>JAJSOF020000013.1:165533809-166121309 GCA_025594305.2 Periplaneta americana | reverse complement strand
AACCCAAGGTGTACAATTACGTGGGCAATAAAAGCAGCAATTACACCTCGAACTAACCACCGTAATGACAGGACAGAACTAGCATAAGTATGATAAATCGTCCTCAGCAAGAATGTCTGTCTACAGCCCCATTATTTATGTCTGATGTGAAAGAGCGGGACGAGAGACTACGGAATACAAATTGAAAAATATCCCATTGGAGAAAAACTAGAGTTTGCGTTTTAGTAATAATACTAATCTGCTTTATTCAATTTTTTAACGAGATTGAGGGCCGCTTTCATCAACATAATTAATTAATTGTAGTTTGTGTTAAATACAGAAGGTGAATCATATTTAATTAGTTTGCATTTCACCAAACTAATACGCATTTAAAACAAAGACAATTAATTTAATTCCCAATTAAGTCATCATGGCCTTCGGAATCATAGTAAAATAGTAATTCCGAAGGCCATGTTGCTTCTTAATGTAAACAGTGACCTTTATGGTGAGTTCATTTGTTATATTACAACAATAAAATGTCGTCATAGACAGAGGTAACCTCAAAACATATTAAAATGATCGAAAACGAAAGAGAAGGATGGACAGAATTTAGAAGAAAAGAAAGATTCGAAATAAATAGAAATAGATTTTAATGAAAAGAATCTCATCCCAATTCTTCAGCAATATTGAAGACAAAATGGGATCACAATGACATCAGCCGTAGAGTATCGATGACCACAGGGATTCTGAATTCCAGAAAACTGTTTTTACTATTATTAATATCTATAGGTTGTTGATTATAGGTGAAGGCTTTTTAAACACGCCACTAACTACAGTAGTACAGTAATACCTTATTTTATTACATTATATTAATACTGTATATTATGTATGTATGTATGTATGTATGTATTCACACTGCAAATGGATATATACCCGGTGGCAGTGGTAACTAATTACACTCAATAATGACAATTAATAATAAACACAACTAATAAAAAGCAATAATAATAATAGTAGTAGTAGCAATAATAATAATAATAATAATAATATAATAATAATAATAATAATAATAATAATAATAATAATAATAATAATAATAATAATAATAAGGAGCATCCAAACTTAAATGAAGCATGGTCACTTAAAATAACATTTAAAGTAAATCTAATTTGTATCTTAACCCTAAGTTCGAACTAAGACCCACGAGTGTGACAGGTTCATACCTGCACAAGTACCTTTCGGCACTACACTTATTTCGCTGTCAACTCACTCACTGCACTGATTCTACCTGATTTCACTAACACTTCTAACCATTTCACTGTTCAAATTCTTTGCATTGCCACTTCACTGACACCAACACACTTCCTCACTGATAGAACACTTCAAATAACAAGATATCAATTACACCCTTTAAGTAGTGTGTATAATATACTACCGTCTATTAGTAAAGTCCTTAAGCCTATTTTTAAATTCATTTTTTGTTATTGGTAAAGCCTTTACTAAGTCTGCAGGTAAAGCATTCCAGTCCCTGATAGTACGATTCAGAAAAGAAAACTTTCCAGTGTCCGTCATCCGTCTTCTTTCCTCAATTTATATGAGTGGTCGTTACTTGAAGAGTAATTTGGCGGCTGCAACCTATTTTTTATTTCTCTACACTATTCCGTGCTTGCCAATAATAATAATAATAATAATACACCTGAACATACCTACTTTTCCAGTCTTTGCGGGTGTGCCGAGATCTCTTTTACAATGTCTAACATTTTTTGCTAAGTAGATGGAGGTGTAACAATATTTCAAGTCCACCCAAAGTATAAGTATTTCCGAGACATTATTACATGTGCAGGGCTACTGGCTAAGATCACAGACAAGGGCAATGTGCCCTCTCCCGAACTCGAACGTGGATCGCTATATTTGTAGACGTAGGTACTAACTTGAAGCACAACACAGCACTGTGGCCTCTTGTACCGTAATGCAGTGTGTTAATAAATCTTATTAAAAAAGAGAATTCATTTCTATCATGTATGTATGTATTTGTTTACATTGCAAGTGGGCAAGCACCCGGTGGCAGTGGTATACACAATAAAATTACAATACGCAATACAATTATACAATACACAATACAATTATACAATACTCAATACAATTATATACACAAAACAATAAGAATATACAATAGGCTACAATTATACACAATAATTACAATTAATAATACATAAAATAATCTAATTAATAAGTGAACCTAATTTTACAATAGCCTACAACCTACATATGTATAGGCCCTACATAAGTTTCACATTGGTACTGATAACAGTCTTTCACTTTACTCTCATCTCACTCACTGTAGTGGCACTATGACGCATTTCACTGACACTATAGAACACATTTCACTGACTCATCACGCTTCAGTGATACAACAATTCAAATAAGACACATAAAATTACACCCTTATGCATACTTATAAACAAAACTACATTTAAACTAAACATTTCTAGTCTAAGACCCTCTTACACGCTATTTTTAAATAATTTACAAGTCAAACCAAGGAAGTAACTCGTCAGGCTAAATAAATACATGTTACCTTAAAAAATTAAATGTTACGTGTCACCTTAATTTTAATTTACACTTTATACACAACTTTTAAAGTTATTCTTGAATCCCCTTAAGGAAGGACAGCCCTCAAAGACCGCTGCAGGTAGGTCATTCCAATCATTTATAGTTCTATTTAAAAATGAGAATTTACCTACATCCGTTTTCTGTTTCCTACATTTGATTTTAAAATCATGATCGTTCCTACCATAGTACGTTGGCTTTTCTAACCGAGCCGTTATGTCTACCCATGCTTTCTGACCTAGATGTGCTCTATACAGTGATGTTATTCTAGTTTTCCTACGTCTGTTTTCCAAAGTTTCCCATTTAAGTTCTTTCATCGTATCGTTTTCGTCATCTCTTTTACCTTTAACAAATTTAGCTGCCATATACCGGATTCTTTCTAAGGAATTTTTCTGATATGAGGAGGTACTTTTTAAATTGTATTAGGCCTAAGTCCACTTTTTGACGTAATTGAGTTTTATATCATTTCCGCATATTCTGAGCATGCTCTATCCAATGGTGAAGTCACTTCGCGTCTAACTGTATTAGGTCCCAAGCAAACAAAGCTTGAAATATAGTACGATGGAAGAGTAATGGAACGGAGAAAAATTCTCTCCGGCGCCGGGATTTGAACCCGGGTTTTCAGCTTTACGTGCTGATGCTTTATCCACTAAGCCACACCGGATACAACCCCGACGCCGAACAGAATCGTCTCTGATTGAGTTCCAACTCTTGGGTTCCCTCTAGTGGCCGCCCTTTGCACTACGTCATAGATGTCTATGAACATCGGACCGAAGTCCACACATGTGCTCAGGTGCACTCGTTATGAGTGACTAGTTGGCTGGGATCCGACGGAATAAGCGCCGTCTTAAATCACTTCGTGATTTACGCATATCATATATTATTTCAATGTACCGAAGTACATATGATATTTCCATGCAGATATTCTGCGTCATCATACGATGGAAGAGTAATGGAACGGAGAAAAATTCTCTCCGGCGCCGGGATTTGAACCCGGGTTTTCAGCTTTACGTGCTGATGCTTTATCCACTAAGCCACACCGGATACCCAAGAGTTGGAACTCAATCAGAGACGATTCTGTTCGGCGTCGGGGTTGTATCCGGTGTGGCTTAGTGGATAAAGCATCAGCACGTAAAGCTGAAAACCCGGGTTCAAATCCCGGCGCCGGAGAGAATTTTTCTCCGTTCCATTACTCTTCCATCGTATGATGACGCAGAATATCTGCATGGAAATATCATATGTACTTCGGTACATTGAAATAATATTTGAAATATAGTGTTGACTTGAAATCGTATTTTATCCACCTTTTCGTCCATTCCAAACAATATTAAGTCCTCGTCAATATATGTATAAAGGGCAATTTCTTTGCGTAAAGTTCTTGTCACTGAATGACTTGGCTCTAATTCTTAACTATAGCTGCTCAATATCATTTGACTTTTGGGATGGTGGAAAAGCACTTCAGAATGTATGAGGAAATAGTAATAGCTGAAGTTTAGAGACCATTGGTTCTGTACATGCATGCATAAATAGTTTGGAAAGTACACCTGAAGAAACTTGTTGGGATCAGCGATATGAAACAAATAATGCTGAAGAAAACCATTAAAATGGACAGATTAATGTTCCTGCCTTTCTCAGAATAAGACAATGAAACATCATAAAAAAATATTAACCTATATATTATGTTTTATTTATGTAAACGAATTTGATAAATTTGAAGCATATTCAAAATTCAGAATTCATTTATGTTGTTTTCCGTATCAAACATATTATGTCCATATTGTTTCTGTGATTTTCGATAACACCATTTTGAAAATGATTTCAATTAAAATAGATCCTGAATCTCGAAATCTATAAATAGATTTGGACACTTGAAATTTAAATTTATCTCCAAGGGTTTAGGAGTTAACGGTTTCTTCTCTCTCCTGAAAACTTTGCTTTAATGGACATAATACGATTTGAAAAGTACCTCCTCATACTTACTTACTTACAAATGGCTTTTAAGGAACCCGAAGGTTCATTGCCGCCCTCACATAAGCCCGCCAGCGGTCCCTATCCTGAGCAAGATTAATCCAGTCTCTATCATCATACCCCACCTCCCTCAAATCCATTTTAATATTATCCTCCCATCTACGTCTCGGCCTCCCTAAAGGTCTTTTTCCCTCCGGTCTCCCAACTCACACTCTATATGCATTTCTGGATTCGCCCATACGTGCTACATGCCCTGCCCATCTCAAACGTCTGGATTTAATGTTCCTAATTATGTCAGGTGAAGAATACAATGCCTGCAGTTCTGTGTTGTGGAACTTTCTCCATTCTCCTGTAACTTCATCCCGCTTAGCCCCAAATATTTTCCTAAGCACCTTATTCTCAAACACCCTGAACCTATGTTCCTCTCTCAGAGTGAGAGTCCAAGTTTCACAACCATACAGAAGAACCGGTAATATAACTGTTTTATAAATTCTAACTTTCAGATTTTTGGACAGCAGACTGGATGATAAGAGCTTCTCAACCGAATAATAACACGCATTTCCCATATTTATTCTGCGTTTAATTTCCTTCCGAGTGTCATTTATATTTGTTACTGTTGCTCCAAGATATTTGAATTTTTCCACCTCTTCGAAGGATAAATCTCCAATTTTTATATTTCCATTTCGTACAATATTCTGGTCACGAGACATAATCATATACTTTGTCTTCCAGAGAATCAGTCCTATTCCGAGGCTTATTATAGGGATACGTAACAAGCTGTTTTTTACGGTGATGGGTTGTTAGCCCTTCGCCCAACCCCAAGCTGGAGGACCACCCCTTATCGGCTGTCCACGACTGCTTATTCAATATATTCGCAGCTACCCTCCATATCTGGAGGCCGTCTCCTCTATCCGCAACCTGAGGACGCGCCATGCCGTGGTGATAGGGACCCACAATACATGGAAGTACCTCCTCATATATTCTATAATATGTTGTTGAACATGGCAAGACATGGTGCACGAACTTGTCTACAAAATAGATGATGAAAGAATGCTATTAAACCGATCAGCTACAACTCTCAAATCCGAAGAAGGCGCCTACGACGGGTTCAGCAGAAATAATTAAAATAATTAAAGAAAATTTAGAACTAATTCCCAAGAGGATATTCTCGGGAACAGAAAGTGCGTTCCGCAGAATGTTGTATAACCTTTCGGAGGACATTCGTGGAAATCGGTTGCAAGGTTATGAACTAGGAAAGCGCCCGGGACGAGACTTCGCCTCGACTCGCGGAATGCGACGGGCGGGCAACAGGTGCCTCCTCCTCCGATGTGTTGACACCGCTGTGAAACTTCATTGCTCTGCCGCGACTGTAATGGCTCGTGCCGGGGTTGGCCATCTCTATAGCCTGACTACGTAGCCCCGTCTTCATTTATTATCGATAACTTTACTTGTGTACTACTGCTATGAACTTCTGTCATCTTGGTAAATTATTATTATTATTATTGTTATTATTATTATTATTATTATTATTATTATTATTATTATTATTATTATTATTATTATTATTATTATTATTGACAAGATTAACTCCAAATGTAGATGGAATTATTGAGGATCATCAGTGCGGTTTTAGGCGTAATAGATCAACTATTGATCATATTTTTTGTATTAGACAGATATTGGAGAAAAATGGGAGAACAAGGGTACAATACATCAGTTATTCATAGGTTTCAAAAAGGCATATGACTCGGTTAAGAGAGTAGTTTTATATAACATTCTTATTGAATTTGGTACTCCCAAGAAACTAGTTCGATTAATTAAAATGTGTCTCAGTGAAACTTAGAGCAATAGGTCAACTTCTGTCTGATGCTTTTCCAATTCACTGTGGGCTAAAGCAAGGAGATGCACTATCACCTTTACTTTTTAACTTCGGTCTAGAATATGCCATTAGGAAAGTTCGGGGTAACAGGAAGGGTTTGGAATTGAACGGGTTACATCAGCTGCTTGTCTATGCGGATGACGTGAATATGTTAGGAGAAAATTTACAAACGATTAGAGAAAACACGGAAATTTTATTTCATTCATTCATTTATTTTATTCCATAGATCTTACATGAGCAATGAAGCTTTAAGATGTGGAACATGTCAACATTTTACAATATTACAATTACAATTTTTACAAATTTTTGTAGTTTTACAATTTAGTAATTTTCTACAATTTTGTACAATTTTTTTACATTTTTTTACATTTTGGCGAGATGTAGTGAGATGAGAAGTAAGTAAATCGATAGGGTTTGGAAGTAAACCCCGAAAAGACTAAGTTTATGATTATGTCTCGTGACCAGAATATTGTACGAAATGGAAATATAAAAATTGGAGATTTAGGTTTCGAAGAACTGGGAAAATTCAAATATATTGGACCAAACAGTAACAAATATGCTCGTAAATGATACTCTGGAGGAAATTAAACGCAGAATAAATATGGGAAATGCCTGTTATTATTCGGTTGAGAAGATTCTGTCATCTAGTCTGCTGTCAAAAAATCTGAAAGTTAGAATTTATAAAACAGTTATATTACCGGTTGTTCTGTATGGTTGTGAAACTTGGACTCTCACTTTGAGAGAGGAACAGAGATTAAGGATTTTTTGAGAATAAGTTTCTTAGGAAAATATTTTGGGGCTAAGAAGGATGAAGTTACAGGAGAATGGAGAAAGTTACACAACACAGAACTACATGCATTGTATTCTTCACCTGACGTAATTAGGAACATTAAATCCAGACGTTTGAGATGGGCAGGGCATGTAGCACGTATGGGTGAATCCAGAAATGCATATAGAGTGTTAGTTCGGAGGCCGGAGGAGAAAACACCTTTGGGGAGGCCGAGACGTAGATGGGAGGATAATATTAAAATGTATTTGAGGGAGTTGGGATTTGATGGTGGGGACTGGATTAATCTTGCACAGGATAGGGACCGATGGCGGGCTCATGTGAGGGCGGCAATGAACTATTTGTAAGTAACTAGTACTATTACTGCTGATACTGCTACTGCTAGTATTACAGATGTTCTGTATTTTGCGTAAAATGATCTGTTACGACGCTTTTATTTTATGTGTTCTCAAACGGATCACCCGGTACTATTTCTGTTTCCACTGTCTAGTAACCCATATTCGTAAAACTTGCAGTTTATCATAAGCTTCGCTAAAAATGTGACGGGCAAACGGGCGAAGCCCAGTGCTTGTTGGTTTGTTGCTGTTATTGATGAAGGCGACGATGACGTTATGGAAGTATTTGCTGACTTGAGAGTGATTAGTAAATCGCTGCATGTTCATACCAAACAGTTGATAGAAGCGACTGTGAGGTGGAGGCGGACGTAAGCCGCCGAGCGTGTCCGCTGGCCGTGAAGGAGGTCGACGAGGCGGAGCGGACAATGACTGCCGCAAGGGCGCAGCCCCCTCAACCGTGAAGTGACCGCAACAAGGCCGAACAGCCAAATATACCCACTAGAATCCAAAATTTAGACGTGACTGCATAGCGAAGATTCAAATCAACGGTACCTGCAATTCTTTATTTAAACCACGGAGGCTACTCAGAGACGAAGAGATGCTGAGGCGGCGATGAGTAGAATAATACAGACGTGGACAAATTATTAGCAAAATTGAACATTTTTATTACATATTTTTACAAAATATGATTCTTCAATTTAGACTACAGTTGACATTTTTGTGTATTTCCAAATTATTAGCAAAATTGAAGATTTGTGTCTCATATTTTTCAAAATTTAACTCCTCAATTTGACTACATTTGATATTTTTGATATTTACAAATTATTAGCAAAACTGAAGATTTTTATTGTATATTTTTACAAAATTCGATTCTTCAATTTGGACTACAGCTGACATTTTGGATATTTCCAAATTATTAGCAATACTGAAGATTTTTGTTTTATAATTTCACAAAATTTGACTCTTCAATGCAGTTGACATTTTTGCTAATTTACAAATTATTAGCAAAATTGAAGATTTTTTATTATATTTTTTTACAAAACTTGACTCCTCAATTTAAACTACACTTGACATTTTTGCATATTTCTCTCTACTATAATGATGGAAATATCCAAAATTGTCAACTGTAGTCTAAATTGAAAAGTCAAATTTTGTAAACAAAATATAAAAATCGTCAATTTTGTTAATAATTTGTCCACGTCTGTAGAAGGAGAAGAACTCGAGGATGGTCTACGCTCCAGCTGCTTTGACCTCCCCATGAGTAGTATCATGATTAAAGAACCTAGTGAAAAAGTCACTTGATCCTAAATGGAGAGCTCATTTATAGGGATGTGATTTTTTTTTTTTGTATTAACGAAATACAGACGTGGACAAATTATTAGCAAAATTGAACATTTTTATTATATATTTTTACAAAATATCATTCTTCAATTTAGACTACAGTTGACATTTTTGTGTATTTCCAAATTATTAGCAAAATTTAAGATTAGTGTTGCATATTTTTTAAAATTTAACTTCTCAATTTGGACTACAATTGATATTTTTGCATATTTACAAATTATTAGCAAAACTGAAGATTTTTATTGTATATTTTTACAAAATTCGATTCTTCAATTTGGACTACAGCTGACATTTTGGATATTTCCAAATTATTAGCAAAACTGAAGATTTTTGTTTTATATTTTTACAAAATTTGACTCTTCAATGCAGTTGACATTTTTGCTAATTTACAAGTTATTAGCAAAATTGAAGATTTTTATTATATATTTTTACAAAACTTGACTCCTCAATTTAAACTACAGTTGACATTTTTGCATATTTCTCTCTACTGTAATGATGGAAATATCCAAAATTGTCAACTGTAATCTAAATTCAAAAGTCAAATTTTGTAAACAAAATATCATAAAAATCGTCACTTTTGTTAATAATTTGTCCACGTCTGTATACACGAAATGTTTCAATGTAGGGCTCCGTATTAGGACCACTACTTTTCTCTATCTACATTAATGACGTATCAAAGAACTTACAGTATTGCCAATATCACCTCTATGCCGACGACCTACAACTTTACATACATTCCAGACCCAATACGATCAATGAATCGATTGACAAGTTAAATTGTGACCTAGCCACTGTCTCCACTTGGGCGGCCAATTTCGGACTCGCACTTAACCCAAGTAAGACTCAAGCCATAATTATTGGACATAAGCGTGTAGTTAACTCCCTTAATAACAGTAATCTTTCAGTTGTTACCCTTAACAACACGCTAATCCCTTATTCATCTGTCGTAAAAAATCTTGGCTTCTTTTTTGATAATAATCTAAGTTGGAATTTTCAAGTTAAAGAAACGATAAAGAAAATCTGTTCCTCCTTTCACTCTTTGAGTCGCTTGAGAAACTTCTTGCCCCAGCAACTAAAACTTACCCTAGTACAAACCCTAGTAATGCCGCACTTCGATTATTGTGACGTTTTGTTAAGTGATCTAAGTTCTGAACTGTCAGTCAAGTTACAGCGAGCTCAGAATATGTGCATCAGATACGTGTGCAACATCCGACGATATGATCACATATCACCGTCCTACGCAAGTCTCTCGTGGCTCCGACTTAAAGAACGCAGAACTTTACACTCTTTGTCTTCACTCTTTCGAATTCTGCACACCTCAACACCAAATTACCTTTCGTCTCGTTTCTCTTATCTATACTCTAACCACGACGTAAATACCAGATCACTTATCTGTGGCACGCTAAATATACCTCTTCATAGAACATCTTGTTATTCCTCATCTTTTACAATATCCACCTCGCGTCAATGGAATTCCTTGTCACAAAGTATTAGGGGCTGCAAGACAACAAACACCTTTAAGAACAGCTTAAAAGATAACCTTATTAGCATTTCACTCCAATCATATTGATTTAAAATATTACTGACTACACTGTTGCTTTTTTCTTTAGACATCATCCTGATTGTGCTGCATTTTCAAAATTGTCTCATAATAATCTCTTTCTATTATCTAACATAATTTGAAATATATTAACATTCTATGTATTTTAGTTTAATTCTGCTACCCAGTTTATTTCAGTGTTTAATTAATAGTTCATAGTATTTTGTTGTTTAATTCGTAAATAACTCTTGTATACATGTAACTCTCATCTAAATCAATTTGTTGAATTCTTTGTAAGTTCATGCATATGTATATACACTTTTTGCTGGTTGTGTGGAAGAGAAGGCCTTACGGCCTTAACTCTGCCAGCTAAAATAAATCATTATTATTATTATTATTATTATTATTATTATTATTATTATTATTATTATTATTATTATTATTATTCGCCAAAAAAAAAAAGTACAAATCCCATGAAGGTAATGTAGAATGAATGAGGACGTGCTTGGACAATGCCCCAAAGGCGAGCTGCTGATCAATGCTAGACATCATCGTGTACGACATGCTTTGGCGATATCGTTAAAAACTTTAAATTGGGAGATTCATGAGGAAGTACATTGTGTATCATGAGATGGTTCTTTTAGACGGGCAGACATTATTGCTATCAACGGACGCTTAAAACGGGCTCTTGTTCTTGACCCTACTATCCGTTTCGAAAGAAACCTAAATCAGGCCACCGAGGTTGATATTGAGAAGAAGTCCATATATGAACCTTGTCTGCCGTATCTTTCTCAAAAGTACAACGTCCCTCTTAAACAATGGTCCGTCATTGGTTTGCTGTTTGGCAGTAGAGGTTCTATTACAAAATTCACATGGAATTATCTTAAGGAACTTCACATTCCTTTTGATTATGTAATGTCTATTCTTATAAATATTATCAAGGATTCTCTTCAAATATTACATCATCATCTCTATTTCAATTAATCAACTTATATTTGCCTTGAACAGTTAACTTTCTTTTTTCTTTAATGTATCACATCACATTATTGTACATGTTTATTGTATTCAGGACCCTTGTGGTCACTCAAAATTCTTTGAGCTGATGTCTATAATTTAGAAATTTATTATTGGTGAAAAATGAGTAATTTTCAAAAAAAAAAATTCTTCAAAATACTCTTTGATATGTGTGGAATGCATAGCATAACATTTTGTGGGTATTTATGCCCTTATCGGATGTTGAGTCGCCATTTTTAAATTTCCAGCGTTATGGATTTTTAAATCACTCGCCCACTTTTATTGTTGTTTCCGGTAAACTAAATACTCTTTGATGTGTGTGAAATGCATTGCATAACATTTTGTGGGTATTTGTGCCCTTATCGGATGTTGAGACGTCATTTTTAAACTTCCTGCGCTATGGATTTTTAAATCACACGCTCCTTTTTATCGGTTTCCAGCAACTTCACTTTTTTTGCTACATTGCCAGACAAAAATGGATATAATTTCTGAACTATTAAGGATACATGCATGAAATTTTGAACACACATTCTTTAGACTATTAGGAAACTTTTCTCTGTAACAGAATTTTGTCAATTGATTTCATTTTAAAAATATGTCCGTTTGTTTGGAAGAAAGGAAATCAGGAAATTGTTATTAAATTTTAATTGTTTATTTTACAAACGTAGGGACTAATATCAAAATTCTGTTACAGACAGTTTGTAGAACATGCTTTTTCAAATACATTGTAAAAAACTATTTGAATCTATCTTCAAAAACGGTTTAGATATTATCGGTTTTAGTACAATCCTGCATTGGGTACATTTTTTTTTCAAATTTGGGCGCCCAAATAATTTTTTTTTTTTTCAAAATATTTATATTTGGTTGAGTTGTTAGAGGTATGAGCTCTCTACATACAAAATATTAATATTTTTCAGGATTGCTTTCGTCAGCTATGGAGCAAGATCAGCCATCGACACACTGCTGCATAGGCTATCCCCTCACAAAACAAATTATGTCCTTCTCATCCTAAACACTAATATCAGTGATAGACTATCTTTACTCGATATTATCGACCTAAGTGCGATCACTGTTATAGTGTGTACACATCCGGGAACTTCTCTTTGGCAAAGTTTTTCAAACTTTTTCCACCGCGAAACCTCTTTTAACCTAAAGTGTAACCCATGTAATACTTTATTTAGTAATTAACAGACAAGTGAAAGCTACTATCTCAATTCTGATCAGTGGGATAAATGTGTTTGCTTTGAAATAATTGAAAAAATTTTAATTTTGTTCTTTAAATAGCCTATACAGAAATTTGATTCTAAGAAATGTAGCATTTTTCCTTTTCAGAACGAAAAGTTACATTTATTCGGATCAAATTTCTGCACATTTAAAGGACAAAATTAAAATTTCTTCAATAATTTATTATCATAATACACTGCTCTCTTAAATTGACTGAGCGTTTTGGGAATTGAATCAGTGGCTTTCCCAGAACATGCTATGAAATGTTTCAGGTAAAAATTGTTATCTCGGAAAGGAAGCAAAAAAGACAAAAATTGTGTAAAACTTTCTTGTCTAAAATATCTCCAAGAATATCGCCCTGAAATTAATGACATCACTTCGAGTTCACTCTGTATGCTTATTCAAAGGTTTCACGAAGTTGAAGAATTTTCCTTTATCGGAGTTACCAGACCGCGTGAATATCTCATTTCGTGAGATTTATTTTACTTAGTTAGTCATGCAATGAAGGTTTTTGTTTAGTACAGTTGTCCAAACTATATCCGAGGTGAGAAACCACCAAAAGAATTTTCCAAGGAACTTCTGAAACTGATAACGTTTTCAGTGTCATTTAATTTTCACCGTACTATTGACGTAAAGAAAAAGGTGCTATGGAGCCTGTAGTTCATCGTACCGAAACTTAGCGTCAGTTTTCCAACGCTGGAGACCTGGATTCAGTTCTCGCTGAGAAATATTTGTTGAGAAATGCAAGTGAAGTAACGCCCTACTTACTTTTCCCCTTGCCCTTAGTTTTTTCATAAATGTGTCACGTATGATGTTTTATGAATTGTAGTAGCTACTATGAAACGCCTATCAATTTAGCCTATACGCATGTCTTTCGATATCATTATATTCCAGTATAAACAGTTAAAGGTGAAATTCGAACTATTACAGTACAAAATATATCATGAATGTACTCCCATGTGCTAATGTAAAAAGGTGATTGTGTTTGATACACGATAAATTATTTGATAACTTTTACACCACAAAGACCTTCCTGGTAAGCCTGGAGAGTAGACAACCCCCACAAGCTTAGACCTCCGCGTAACTAGGGAGACGATCGTAAAGAAAACAAATCGCCTGGAAGTATTAAATAATCTAAAAACATGGAATTTTTTCATGTCTAAAAAATGACTTGGAAGATTGAGAAATTTGTTACATAATGTGGTTCAGTATGCTATTCCCGATTACCTATAATAATATTTGCACGTATAGGCTGTATGTCTATGCGGATGACGTGAATATGTTACAAGAAAAACGACAAACGATTAGGGAAAACACGGGAATTTTACTGGAAGCAAGTAAAGAGATAGGATTCGAAGTAAATCCCGAAAAGACTGAGTATATGATTATGTCTCGTGACCAGAATATTGTACGAAATGGAACTATAAAAATTAGAGATTTATCCTTCGAAGAGGTGGAAAAATTCAAATATCTTGGAGCAACAGTAACACATGTAAATGACACTCGGGAGGAAATTAAACACGGAATAAATATGGTAAATGCGTGTTATTATTCGGTTGAGAAGCTTTTATCATCCAGTCTGCTGTCAAAAAATCTGAAAATTAGAATTTATAAAACAGTTATATTACCGGTTGTTCTGTATGGTTGTGAAACTTTGACAGAGGAACAGAGATTAAGGGTGTTTGAGAATAAGGTTCTTAGGAAAATATTTGGGGCTAAGAAGAATGAACTTACAGGAGAATGGAGAAAATTACACAACGCAGAGCTGCAACCGTTGTATTGTTCACCTGACAATTAGGAATATTAAATCCAGACGTTTGAGATGGGCAGGGCATGTAGCACGTATGGGCGAATCCAGAAATGCATATAGAGTGTTAGTTGGGAGGCCGGAAGGAAAAAGACTTTTGGGGAGGCCGAGACGTAGATGGGAAGATAATATTAAAATGGATTTGAGGGAGGTGGGATATGATGGTAGAGACTGGATTAATCTTGCTTAGGATAGGGACCAAATCTCAAAACCTTATTCCTTTGCTGTGGTCGTGCCAGAGAATCAGTCCTATTCCGAGGATTATTGTAGGGATTCGTAACAAGCTGTTTTTTATGGTGATGGGTTGTTAGCCCTTCGCCCAACCCCCAAGCTGGAGGACCAGCCCTTATCGGCTGTCCGTGACTGCTTATTCAATATATTCGCAGCTACCCTCCATATCTGGAGGCCGTCTCCTCTAAAAATTCAAATATCTTGGAGCAACAGTAACAAATATAAATGACACTCGGGAGGAAATTAAACGCAGAATAAATATGGGAAATGCGTGTTATTATTCGGTTGAGAAGCTCTTATCATCCAGTCTGCTGTCCAAAAATCTGAAAGTTAGAATTTATAAAACAGTTATATTACCGGTTGTTCTGTATGGTTGTGAAACTTGGACTCTCACTCTGAGAGAGGAACATAGGTTCAGGGTGTTTGAGAATAAGGTGCTAAGGAAAATATTTGGGGCTAAGCGGGATGAAGTTACAGGAGAATGGAGAAAGTTACACAACACAGAACTGCACGCATTGTATTCTTCACCTGACATAATTAGGAACATTAAATCCAGACGTTTGAGATGGGCAGGGCATGTAGCACGTATGGGCTAATCCAGAAATGCATATAGAGTGTTAGTTGGGAGACCGGAGGGAAAAAGACCTTTAGGGAGGCCGAGACGTAGGTGGGAGGATAATATTAAAATGGTTTTGAGGGAGGTGGGGTGTGATGATAGAGACTGGATTAATCTTGCACAGGGTAGGGACCGATGGCGGGCTTATGTGAGGGCGGCAATGAACCTCCGGGTTCGTTAAAAGCCAGTAAGTAAGGCTACCCTTCCATTCTCAGCACATTGCTTATGCAAATGAGTGCGTTGAAGAAGGAAAAGAAAAGTAATCTGTCTATTCGAACTGAAATATTTAGGACTAATCCAGCTTAGATTCTATTTTGTTTCAGTGAGTAAGAGGCCTATACCACTTTTCTCTGGTCCTTCGCTAGCAAGCAATATACTAATGCAATGAAATTCGAAATTGTTACGGAAAAGTTGGTAAGCAGGTTGTGTTGAGACATGATTAATGGACCAGCTGTTTTATTCGCACGCCGTGAGCTGTGACGGGACGAACCGCCTCTCGCTCCACGCCGCGATGGTAAAAATGTGGAGGCCGGACAGACAACACGGCTTTGTTCTTGTCCAAGGCTTCACGGAAAAAAAAAAAATCTGCCTTGTCACTCATGGAAACATTTTATGGCACCGGAGTGGAGAGTTATGATGGCAGCTTACAGAGTTAATAAATGACAACACGTTAAAAAAAAAAAAGAACAAAATCATCCCCGACGAGCGCTATAAAAACAATTACGCGATGTGCCTGCATTGACAGGTACTCGCTAATCCATAGTTTACTTAATGACGTGGTGTTAATTAACGCGACAAACAGCAGAGTGGTTATGACTTATTTGTTCGTTTTGTTTTACAGTCCATGAATTGCATGCGTTATTTTATTTGGAATGACACTAGAACGATAGGCAGGCCTATGATCACCAAATAACCAGCGTTTCCGAATACCTACTGTACAGTGTCGCCATCCGACCACCAAATAGGTTGGATTTTAGTGAAAGGAATCGAATGTGTTTAACTTATCACTTCGCAAATAGAAGGTATATGTATGGGCATGGGAAATAGTCAGCATGAATTACTTTCTAAAAGGTAATTTTACAGCTCATAGACGCTTTCCTAGAAAATCGCACACCTTCGTTTAAATAGTTTGTTAGGTTAACTGGATGCCTGTTTAAAATCTTTTCAGTTATGAAGTTTCTTTCTTTTAGCTACTCTTTTGTTTCATGCTTTCTTTTAGTTACTCTTTTGTTCCATTATTTTTTAGGCTTTCTTTTGTTTCTTTTTTTTAATTACGTACTCTTTTGTTTCATCCTTTCTTTTAGGTAAGATTTTGTTTCATCTTTTGTTTCATTCTTTTAGGCTCTCTTTTGTTTCATTCTTTCTTTTAGTTACTCTTTTGTTTCATTCTTTCTTTTAGTTACTCTTTTGTTTCATTATTTTTAGGTTGTATTTTGTTTCTTTTTTTTTAATTACGTACTCTTTTGTTTCATTCTTTCTTTTAGGCTCTTTTGTTTCATTCTTTCTTTTAGATAATATTTTGTTTCATCTTATGTTTCATTCTTTTAGGCTCTCTTTTGTTTCATTCTTTCTTTTAGTTACTCTTTTGTTTCATTCTTTCTTTTAGATAATATTTTGTTTCATCTTATGTTTCATTCTTTTAGGCTCTCTTTTGTTTCATTCTTTCTTTTAGTTACTCTTTTGTTTCATTCTTTCTTTTAGATAATATTTTGTTTCATCTTATGTTTCATTCTTTTAGGCTCTCTTTTGTTTCATTCTTTCTTTTAGTTACTCTTTTGTTTCATTCTTTCTTTTAGTTACTCTTTTGTTTCATTACTTTTAGGCTGTATTTTGTTTCTTTTTTTTAATTACGTACTCTCTTGTTTCATTCTTTCTTTTAGGCTCTTTTGTTTCATTCTTTCTTTTAGATAATATTTTGTTTCATCTTATGTTTCATTCTTTTAGGCTCTCTTTTGTTTCATTCTTTCTTTTAGTTATTCTTCTGTTTCATTCTTTCTTTTAGGCTCTTCTTTGTTTCATTCTTTCTTTTAGTTACTCTTTTGTTTCATTGTTTGTTTTAGTGACTCTTTTATTTCATGCTATGTTTTAGGTAATATTTTGTTTCATTCTTTCTTTTAGTTACTCTTTTGTTTCATTGTTTGTTTTAGTGACTCCTTTGTTTCATGCTATCTTTTAGGTAATATTTTTTTCATTCTTTCTTTTAGTTACTCCTTAATTTTCGCTCTTTCTTTTAGTTCTCTTTTTTCATTCTTTATGTACAATTTCGTTTTATGCTTTCTTTTAGTTACACTCTTTCTTATAGTTCTTTTCTTTCATTTCTTTAGTTACAATTTCGTTCTTTCTTTTAACTACGTGTAGTTTTTTGTGTCACTCTTTCTTTTAGTTACTCTTTTGTTTCATTCTTTGTTTTGGTCAATCTTTTGATTTCTTTTGGTTAAATTTTTCTTTCACACTTTCGAGCTGCTCTTTCGTTTCACGCTTTCTTTTAGTTACTGTTTTGTTCCACCTTTACTTTAGTTATTTCTATTGTTTTACACATTCGATTAGTTATTGTTTTGTTTTTAGTTACTTTTCTGTTTAATTCTCACCTTTAGTGTGTTTTTATAAGCTCTCTTTTAGTTAATCTTTTGGTTAATTCTCTTAAAATTTCTCTTTCTTGTAGCTACATTTTTGTTTTGATTTTTCTCCTAGTTACTGTTTTGTTTCACCTTTTCTTTAAGTCACTCTCTTGTTTTCCTCTTACTGTCAGTAAATTGTTTGTTTCAGTCATTCTTCTAGTTACTAATCTGTTATTAGAGTTTTATACAGCTATTTTTCTGGTGTCACATTTCCATTTACTGTTCTGTTACACATAAATGTAGGCGTATTTTATTGTCCTTGCTGCTTCCCAGGAATCTGGATTGACCCCGTCTGCTCACTAGGGGGTCCGCATTAACTACTCTGGGAAACACGGCCGTTACCGCCGCGATCAAACTGTTCAGCATAAAAGCATGAGGTTTGATTGTAGGGTATCGTGGGATGGAGTCTCCGACTTCCTGGGAAATGCATGCCACTTCAGTGACGTGTCTTCGGAATTGGGGCAGCATACATCGGTGCTTGAACTTCTGCAAACAAAAATGTCATAAGTAGGCCTGTATCATATTACTGACTGACGAGGAATAAAGTTTCTTTATGAAGATATTTCTTTCATCATGGATTTTTCTTCTTCCTAACCAAGGTTTGGGTAGTTAATACTTTATTTCCCCGTTCCGAAGTAAATGTATAAACAATATTTTGAAAGAACTGAAGTAAAGCTTCAGTCGGAACGAAAATAATACTCAAGTATACACAATAGTACATTATGCAACGAGCCTATAATGGTAGTAATTAAGACACGAGTATGTTTATGAAACGAGCGCAAGCGAGTTTCATAATTTTCATACGAGCGCCTTAATTACCATTATAGGCAAGTTTCATACAACTTTTTATGCTCGACCATATTTATAACTTGAAATTATTCATAAGTATTCATGTTATTCTTATCTGACTGGGGAGCGGAACTGGCCTTGTGCAATATCTCGTAAATTGTGAGATGTGCGCAGACGCGAAATTATTGATTTTTTCCGAGAAACATATGTCATTGACCTTGATATAATCTAGAGAGTAAAATAAACATTAATCTTGATATAACCTTGAAATTGATTTAGATATTGAAAAACGAGATGACAAAATGAATTTATTTTAATATTATTTACAATTAACGCTAATTAAGATAACATAACCTTCTGCGACAGTATTGGATTTCCAGCCTCCGTGACGTTTCGCTAGTTGTCTTTCGATTGCATATCCGAGAATAATCGATACTTGCGCTTTTATATTGCTACAATGGTGTTTTCTGATTGGTGGAACACCTGAACTTTAATGAATAGGTGTACTTTAATGAGGTCTATTAAAGGGCTGCTACCAGGTGTATAATTACTACATTTCGGCATGGTCGAGCATAAAATAACACGTAATTTTAGGTCCTCATCTTATAGGCAGAGTGACGTGTACTGAAGCAATCCATACCGTAGAATAAAGAAATAACGGGGATAGGCAGGTGCTTAACGGGTTTTTGTACACCTGTGACTATCTTATCAGGGAAGATGACTAAAGCGTGCAGAATCCATAACAAAGAATATTGTGGAGGTGAGGAGAGTAAAAATAGTAGGCAGATAACAAAAGAGTACCGGTAACTAAATGTAAACACAAATCAAAAGAACATCCAGAAGAAAGCATAATAACAAATGACTAAAAGGAATTTTCAAAACAAAAAACTAAATTGAATCGTAATAACAGTTGAACAACTAGATTAATATTAGTTAGCAACTAGCTGACTATTAAACTACACACTAGAGAGCTTCGGAAATAAAATATGCTGGAATCATGACCTTCATAGACTATTTTTCAACGGTAGGTCCCGGGTTCGATTCCCGGGCTGGGCTCTCGGTGAATTTTTCTTGAAGAAGAAGAATTCACTGGGTCTCTAAGAGTCTGGAAATTTGTATGAATGTGAGTGTGATTGTGAGTGTGCCGGTTTAATATTAATTAACCAATCATCGCATATATAAAAATACATCAGGACTGTCGCTGGGCAGTAACCTGAACACACGTTTCAGAGTCACATTGTAGACAAATAACTCCATCTGTTAGAACAACCATAAAGCATCTAATAGATGCAACAGAGTTACCAACAACGAAAAAAAATAATAACATCACGGTGCAGCACTGAATTAAGAAGACAATGTCCTAATTCAGTTTCATTACGAGTTATGTGAAAAAGATAAGAACCTAAAAATACTTACTTACTTACAAATGGCTTTTAAGGAACCCGCAGGTTCATTGCCGCCCTCACGTAAGCCCGCCATCGGTCCCTATCCTGAGCAAGATTAATCCAGTCTCTATCATTATATCCCACCTCCCTCAAATCCATTTTAATATTATCCTCCCATCTACGTCTCGGCCTCCTCAAAGGTCTTTTTCCCTCCGGTCTCCCAACTAATACTCGATATGCATTTCTAGATTCGCCCATACGTGCTACATGCGCTGCCAATCTCAAACATCTGAATTTAATGTTCATAATTATGTCAGATGAAGAATACAATGCGTGCAGTTCTGCATTGTGTAACTTTCTCCATTCTCCTGTAACTTCATCCCTCTTAGCCCCAAATATTTTCCTAAGAACTTTATTCTCAAACACTCTTAATCTCTGTTCCTCTCTCAAAGTGAGAGTCCAAGTTTCACAGCCATACAGAACAACCGGTAATATAACCGTTTTAAGATGCCAGAGTACCAATGTCAATGTTGAAGGTTAACTTGTTCTATATTTTACTTCCAAAGCATCTTCAGATTTCATAGCTCCAATTGCTGATGAGCTATCCATGTTTCTTTACACACAGATCATCAATCAAGCAAGCATTTTCGTTTACTAGCTCTTATGAACTTGATTGCTATGCACTATATAGCTTTGAATCATAGCTTCTGACGTCACATCTGGCTTTTAGACAACTATCTAGTTAACTTCAGCTGAAAATGTAGCTTTGAGACACGGTCTATAGTACAGTTTCGATTATCCGGCCTTCCGTGTTATCCGGATCACTTTTCTTTTAATTACATTAGTGTACGTATACAGGGTGTTTCAAAAATACGGGGCATAATTTCAGGTATGTATTTCCCACATGTAGACAATCAAAATAGTTCATTACAACATGTGTCCGGAAATGCTTTATTTCCGAGTTATAGCCTTCACAACATTGAAATTCACCGGAACCATACCTCATGTTTTAGAAGACACTCCACTGATCAATCGTCAACACATTCACTTCTTGCATGATGGCGCTCCTGCACACTTCAGTCATACGGCTCGCCGGTACTTGGATCGAAGGTTTCCTGATCGATGGATAGGTAGAGGTGGCCCGGCCCAATTGCTTGGCCTCCACGCTCACCTGATCTGAACCCTCTCGATTTCTACTTGTGGGGCCATTTAAAATCATTGGTTTATTCGTCTCCGGTGCCTGATTTGGAATCCCTTCGGAATCGAATTGTGGCATGTTCTGAAGACATACGCAATACTCCTGGAGTTTGGGATCGTATTCGCAGGTCAGTGAGACATCGATGTGAGGTCTGTATTCAAGCAGGAGGTGGACATTTTGAACATCTTCTGTAATGACAACGACCTGCGGAAAGAAAAACGTTCCGGTGAATTTCAATGTTGTGAAGGCCATGTTGTGAAGCATTTCCGGACACATGTTGTAATGAACTATTTTAATTGTCTACATGTGGGAAATACATACCTGAAATTATGCCCCGTATTTTTGAACACCCTGTATACAGTACTGAGCAATAACAAAGTTTTTAAATTCAGTTAGCGTACATACTGTATTGTATTATGAATAATACAACTTCTGCCATTTATACTATACCATCAGAATTACATTTGTCGCTGGTATAATTTCGTGATAAATTTAAATAGAAGTATCACGAAATTAGCCGTGTTACGAAATTAGCAGCGTTTGCTCTACAGGTTGAACCGTAAGTAATGTCACAAATTTTAGGAGTTATTCTTTGAGATATTTCAAACAAAAAACTTAATACAATTTTGCTCGTTTTTTATTCTTTTGAGAAAAAAAAATGTTTTTATGAATCATTTCATAGCGTATTTTTGGGAATACCATTGATTGAATTCCCAATATGCTCAGTCAATTTAAAAGAGCAGTGTACAATTATGATAACATATGATTGAAAGAATTTTAGTTTTGTCCTTTAAATGTGCCGAAATTTGATCGGAACAAAGGTAACTTTCAGTCTGCAAAGGAATTTTACAATGTTACCTTTGTTGGTATCAAATTTCTGCACATTTAAAGGACCAAATTTTTTTTTTTTCAATCATTAATGAGAATTCAATCAATGACCTTCCCAAAACACGCTATGAAATGTTTAATATAAAACAACTTTTATCTCGAAAAGGAAGCGAAAACGAGTAAAATTGTATTTATTTATTTATTTATTTATTTATTTATTTATTTATTTATTTATTTAAATAAATGAAATTAATGAGTTTTTTAATGTCAACGTTGTTGAGAGTTTTTTAATTAATTTTATTATTTTGTTGTTCACTTTTTATTACTGACTTTGTCAATTGCACTATGTTGTGTGCTCTGACTGTATAACACTGAATATACTGAATATTTATTTATTTATTTATTTATTTATTTATTTATTTATTTATTTATTTATTTATTTATTTATTTATTTATTTATTTATTTATTTATTTTGCTAATAAATGTAACATAAGATACAATATATACAGAAAAAAAAACTTTAGCTCACCCCTGAAAAAGTAGAACTCGTGCTCAGGGGCGGATTCCTGAATTGAAATTAATAAATATATAAAACAATTTGTTTCATGTTTACTACACAATAAGAATATATAAATTTAAATTTATAATTTTTCAATTTTTATAAAATCCATACATAACTTTTTTAAATTAATACTATAACTATTAGAATTGACAAGATTAGGATATTTAAACATAAATTTGTTATATATTCTTGGGCCTAAATTACTACTATGATTAACTACTGTAGCAGTGTTGCATTTTGGTTCAAACAATCTTAAAGAATTCATACCTTTTGTTTCATAACTATGAAAACACAATTCAAAATTATTTCGATTTTTATGTATGAATTTTATTAATACACTATAATAAATTTGTCTTATGTTAAGAACATTAAAAGTCTGAAAATAATTTTTGAGATGGAAAATCAATAGGTTTATGAAGACATATTTTAATTATTTTCTTCTGTAATAAATAAAGTAGGTTAAAATTGGATTTAAATAAGCTACCCCCATCCTATAATTCCATACATAATTACCGATTGAAATAAAGTTAAGTATATTGTGCGTAATAAACTTATTGACAAGTAATTTCTCAGTAAATCAAAATGATGTATTATTTTACGTAATTTAGTACAAAACCTTTAACCTTTTGGTCTGAAACATCTCAAAGAATAACTTCCTGAAATTAATGGCATTGCTTGCGGTCCAGTCTCTATGTAAGACTTCTATAAATTGTCATAAACCTTTAGTGTCTGGTATATCGTAAACTGAAAATGTCATGGGAATTTAATGCAATAAAATGTAGTCGAAAAAGATGGAGTTTTAATGTCTGATATTTTCACATCTTCCACGAAAATGCGATTCTCGCGATACATAGCCTATATATTTTTCTCTCATATAAGATCAAACGTACTAGGGGTTAAAGGTATTTTCAAAGTACCATATGATAACACCGCACGAGGCCATTAACTATCATATCGCCCCATTATAAGTTGGCAACGTCGATTCGGTGTCCATGTAGATCGATCTGTGAGAGAGCGCGTAGGAAGTGATTTCAGAATGAATCAATTTATCGTGACGGCCGAGATCCGGCTGTTGCCAGGAGACGGCCTTGTGCTTTCAACGTGGAGTAGTATTAGCAATTCATGCGCCTTTTTAAAAGCCGCCCACAATATTGAGGCTAGTTGCAAACCTTGGAAATTGGCGCGAAAATATCAGCCAACGTGTGGGAATGCACCGTTAGGCAATACGTTTTGCAGGGCTGCCTACGCACGTGCGAGCAGGCGCTGTTATTGAGTTTGACTTTTGCACTAGTTCAGTAGCATACATCGACCGTCTTTCGCTTTCATTAACACATTTTAATTCCCTACCGACATACATACATACATACATACATACATACATACATACATACATACATACATACATACATACATACATACGGGCTATTCCATATGAAATCGACCAGTAAAAAACCTCGCATTTTTTAATACTCTAATTTTTTCCTATTTATACAAGGTGCTGAGGACAGTGCATTTAAAAAAATATACTATCGAAAGTCAAACGGTTTTCTTATTCTTGAGCGACAAATTTAGCGTATTTTATAAAAACAAGCCTATTTCAGCGCTCAGAACTCTGGAACCGTTTACTGCAGAACATTGAACGAGAGCTCATTTTGAAGCTGACATTTGGTAGGTTATGTTAAGAAGTAATCCTTATTTTTATTGTATACAGAGAGAGAGAGAGAGAGATAATCTGATTTTACTTACTTTCAGGCTTTTTGCACATTTGTAAAAATGTAAAAAAATTGAGAAAAAACCTTGCATTATTAAGAGGGATTCGGCATTGTTTGCTCAGTGGTACGGCAATAAGTTTCGAGGGTATTAAATAGATTATTTTCACACGCCTGGACTGAACAGCGCAGTACCGCACGCACTGGCCGAGGGCTGAAGATAAGCGAGCGTTGGGCGTCATTTTACTCCTGTGTTTATGAAAATTTGTGATAAAGCTAGCCTTGCTATGTGCTACTAGACAAAACATCACGTGTTTGTCTCCTGGCCTTGCTTGTCTCGGCTAGCTCCCGTCTCACAGTCAGCTGGTTACTTCACGCGCGTACTATTTATTTTTTGTATTTGATATTTTCAATACTTTCTTACCAACATACCATCAGTAAAAAATATGTGTTTATTTGTACTTTCAATGCGGAATCTAACTATATATTTTAAAAATATTTTTTCGTGGGCAAAGGCGTCTTAATGAAGAAAAATCTAAATTTTTCCATTTCCATAAAAAGTAAGAAAAACTGTTTACATGTGAATATAAACTTTAACTTTTCAGCATAAAAATAAACCATGATTTTGATCATTGGGTGAAAGGGTTTCGGAGCCACAACAGTTTAAAGTTGCAAATTTTATGAAAATACGATAAATTTAAATATTTTAAATTTAAACACTATGAAGTTCTGATGCCTCAAACTTTGCACAAAGCATTGTATCACAGTTGTCAACGGACAGAAAAAGTTTCATTGTATTTTAAAATTGCAACGTCAATTTTCTCTGTATTTCGGTCGATTTGAGATGGAATAGCCCATACATATATACATTGGGTGTTTCTGCCCCATGCAATGCTACACTCCACACAAAGCACTTCACTACTCCCATCCTTTTTATGAAGCATTAATTTTACTACAAAACAAGCCAAACTACATCCTTCTAAGACGATTAGTTTCTGAGATAGTTTTTTTTTTTTTTTTTGTGAAAAGTGGTGATTTTTTTCTCTAAAGCATAAATGCACAAATATTTTTAAAATATATTTAAAATGGGAAGTATTCGAATATTTTAAAATGCCATTTTTTTATTTTGGGTCTAGAAGACTCCCCTTAACGTAATATCTTGTGTGTGTTATGAGTACATAGATGATGATGACCAGAGACCGGAACTTTGACAGAAAGCGGTTTTAAATGTGTTAAATCTATCTTTATTTTGAAAAGAAATCTGTACGAATTATACCTTTGTGATTGAAACGTGACAGTTTTATGTTGCCCTTTTCTGCCTTTTTAAATATAAATGCCTAATTTACAAATTAAATGCTTTTTTTTTTTGCCTTTATTTGATTATTTATCTATTGTTTATTAATTTATTATTAAAATTGCCTACAGGTATATTTTAATTTATTTCTATAACAGCTACAATGAAAGTGACTTCACCGAATGTATATTATTGTCTTTCAGTCAGTTCATATTCTCTTTGCAACAATGAGTGCTGCCGTGCAAAAACAGTAAGCGTTTTAATTACCGCTTGTGTTTATTTGACAAGGCAACAATGAGTGCGGGTCTAACGTTATTTTTCTTTCAGTTTTCATTGCGACGTTGTCGTAGCTAGCTAAATATTTCATATCGCAACATATCAGTACAACCAAACACAAAAATGCACTTTCCAAGCCTACTGGGAAGAAGATTTCTTTACTTCCAACAGTAATTGCAACATCGAGTCAAAAATCTCAATTTGCATTCGACTTATGTAAAGCTTTTCTTGCTGCAGAAATCCCTTTGTGGCAAGTGCATGGTTGTGGGTCTAGTGCAAGGTTTTTGTAATTGCTTTTTTATTGCGTATTTTAGCTATTTATAATGCCTTTTTGCATGCCTATTTTGGATATTTATGATGCCTTTTGCCTGCCTATTTTAGCTATTTATGATGCCATTTTGCCTGCCTATTTTAGCTATTTATGATGCCTTTTTGCCTGCCTATTTTAGCTATTGATGATGCAATTTTGCCTGCCTATTTTAGCTATTTATGATGCCATTTTGCCTGCCTATTTTAGCTATTTATGATGCCTTTTTGCCTGCCTATTTTAGCTATTTATGATGCCTTTTGCCTGCCTATTTTAGCTATTCATGATGCCTTTTTGCCTGCCTATTTTAGCTATTCATGATGCCTTTTTGCCTGCCTATTTTAGCTATTTATGATGCCTTTTTGCCTGCCTATTTTAGCTATTTATAATGTCGTTTTGCCTGCCTTTTTTTTTTTTAGATATTTATGATGCCTTTTTGCCTGCCTATTTTAGCTATTTATAATATCGTTTTGCGTACCTATTTTAGCTATTTATGATGCTTTTTGCCTGCCTATTTTAGCTATTTATAATGCCGTTTTGCCTGACTATTTTATCTATTTATAATGCCGTTTTGCCTGCCTATTTTATCTATTTATAATGCCGTTTTGCCTGCCTATTTTAGCTATTTATAATGCCGTTTTGCCTGCCTATTTTAGCTATTTATTATGCCTTTTTCCTGCCTGTTTTAGCTATTTATGATGCCTTTTTGCCTGCGTATTTTAGCTATTTATGATGCCTTTTGCCTGCCTATTTTAGCTATTTATGATGCCTCTTTGCCTGCCTATTTTAGCTGCTTATGATGTCTTTTTGCCTGCCTATTTTAGCTGCTTATGATGTCTTTTTGCCTGCCTATTTTAGCTGTTTATGATGCCTTTTTGCCTGCCTATTTTAGCTATTTATGATGCCGTTTTGCCTGCCTATTTTAGCTATTTATAATGCCTTTTTGCCTGCCTATTTTAGCTATTTATAATGCCGTTTTGCCTGCCTATTTTAGCTATTTATAATGCCTTTTTGCCTGCCTATTTTAGCTATTTATGATGCCTTTTGCCTGCCTATTTTAGCTGTTTATGATGCCTTTTTGCCTGCCTATTTTAGCTATTTATGATGCCGTTTTGCCTGCGTATTTTAGCTATTTATGATGCCTTTTGCCTGCCTATTTTAGCTATTTATGATGCCTCTTTGCCTGCCTATTTTAGCTGCTTATGATGTCTTTTTGCCTGCCTATTTTAGCTGCTTATGATGGCTTTTTGCCTGCCTATTTTAGCTGTTTATGATGCCTTTTTGCCTGCCTATTTTAGCTATTTATGATGCCGTTTTGCCTGCCTATTTTAGCTATTTATAATGCCGTTTTGCCTGCCTATTTTAGCTATTTATAATGCCGTTTTGCCTGCCTATTTTAGCTATTTATAATGCCGTTTTGCCTGCCTATTTTAGCTATTTATGATGCCGTTTTGCCTGCCTATTTTATCTATTTATAATGCCGTTTTGCCTGCCTATTTTAGCTATTTATAATGTCGTTTTGCCTGCCTATTTTAGCTATTTATAATGCCGTTTTGCCTGCCTATTTTATCTATTTATGATGCCGTTTTGCCTGCCTATTTTAATGATTCATAATGCCTAAACTTCCGGTCTCTGATGATAAGAAATGATAACTTGCTAACAATAGTCATTGAGTTCCATTATTTACAATATTATAGTGGATTGGAAGAGGTATCGCTTCTTCGTATCGATTTTCATGGGTCGTTATGGAGAAGCTGCCGTTTTATGACACTGAAGTACTCTTCATAGTGGAAGTTCGTCTCGCTGCCGTGTTAAAGCTGCAGTTGACCTATGAAGGTATTCCAATGTTACCAGGAAACCGGTGACGTTAGAAGGAACTGAAAGTAGGCTACAAGCCAGCCAGCCAGCGTCATTGTGGTGTTACGTGGCAGCCTTCAGTGACGAGCTTGTAAGCTGTGATGCCATCGAGAACAAGGAAAATGCACTTCCTTGGACCGGCCCAGAAGCCGATGTTTCTTGGGGAGACATTCGTCATTCCAACGACTCTTTGAACTTTATTCCTATAAAATATATAAGCGATTAAAAGTGTCTTTCTTTCATCTCGAATCTTGTGTAGGATTTTTTCTTGGTTACCAGTTCCTTGGTTACCAGTTCTCTCTTAATGCAGACTTACGTCTGTCATTTGTCCTTTCTTCTGAAGTGCTACACATTATAAATAAATAAGAGTGTAATATCAGATCAGACAGGAATTCCAACTGCCCTTGAACCCTGTATCTTAGGCCTGCTGTAGAAACTGGGCTCGATTTTGTCCATCCCTGGCATGCTCAAGGTTATTTCATGTTCCGTGTGGAATTTCTCCGACACTTTTCGTCCGTTTTATTGGCGGGTAATGAGGAAAGGAAGTTTCCACAACTTCTTGAGCGATAAAACAGGAAAGCGCGTTCGTTCCCACGTCAGACGTCAGTGTTTAAATTCCTTCTTAGCATACCAGCCGATCTGGATTGCAATCCGTGTTTTTAAGTATAAATTCTTCTGTACTGTGCGATATGTCTACAGTTTCATCACATTGCATCCAACTGAGAAATAAAGATTTCAAGGTGAATCTGTGTACTTGGTTATAATCCTTGTTGAAGCGCCGTGTAGACTGAGGCTGTATAATGCTCGATTAACGTAATTTACGTGATCACTCACAGTGTTTGACTATAATTATATGTGTACAAAACCGCCTTTGCTTATCATAAAATAAATAAATTTTCATTAACGTTTTCGATACATGTGTATCATCTTCAGATGTGAAATGTTAAATTAATATGATGAAAACCTTGCCTATTAGATGGAACTTAATGTGGTAATTTTCGGGTCATATTAGTGTGATTGCTTGGACTTAACTTAGGTTGATCTATGATATACATGCTATGTTAGGTTAAATCACTGCGAGTCATGTGATATGATCTAAAATATAAAATAAAACTGTTTAACAATTGTAACCACTATTAGCGTAGTCATTGAAATGTGAACACTTTGTATAAACACTTTAAAAGTTTAAATCACTTTGAACATGTGTTGGTTATATTTGCCGATTTAAATCACTGCGAGTCATGTGATATGATATAAAATATATAAAAATTAAAACTGTTGAAGAATTGTAACCACTATTAGCGTAGTTATTGAAATGTGAACACTTTGTATAAACACTTTAAAAGTTTAAATCACTTTGAACATGTGTTGGTTATATTTGCCGTTGTAAATCACTGCAAGTCATGTGATATGATCTAAAATATATATAAATTAAAACTGTTGAAGAATTGTAACCACTATTAGCGTAGTCATTGAAATGTGAACACTTTGTAAAATTACTTAAAAACATTATAATCACGTTGAACATATGTTGGCTGTATTTGCCGATTTAAAGTTCGTTGAATAGGGCAGTTTCTGTTGATCTTGATGTTCAACGTCAAACATCAAGATCAACAGAAACTGCCCTATTCAACGAACTTTAAATCGGCAAATATAACCAACACATGTTCAAAGTGATTTAAACTTTTAAAGTGTTTATACAAAGTGTTCACATTTCAATAACTACGTTAATAGTGGTTACAATTCTTAAACAGTTTTATTTTATATTTTTGATCATATCATATGACTCGCAGTGATTTAACCTAACATAGCATGTATATCATAGATCAACCTAAGTTAAGTCCAAGCATTCACACTAATATGACCCGAAAATTACCACATTAAGTTCCATCTAATAGGCAAGGCTTTCATCATATTAATTTAACATTTCACATCTGAAGATGATACACATGTATCGAAAACGTCAATGAAAATTTATTTATTTTATGATAAGCAAAGGCGGTTTTGTACACATATAATTATAGTCAAACATTAATAGCTTATCGGCAAACTTCAACATGAAATTGAATTGACTCACAGTGTTGAAAGTGAAATAAGTTAATAGTGCCGATAGTTATAGTGATAAGAACAATATTAATATTAAACAGTGGTAACAGAAAGAGGCGTAGAAGCAATAGGCGTATTAGTAGTTGAACTGATTACACTGAACAAGAATTTTGCTCCGACTAAAAACAATGTGTCCCTCATGGTTTGCTGTGCGCTGAATCCGAAAATGCATCTCTTTTCTTCGTATCACGTAAGGATTTTAATATATACTATGATTTCACTTTTCGATCAGCGTTCTGGCGCGATTTGGGGGTTGTGTATGTTGTAGAGTAGAACTAGCGGTGGAGAAAACATTATCTTCTGCTGTCAGTAGTTTTTTAATGTGCCAGTTGATTTGAACGGCGATAAAAATGAAATACAAACGCTTAGTATAGATTTTCTAAATATAGATTACTGGTACAAATTTTAAATAATGAAATTTGTTACTTTGTTGAAAGTCAGTTAGTCGAACGTTTTTGAAATGGACAGTAGGATCTTCTTCTTCACTGATGGTAGGGAGTTTGAGTAGAGGGGAAAGGCCTATCAACCAAACTAAAATGGGGATTACATAAATTAGCATTAACAAATACGTACATAAACCTTTAAAGAAATTGTAAGTAGTGTAACGTTTTTTTTAATAAACAACAATGAAATTTTATTATCTCAACAATAATAATTCCTTTCTACAATTCACCTTACACGCTCTCGTCAACAATGGGATTTGCTCTCCGCACAGCAACACAGCGTTCGTTATTGCACTCCACAAACGACAATGACAATTTACTTGGACTATTACGAACAACAATGAACTGTTAATCTGAACTAATATTTACAAAGCACTATTTACAAATCAGAACTGTCAGTTCTCAGTTCACAGTTCTTCTAGCTCAGTCACTCGAGTTCACAGTATCTCGAACCACAGACCTTCAGAGACAGTCCACTGTACTCGAACTCAGGTCCCTCCAACTGCGGTCCACTGCACTCGAACTCAGGTCCCTCCAACTGCGGTCCACTGCACTCGAACTCAGGCCTTCGGATGCTGACACAGTTGCGGACGCACACTCGAGTCGAACTCCGGTACACAAGACTGGCTTGCTCTGGCTTACTCACTGAATGGCTGAATAAACTGAAAACTGCTCAAGTTCGCTCGCGTTTCTTCTTTTATAGCAAAATTATAGTTGCGAGAAATTTCTACGGGTGTGCAGAGATAGCTCTCTCGAATTATCTGGATATCTCCACTTCGACGGACTTCTGGAAGAGTCGGGATGGTCCGTCACTCCGCACGCAGCAATTGCGCGCGCACCCTCCCCTCGTCGCGTTGACGTAATACACCCCCTCTGCCCTTCAGCATGCAGATGCTCACCGTACCAGTGTTTCGTCTGCCGCGCGCTCTGTCGGACGCGTGTTCAAACCCCGTTGCAGCTGTCACAATAGGTTGATAAAATAGAAAGTTAGAGAAAGAAAGATTTGAAAGTTTCGGAGTTAGGTAAGATTAATTGGGAATAGAATTTTTGGAGCTATTTTCCTTGGGGAACATTGCTCCGTCGATATAGGAGAAAGCCAATGTTTACTTACATATAACACGCGGAGCAAATTCACTGTAATCGGTAAACATCATGTTTAGGTAGAGCATGAAATTCAAGGAATATTATGGACAGTAAAAAATCGATCGTATGGGAATGGATATGTAAGAGTTGGCAATTCATTATAAAGAGTGAATCTGATACAACGTTAATATAGATGACGTAACATATTGTAAATGATTGAATAAATACTTATTACTTTAAACTCTCCTCGCCCACACCTGTGGAGTAACGGTCAGCGCGTCTGGCGGCGAAACCAAGTGACCCGGGTTCGAATCCCGGTAGGGGCAAGTTACCTGGTTGAGGTTTTTTCCGGGGTTTTCCCTCAACCCAATATGAGCAAATGCTGGGTAACTTTCGGTGCTGGACCCCGGACTCATTTCACCGGCATTATCACCTTCATTTCATTCAGACGCTAAATAATCTAGATGTTGATACAGCGTCGTAAAATAACCAAATAAAATAAATAAATAATCTCTCCTCTCCAGCAATATCCTTGATATTTGCGTCGTGTTCAAGTCGTCGAGTAATATTCACTTTGTCAGAAATACTCAGACGTGAACGTGTTTGTGACATGATGACTTACCGTTATGCGGGGGCTTGGATTCTCGTCACAGCAACAGACCACGTTGTACTGTTTTCTACTTTCCTTAGACTCAAACGCATTCTGCAAAATAGGCGCAGCAGTGTATAATGTTTACTGAAACAATCGGGTTTGGTACTGTTTGTTAGTGGGAGAAATGTATTGGGGGAGGAATGTTCACCAACACGCATTCCACGGCATTGCAAACACTGACCGTGCTTCACGGTTGATTGTGATGTAACAGTAAGCCAAATGAATAGAAACTGTGATGGAAATTCCACACGCAGAAAGGTACGTAAGGGCTATTCCATATGAAATCGATCAGTAAAAAATCTCGCATTTTTATACTCTAATTTTTCCCTATTTATACAACGTGCTGAGGAGAGTGCATTTTCAAAAATATACTATCGAAAGTCAAACGGTTTTCGTATTGTTGAGCGACAAATTTAGCGTATTTAAAAAAAAAAAAAAAAAAACAAGCCTCTTTCAGCGCTCAGAACTCTGGAACATTTACTGTAGAACATTGAACGAGAGCTCATTTTGAAGCTGACATTTGGTAGGTTATGTTAAGTAACCCTTATTTTTATTGTACACAGAGAGACAGATAATCTGATTTTACTTACTTTTAGGCTTTTTGCCAATTCGTAAAAATGTAAAAAAATATTGAGAAAAGACCTTGCATTATTAAGAGGGATTCGGCATTGTTTGCTTAGTGCTATGGCAATACGTTTCGAGGGTATTAGATTATTTTCACACGCCTGGACTTGAACGGCGCAGTACCGCACGCACTGGCCGAGAGCTGAAGATAAGGGAGCGTTGGGGGTCGTTTTACTCCTGTGTTTATGAAAACTTGTGATGAAGCTTGCCCAGCTATGCGATACTAGACGAAACATTACGTGTTTGTCTCCTGGCCTTGCTTGTCTCGGCTAGCTCCCGTCTCACAGTCAGCTGGTTACTTCACGCGCGTACTATTTATTTTTGTATTTGATATTTTCAATACTTTCTTACCAACATACCATCAGTAAAAAATATGTGTTTATTTGTACTTTCAATGCGGAATCTAACTATATATTTTTAAAATATATTTAAGCCGTCTTAATGAGGAAAAATCTAAATTTCTCCATTTCCATAAAATGTAAGAAAATCTGTTTATATGTCAATATAAACTTTAATTTCTCAGCATCAAAATAAACCATGATTTTGATCATTGGATGAAAGGGTTTCGGAGCTACAACAGTTTAAATTTGCAAATTTTATGAAAATACGATAAATTTAAATATTTTTAATTTAAACACTATGAAGTTCTGATGCCTCAAACTTTGCACAAAGCATTGTATCACAGTTCTCTTACTTACTTACTTACAAATGGCTTTTAAGGAACCCGGAGGTTCATTGCCGCCCTCACATAAGCCCGCCATCGGTCCCTATCCTGTGCAAGATTAATCCAGTCTCTATCATCACACCCCACCTCCCTCAAATCCATTTTAATATTATCCTCCCATCTACGCCTCGGCCTCACTAAAGGTCTTTTCCCCTCCGGTCTTCCAACTAACACTCTATATGCATTTCTGGATTCGCCCATACGTGCTACATGCCCTGTCCATCTCAAACGTCTGGATTTTAAGTTCCTAATTATGTTAGGTGAAGAATACAATGCGTGCAGTTCTGTGTTGTGTAACTTTCTCCATTCTCCTGTAACTTCATCCCTCTTAGCCCAAAATATTTTCCTAAGAACCTTATTCTCAAACACCCTTAACATATGTTCCTCTCTCAGAGTGAGAGTCCAAGTTTCACAACCATACAGAAGAACCGGTAATATAACTGTTTTATAAATTCTAACTTTCAGATTTTTGGACGGCAGACTGGATGATAAGAGCTTCTCAACCGAATAATAACAGGCATTTCCTATATTTATTCTGCGTTTAATTTCCTCCCGAGTGTCATTTATATTTGTTACTGTTGCTCCAAGATATTTGAATGTTTCCACCTCATCGAAGGATAAATCTCCAATTTTTATATTTCCATTTCGTACAGTATTCTGGTCACGAGACATAATCATATACTTTGTCTTTTCGGGATTTACTTCCAAACCGATCGCTTTACTTGCTTCAAGTAAAATTTCCGTGTTTTCCCTAATCGTTTGTGTATTTTCTCCTAACATATTCACGTCATCTGCATAGACAAGAAGCTGATGTAACCCGTTCAATTCCAAACCCTGCCTGTTATCCTGAACTTTCCTAATGGCATATTCTAAAGCGAAGTTAAAAAGTAAAGGTGATAGTGCATCTCCCTGCTTTAGCCCGCAGTGAATTGGAAAAGCATCAGCTAGAAACTGACCTATACGGACAGTTCTCTACGTACAAAAAATTTTCATTGTATTTAGAAATTGTAAGGTCAATTTTCTCTATATTTCGGTCGATTTGAGATGGAATAGCTCGTAAGTAGCCATAAATCAAAGATAACTACTAGGGTGCAATGCATGTTGCAGTTGAAGTTGGGGAATGCAAGGAACATTTTGTGGAAAGACTCTGCCAGTGAGAATTAAGAATTATGTTTCTGTACTGTACATTTTTATAAGTATGACCTTGTGCTGTAGATATAATCAAGTTCGAGGACGCTAAAGACATGTGTGACAAAAAGACAACGTCGGGACAGTCCCTACCCATTAGGAGTTGAAAGAATGGAAGATCTGCACCAGGCATTGACCTTCCATTTATGGTATACAATATGTCAAGGCAGGATGACAATGAATTTTGTCTTCCAGACTTGTTAACTGTGTGAATGTGTCCGGTACAGAAAGATAATTTGTACCCAGGGAAATGTAAGCCATTGTCCGTGCCCATATCGGAATGTGGTTGTATAAGCAGTGATCAACTCGGCCGAAAGCGAGGAGCATGGGCGCCCAGTACAGTTCCCGTGCAAAGCAAGCGGGCATTACCTCATCCTAGGCATTATGCAACCCTACCTCCCGTTCAGTAGCGACTCTTGGCAGAAGCTAGCTGCAATGTTGAATGGAAGTATAGGGTGCGTCAGAAAGAACGAATGGATTTCACATGGCAAGAAAATTGTAAAGATTCATCAAATCAAAAATTTATTGTTATCAACACATTCACCAATACATGCAGTTTATTTATGGAAAACAACATTATCCATATGATGTCCTTGGCTTTCAATACAGACATCGAGGCGTTTTCTGATGTTCGCCATCACTTTCACAGTCATAGCTGGTGCAATTGCCACGATTTCTTCACGAATCGCTGTCTTCAGTTCGTCCAGTGTATGTGATCGATGTTTACAAACTTACGCCTTCAAATGGTCCCAAAGAAAGAAGTCGCAGGGCGCGAGATCTTACCGTAGCCTCGGACAATCTCAGTGCAATAGAATTTCGTCCAGGTGATTTCTTCTTTAATGTTGAACCTGTGATACGAAATGAAGCCACCCACCGCAAAATTGTATTCCGAGTTGGAATCCTAGCGTGACATCCGATATCGAAATGAGTCCTGAGTGGCGATCACAGACTCTTCATTTTTCAAAAATGTCTCTACGATGAAAGCACGTTGTACACCAGACCAACACCATGTTCTCAACTGAAACTGCATTCTATGGCTGACCCAACAGTCGTGGTCCCTCTCACTATATCTCTCCTCGTTGCGTATCGATAGTTTGAAATCCATCCGTTCTTTCTGACGCACCCTTTAGTATGTCTCAACGGTCGGGAGGAATTTCATTCACAATTTCAAGACTTGAACGTATGGAGTCAGATTTTAAGATTTTCATAGGATGGTGTTGGAAAAAGTCGTTCTCTTTTCTTAAATTTTCCGTGTGTTTCGGTTCCAAGAAATTATTAGTTCCAAAGAACAGTTCCGAAATAACAGCAATCGTCTGACAACGTAATAATCACCAAAATATTATATTGTTTTGGAACTACTTCAGTTTCCAAAAATCTTAGATCATAATGCAATTCGAACCACGGTAGCTGTTATACTGGGTGTTCAGTTCGAAGTGTGTCATGGCTCGCCGTATGTCGTCATGTGGCTAGCTGATGAGCCTAGAGAATTCAATCTTCCTACATTTCCGCAAAGGCGAATTACCTATATGCAAGAGAAGTTGCCTACCGATACGTACGGTAACGCCTATAGTGCCAGGAATGTGAACTGTTTGGAAACACGTACTGAAGTGAGTTTTTTTCTTATTGTCGGGAAATGGGGAGAGGGTTAAGACGATTAGTTACGTACAGTATTTGTTGACATTAACTTCGACGGTCAACATGGATACGGAGCATTTGATTTGTATTGTGGAATGTTGCCATACGCAACCGATGATAACAAATACTCTGGGTACGACTTGCCCGCGCAAAACACAGTTCGAAAGAGGTTATGGTAGCACACAGACCGTACAGACCGCCATCTGTTGCTACGACGTTCAAGTTATACCGTACACGTTCTCAAGTTCAGATTGAACGCCTTGATTAATAGGCAACTTCTCTGACATAAAAGCAGAAACTCGCTTCAAATCGCTGACTCATCAACAGTGATGTCATGACACACTTTGAAATGAACACCCAGTAGTCAGGTGTAAGTGCAGTAATTTATACATAAGTACTATAAAACATAGCAATGATTTTATCATTTCTTCTGCTAAATAAAGGAAATTACTATAGTACTACGTGATATTAGTCTGTATTAAAACTTCATTAGTTTATTTCTAATAAATATTGATGTTAGTTGGACTACATTTACACTGTTATGTTACCGTATACAAATTTTATAACACAATACAATACTCCATATAAATATGTATAATTCTCTCTTAATTGAATATAATACAGTTTTGGAAAAATAATAATATACACACATATATATATACTGGGTGTTCATTTCAAAGTGTCATGACGTCACTGTTGTGAGTCAGCGATTTGAAGCGAGTTTCAGGTTTTATATCAGAGAAGTTGCCTATTAATCAAGGCGTTCAATCTGAACTTGAGAACGTGTACGGTATAACTTGAACGTCGTAGCAACAGATGGCGGTCTGTACTGTCTGTGTGCTACCATAACCTCTTTCGAACTGTGTCGTACGCAGGGCATTTGTTATCATCGGTTGCATACGGCAACATTCCACAATACAAATCAAACGCTCCGTGTCCATGTTGACCGTTGAAGTTAATGTCAACAAACACGTAAGGAATCGTCTTAACCCTCTCCCCATATCCCGACAGTAAGAATAAACCCACCTCAGTACATGTTTCCAAACAGTTCACATTCCTGGCACTACTGGCGTTACCGTACATATCAGTAAGCAGGCTACTTTTCAGAATGAACGCCGTACTTGTTATGCAACTTCTCTGACACATGGGTAGTACACCTCTGCGGAAGTGTAGGAAGATTGAATTCTCTAGGCTCATCGACTAGCCATATGACGGCATACAGCGAGCCCATACAGCGAGCCATGACACACTTTGAACTGAACACGCAGTATATATAACTTATATACCTGAAAGCTTGATTTGCATAATACGCGTCACTGTTCGTTAACAGAAAACCACAATTTGTCACACACAGTTAGTGTGCACTCAATGTTGGTTGCTTGACGCTTGTCAGCCCACTTTGAGGTCTGTGGATATAGAGGGAAAAATTGGATCGGTGTCTGGTAGAGTTCCCGGGTAACTCAGTTGGTAGAGCGTTGGTACGTTTAACCAAAGTCCCGGGTTCGATGCCCGGCCCCGGAACAATTTTTCCTTCGAAATTATTCAAATCAACTTTACAGAGAGTTATACCTGAAAGCTTGTTTTGAATAATATATACAGTTTCAAATGTTTTTTATTCTTGTTGCTATATTAATAACAAACAGTGTAAATGAAGCTGATTAGCCAATCAGACTGAATATTTAATAATGAAACACGCCCTGCAGATTCATTAGAGTTAAAAATTTCGCGCTGCCCCATCATGCCCACCTATGAAGGAACTACTGTACATCCAAGGGCATCACTTTGGCTGGAACTGTTATGGTTGGAGGGTGACAAAAGGATCCGAAAATCCCGAAATATCGCTGCCATTGTTGAGTGAATTTCTATTCATGTTACACAAATAGGTCAACACTTCGTCTAGCCGCGAAACCAGGTGGCCCGGGTTCGATTCCCGGTCGGGGCAAGTTACCTGGTTGAGATTTTTTCCGGGGTTTTCCCTCAACCCAATATGAGCAAATGCTAGGTAACTTTCGGTGTTGGACCCCGGACTCATTTCACCGGCATTATCACCTTCATCTCATTCAGACGCTAAATAACCTGAGCTGTTGATAAAGCGTCGTAAAATAACCTACAAAAAACACACACAAATAGTAGTAATATTTATTTTTATTCTGTTTCTTTCATAAACAATTTATAGTTGCTCATTTCAATATTTATATCCTTTCAAACCTAAAATAGTACCATTCATTATGTTCATGATTTAGTTAATGCATATTTATGTATGTATGTAATGGTAATCAGTGTTTAATTTAGAAATACATTCAAGGTTTTTATTAATTTGAATATTGAGTATTTAATTGAAATTGTGTCAGTAATATGTAATAATTGTGCTGCCACTATTTAATCTCTTATTCTGTTTGCATATGTAATATATTGTGACAGCGACGTGAGATTCGAACTCACGACCAGCGTCCCGCAAGAGAGAAAATCGCGCGGAGCACTTTGGAATGGCGCGCGGCTGAGAGGGGAAAGGGCCAACGCGGCGAGAGAGTGGAGAGAGTTTGCGCGCGCATCTTCTGCTTGCCTAGAGAGGCCGAGAAATCCGTCGAAATGGAAGACTCGCGAATTCGAACTTTCGAGGCTACGTCGCTGTGGTTATAAATTACGGTCGCGAAGGAACGACAGCAGTTTTCAGTTATTCAGTCAGTGAGTAAGCCAGAGCAAGCAAGCCAGACTTGTGTGCCGGAGTTCGACTCGAGTGTGCGTCCGCATCTGCGTCAGCATCCGAAGGCCTGAGTTCGAGTGCAGTGGACCGCAGTTGGAGGGACCTGAGTTCGAGTGCAGTGGACCGCAGTTGGAGGGACCCGAGTTCGAGTACAGTGAACTGTCTCTGAAGGTCTGTGGTTCGAGATACTGTGAACTCGAGTGACTGAGATAGAAGAACTGTGAACTGAGAACTGATAGTTCTGATTTGTAAATAGTGCTTTGTAAATATTAGTTAAGATTAACAGTTCATTGTTGTGCGTAATAGTCCAAGTAAATTGTCATTGTCGTCGGTGGAGTGCTATAACGAATACTGTGTTGAGTGAAAATCCAATTGTTGACGAGAGCGTTTAAGGCGAATTGTAGAAAGGAATTATTGTTGTGACGAATAAATTACATTGTTGTTACTAAATAAAATTCACAATATAAATATTTTAATGCAATAATAGAGTTCAAGTTTATTTATTCAAATCCTGTCCAATATTTTGCTCATTAAAAAAAGACACCGCCACTGCAAGAACCTCTTGTTTCGTTACCACACACTCGGTTGTTAGGGGCAAGCCAGCGAGTTAGGGAGACGCACAGTGCAAATAATTTGATGACCACTGACGTAAGGAGATTAGAATTTTAGCATATTTCCAATTCTTTGGGCGAAGGGATTTTTAAGTTGTCCGCATTTAGAGGTGTCCAAATGTAATAATTGTAATAATAATAAAAACACTTACAAATGGCTTCTAGATAACCCGAAAGTTTTTTGCTGTCATCACATAGCCTAAGCCTGCCATCGGTCCCTATCCTGAGAAATATTAATTCAGTTCTCTAGCATCATATCCAAGCTCCATCAGGATAGCTCCCATCTACGTCTCGGTCTCCCCAAAGGTCCTTTTCGCTCAGGTCTCCCAATTAACACTATACGCATTTCTGGATTCCATACGTGTTACCTGTCCTACCCATCTCAAACGTCTGGATTTAATGTTCCTAATTATGTTATAAGAAGAAAACAGTAATAATAATAATAATAATAATAATAATAATAATAATAATAATAATAATAATCGAATTTTTTAACTTTGCTCTAGAGTATGCCATTAGAAAAGTCCAGGATAACAGAGGGGATTTGGAATTGAACGGGTTACATCAGCTGCTTGTCTATGCGGATGACGTGAATATGTTAGGAGAAAATCCACAAACGATTAGGGAAAATACGGGAATTTTACTTGAAACAAGTAAAGCGATAGGTTTGGAAGTAAATTCCGAAAAGACAAAGTATATGATTATGTCTCGTGACGAGAATATTGTACGAAATGGAAATATGAAAATTGGAGATTTATCCTTTGAAGAGGTGGAAAAATTCAAATATCTGGGAGCAACAGTAACAAATATAAATGTTACTCGGGAGGAAATTAAACACAGAATAAATATGGGAAATGCCTATTATTATTCGGTTGAGAAGCTTTTATCATCCAGTCTGCTGTCGAAAAATCTGAAAGTTAGAATTTATAAAACAGTTCTATTACCGGTTGTTCTTTATGGCTGTGAAACTTGGACTCTCACTTTGAGAGAGGAACATAAGTTAAGGGTGTTTGAGAATAAGGTTCTTAGGAAAATATTTGGGGCTAAGAGGGATGAAGTTACAGGAGAATGGAGAAAGTTACAGAACACAGAACTGCACGCGTTGTATTCTTCACCTGACATAATTAGGAACATTAAATCCAGACGTTTGAGTTGGGCAGGGCATTTAAGCACGTATGGGCGAATCTAGAAATGCATACAGAGTGTTAGTTGGGAGACCGGAGGAGAAAAGACCTTTAGGGAGGCCGAGACGTAAATGGGAGAATAATATTAAAATGGATTTGAGGGAGGTGGGATATGATGGTAGAGACTGGATTAATTTTGCTCAGGATAGGGATCAATGGTGGGCTTATGTGAGGGCGGCAATGAACCTCCGGGTTCCTTAACAGCCAGTAAGTAAGTAATAATAATCGGATAAGTGAAGAATTAGAGCGGTTGAAATGAAGTTCATGAAAACTTGCGCAATATATTTTGTGAGATCATAAGACTAATGAAGAAATTTTAAATGAACTAAAAGTTACATCAGTGCTGGATAAAATATATTAATACATAAATAACTGTTTCGGACACATCCAACGGATGCCATGAGAGAGTCTCCCAAGAATAATGAAAAATTGCCAACCTTGGGGAACAAGATGTCAGGGACGGCACTGGACAACTGAGATCGAAACGGATCAACCATTTGGTCCAAGTCCATGGAAAGTATCACGATGATGATAATACTAATAATTTTGAAGGAATGCTAGAGGAAACGATTATTCTTTACCTTGATGTCCTTCAACAACATATCTGCATTTTCGGACGCATGTTTCGTGTTGTTGACCCGTAAGTTACTACCTTATTATCTCGTGTCCAACTTAGACTCCGCTGTCAGCGCCTTAATTGGTAGGCAACTTCTCCGACCGTTGTGTAAAGCATGCGGTATACGCACTAGCGTGTTCCGAAGTTGCGGAAGACTGCCCCAAGGAGACAAGACATGGTGCAATAACCCCGCGTTCACGTGATGTAAACAAATTTATACAGCCCTTCCAGTTAATTATCCCGGGGATCCACGCTCTGGTCGAGTGTGATGCTAATCAAACCCCAGGAAGACCTAGCAGTTGCAATTTCACGGCTTCGGGAAAAGGGTTACAAGTAGATTGTCCGGGAGTTCCTCGACACACACACACACACACACATACATACACACACACACACACTGAATCGTGCGTTTAAAAACTTCAACTGCATATTCTTGGATAAACACTACACTCTGCCAAGTTTCACTGAGTATCCAGTTTTCAAATAGACAAACCTCGCTTGTTCCTTGGCTTTTCTCTTTGCATTTAGCCAGCCTTGCAGATCAAGTGGGATGATGTTGATTCCTAACAGGAAAACTTCGAGAAAAACCGTAAATGCTGCCTTCTCCTTCACAAGTGTCGTAAAGGATGTTTAATGAAAAATCTCATGCCTGACCGGGATTCGATCCCTGACCATCTGCGTGATAGACTGAAAGTCTAGACCATTTAGTCACCGTAGGGACTTACGGCGGAGTTATACCTTTATGGATAACAAAATTACATTTTTAATTGATTATCTCTATAAAATACAAATCTCTTTTTATTGTGGTGAAATAATTTCTGGCATATCTCTAACAGTGTCGGTTATATCGTCGACGTATTTCTAAAATCTCTTCTGTGGCCGGGAGGAGAATGGTCTTAAGTAAATTTTTTGTGATATATTCTGAAAGCGGGTACAATTCTCTACAAGCTGGTAAAATGGCTAAAGTCAAATAAGACTCCTGAATGGATTTATAGAGCGTTACCAAATGTCCTAAGTACTTTTTGAATCGAGCACACACAGAATAAAGGACTTGAGAATATTTAATACTTTATTCCTTACAAACCATCGTATGTTTACTGTCCATGCTTCCCTATTAAAAAGGTCTAACTTGTATTTTAGCCATTTTATCACATATTGATGCCCTTTCCTTTTAAAACTTTAAGTACCAGGGTAAACAGTCCTATAATTGTTTAAGACCTATTTTGCATTCCTAATAATTTACATTTCTCATTTATTTTTACATGAAAAAGGTCTTGTGTTTAAATAGTCCCTTCTACTCAGTTTGAATTCTAGTCTCAAAAGGGCTTAAGTGCGGCTGTTTTTGGAAATAATCAAGAAATTTGTTAAATGAACAACATTACCTATTTTAGAAGAAATATAAACAATATTCAAGAAAAATCTCTTAATTAAATACTCTATAATTGGCACCAATTTCAATCTTTCTACTGCTCTCCTGAAAAGTACAACATTTTTACTTAAGACCTTTTTCCTCCCGGCCACAGTCTTAAGTCCAGTTTTTCTCGACTGTTGAAATCTGTGTATATTTTCAGAGTGCGTCTGCTGATAACGCCCCTTAAGTCTGTAAATGCTTTTATATGTAAAAAGAAATACATAACAGTTGTTAGCTATGATATAAAAAGAATAAGAAGTTATTTTGCTCTCCTGTACAATTTCCTCAAAGTCCGCCGAGTTAGCTCTGTGGTAGTGCATCTGCCTCTAGACTAGCCGGCCCGGGTTCAATTCCCGGCGGGGTCAGAAATTTTCATGTGAAATTTCTACTTCGGAACTAGGAGAGATAGCTGTGCACAACTTCTAATCACTAAATTGTGCACCAATATGCCTGGGTTAAATCTTACTTACTTTTATTTGTTTAGTTTATTATTTATTCATTTGTTTATTTTATTTATTTAACCTCTGCTTTGTATTCTGGATCCTAGTGGTCAGCCGTAGATGTCGGCTAGATATCCCAAATTGTGGAATTAGTAATTTATTATTTATTTAGTTGGTTATTTATTTGTTATTCGCTTATTTATTTACTTTATTTAACTTATATGTATTATTTATTCATTTAATTATTTATTTTTAAATAATATTGTTGATGAATTTAAAATGATAATGCCTTGTATAAAAACTTAATAAACATATTTTTTTCAAGACTTAGAAGATTTTAGTTCATGGTGTTTGTGTAGTTATTACAAACATTTTAAAAATAATAATAATAATTTTATAATATTCATGCGCCTGTGGTAAATACCAGTAATAGCGTGATGTACAATTTTCATAAAAAATTTTGGAAATTTATTACTTTTGATTAAAAACTGGTCTTTGACATGTTAAAGAATGGGTAAGAGAGAAGAAATTCATTGGAAGTTTGACAAATTTCGTTTCGATAGGTCTTAAAAAATACTGATGTGAGATATGAAATGTTGAATTCAAATTGATTTATAGAATTGAAAAGACGCATCTCACTCCCCCCTTAAAAGAAAGCTTAGTTAGGAAGATTGTTATATTTATTGAGTCGGAGAGAAGGAAATAGTGAAAGGAAGACAAGTATATGTCTCGATACTATGAACTAAAATATCAGAATTTCCAGTGAACTAAACCAAACATAGGATACATTCGTGATATATTTTATAAAAATGAAATCCATCCCAATTCTTCCCCTTCTACATTACATGCAAGGGGTTGTGAGTCTTACAAAAAGAGATGACAAGCTGGTGTTTAAAATGTATGTACTTTACAGAAGTTTTACAGTTCCGAGTTGAGTTATTTAAGTAATTTATTACCAAAAGACACGCTTTGATGTAATTTATAAAACTGCTGAGCGGGATTGTCTAACATTGTAATAAAAGTAGTGGAAGTGACAGAGAGCATCTTACTACGTCGTGCGACCAAAAATATTATTCAGATTTTACATAAAATATTCACTAGTGTTTTTTAAATCATTTGCTTCCGTTAATTATTACGATTCATAAAGAACGAGTTTCTATGCAGGATTAATTGATTTACTGTTCTGCATAAAATCTTTACGTAACTTTATGAGAAAGGACTTTCAACTCGTACTCGCTGAAAATATGCTTTCATTTCAGCTGTCATACTAAGGAAAGTTTTCTTCAGTCTGTGTTTTACATAATGCTTTGTAGATGTTGAATAATAATAATAATAATAATAATTGCTACGTACAAGCTAGCGCGTCTGGCCACGAAACCAGGTGGCCCGGGTTCGATTCCCGGTCGGGGCAAGTTACCTGGTTGAGACCCAATATGAGCAAATGCTGGGTACCTTTACGTGCTGGACCCCGGACTCATTTCACCGGCATTATCACCATCTCATTCAGACGCTAAATAACCTGAGATGTTGATAAAGCGTCGTAAAATAACCTACAAAATAAAAAAACTACGTACAAATGCTTTTATAGAACCCGGAGATTCATTGCCGCCCTCACATAAGCCCATCATCGGTCGCTGTCCTGAGCAACATTAATCCAGTCTTTAGCATCAAGTCCCACTGCCTCAAATCCACTTTAATATGTTTCTCCCATCTACGTCTCGGTCTCCCCAAACGTTTCTTTCTCTCAGGTCTTCGAACTAACACTTTCGATTCGCCCATACGTGCTACATGCCCTATCCATCTCAAACGTCTAGATTTATTGTTTCTAATTATGTCAGGTGAAGAATACAATGCGTACAGTTCTGCGTTGTGTAACTTTGTCCATTCTCCTGTAACTTCATCTCTTTTAGTCCCAAATATTTGCCTAAGCATCTTATTCTCAAACACCCTTATCCTCTGTTCCTTTCTCAAACTGAGAGTCCAAGTTTCACAACCATAAAGAACAACCGGTAATATAACTAATTTATAAATGAAGAATCCACTGCAAGAATGATGGATGTCATTTGGAATACATTTTGCAGGAGAAGCAATTGAAAGTTTGAAATGCGTAGCGCTCAAAGGTTAACTGTGATTTTCCGATCATTACTGGACAATGATTATCAGTGTTGCCATATAACTCTCTATGTACATTCTATATGTCTTAAGCTATGCATTGACAGTCTTGGTTCATTTTCGACAAAGTGACATCCATCATTCTTGCAGTGGACTCTTCAAATTTTAACTTTTTTTGAGAGCAGACTCAATGACAAAAGGTTCTCAACTGAATAATAGCAGACATTTCCCATATTTCTTCTGCGTTTAATTTCCTCTCCAGTGTCATTTATAATTGTTACTGTTGCCCCAAGGTATTTAAATTTTTCCATTTCGTACTATGTTCTGGTCACGAGACAGGCTAAACATATACTTTGTCTTTTCGGGATTTACTTCCAAATCTAGGCCTATCTCTTTACTTGCTCCAAGTAAAATTCCTTGTTTTCCTAATAGTAGCAGTAGTATATGTGATCAGCGATGGTAGTAGCTAGTAGTAGTAATAATAAATAAATAAATTTGGCTTCCGTTATGAAAAGGTTGCCAGATTTGACAAAGCGTATTACATATAATTTGGAAACACACCTAAAAGGTGAAATGATATACATTTGAAATGGTAAGGGAATCGTATATACAAAATGTCAGAAAAATTTACACCTAAGTAGCGTTTGTGCTCATTTACAGTTAAGAAAGGTGGGGGGACATCATCAGATAGGATGAGAGAGTAATGGAACGGAGAAAAATTCTCTCCGGCGCCGGGGTTTGAACCCGGGTTTTCAGCTCTACGTGCTGATGCTTTACCCACTAAGCCACACCGGATTCCACCCCGGCGTCGGAAGATTCGTCTCAGTTTTAAGTTCCAACTCTTGGGTTCCCTCTAGTGGCCGCCCTCTGCACTACGTCATAGATATCTATAAACCTAGGACCGAAGTCCACACATGTGCTGAGGTGCACTCGTAATGAGTGACTAGTTGGCCGGGATCCGACGGAATAAGCGCCGTCTTAAATCACGAAGTGATATACGCATATCATATATATTATTACAATGTACCGAAGTACATATGATATTTCCATGCAGATATTCTGCGTCATCATACGATGAAAGAGTAATGGAACGGAGAAAAATTCTCTCCGGCGCCGGGATAAAGCGTCAGCACGTAGAGCTGAAAACCCGGGTTCAAATCCCAGCATCGGAGAGAATTCTTCTCCGTTCCATTACTCTTTCATCGTATGATGACGCAGAATATCTGCATGGAAATATCATATGTACTTCGGTACATTGTAATAATATATATCATCAGATAGGTTAGAATGATTTGAATGCCATATACCGCGAGAAAAATAATAGTACGGATTTATTGGCATTGATATCTGAACCAATCAACAGCCATCGGTTAAGATAACTTGAAATTTTCATCATCACTCCCATACAAATGATTTCTCAATATCTGAACCGATCCTTTGAGTGCACTAATGGCTATTTCCTTCACAATGCTGTGTGTTAGCCCCAGGTTTTTACATTTGTTGGCAAAGAAGGAGGGTATGGTACCTCGTGCTCCCACCATCAGACCTATTACATCAATGTGGGACAGGCTATATTTATCTTTATAGAACGGGATTGTGATAATAATAATAATAATAATAGTAATAATAATAGTGGTGGTGATAAACTTTGCTCTTTGTGAATTGTTTAGCAAATGGCGCATCCGGGAGTGTTGACTCTGCTGCCACATGGAGCATTATGTATACCCAAGCGTGGCTTTGTGTTAACACATCAAACACGGACATCCTTTCAGATGCAAAATATTTGTAATACCAGACTGCAGCTCCAAAGACAATACCCGCTACTCCTCCTCCTCAGGCGAAGAGGAGGATACAGAAGTAAGACATGGCCACAGAGACCTGATGGGAATTTCAATAGAGGTGAACCTCCCAGCAAGGGAAAAAGCTTAGTAACTTCCAACCGAAGAATTTAAATCAAATTCATCGCAGCGAAGTCGTTTGCATACCAAAATTCTAAGGCAGATATGGTGTACATGGAAGCTTGAAATTTGGCACTCAGTTTTGTGAAGCAGAGTTATTGCATTTACCGTTTAGAAATCTAGACATCGTTTTCAAAATTACTTTAACTCGCTCGATTTCAGATATCTCTTACATAAGAGCAGAAATAATAATAATAATAATAGATGGCTTTTATACAGGGTGTTTCCAGGCTGGTGTTATAAACTTTCAGGGATGATGGCGAAGGGCACATGTATCATTTGAGATGAGGAATTCTGGTCCAGAAATGACGGAGTCGAAAGTTATAAGCAAAAACAGTTGTGTGGAAATGGAATGTAATTTGGCACCACGTGCCCTTCTTCCCTTAACTTTTGGAACAGTCGTGGAAAGATGGTATGGACCATATGTCTCCTACGTGGGTACTGGCCCGATATAATCTGTGAGCTTGTCTACTGGTCCCATTGGCTCATCCGTATTCGAAAATCAGGTCTCCTTATTCCGCTCTCGTATACTCCTCCATTTCACTAGGACTGATCGACTGGACACTGCAACTTGTATACATACACTGCTGTCTACAGACGTGCATATCAGGACCGACCATGTCCGTTACACATTACGCCATCTGCATTGCTTTAGTGTAGTTTCCTGTCCCCACCCCTCAGACAGCGCACTGAATGGAATACTGTAAGTAGACAACGTAAACAACGTCAGATGAATACAGTATGTGTAAGATGTACAGATAAATACACATAAATGAGGTGTACAGAGGAATAAAATTATTTCATTTCCACACAACTATTTTTACTTGTAATTTTCGACTCAGTCATTTCTGGACCAGGGTTCCTTATCTCAAATTGATACATGAGCCCTTCGCCACCATCCCTGAAATTTTGTAACACTAGCCCGGAAACACCCTGTAGAATCCAGAAGTTCATTTATCGCACTCACATAAACTCGCCATCGGTCCCTATCCTGTGCAAGATTAATCCAGTCTGTATCATCATATCCCGCCTCCTTCAAATCCATTTTAATATTATCCCCCATCTACGTCTCGGCATCCCCAAAGGTCTTCTTCCTTCCGGTCTCCCAACTAACACTATATGCATTTCTGGATTCGCCCATTCGTGCTACATGCCCTACTCATCTCATATTTGTCTATTGCAAGAAGTACGATTTTTTTTTCGTGACTCCGCACTTCAGTGGCGATTCCTCCATGAAGAATATGAGGATGATCCTACAGTTTAATTTCGTGCCTCTGAGGATAGAAAACATTTTAATTACAGATTTTGATTTTCAATGCGTCCCGACGTATTAATTTTCTTTAAGCTTCCACTTTCTGCCGTGAGTTGTCGTGTCTGGACAGCTCAGAAATAATTTCCGAGGAACCATCCAAATATCTTACAGCAAACGGTATTTCTAGTAGTGAAGTTATTGGACAGGGGAGAGTACGGAGGGTGGGGAACGGTTTGAGTTTAACCGTGTTTCAGGATATGACCGCGTATCCTAATACTACGACCCTTCTTTCTGGGTGGTGGAGATCCTGGCAGAGACTACAATAAGAATTTTCAAGTATCCTTATAGCCTCCTTAAATGTAGTTCTTTGGTCATTTTAAGATAATAGAATAAACGAAATAATAAACAATTTAAAATGATATAATATAAAAAAGAAATGAATAAAAACCAAAATTACATATAAATAAAATAAGCTATAATAAATACAAGAATTAACAGAACTTTCAGATGGCAGGACAGCGGAAAGAATATCTGAAGTTGTAATTGATTATTTAGAAGAATTTAACTATAGCAAGAAATTAATTGCGCAAACGTCGACGGAGCATCGGTAAATATCGGGCAGTACAATGGCTTAGGAGCCATCTTCGCAACTAAAATGGGGAGGAGAATCGAACTACACTACTAATAAATTGCCAGTTCCAGAATGGTGGGTCAAAGACTAACATAGGCCTACTTGTATTGATTTTGCATGCTCTGTTATTATATCATTACTAGCCGTACCCGTGCGCTCCGCTGCACCCGTTAGAAATAAATATAAAGTAATTACATAATTAAAATAGGACATTTGATCCAGGGAACATTCGTGTTTGATATAAGGATAAATCGTTTATTATGTTACTTAATTTAAATTGTATTTGCACAATTAGAATGCTATCATTTCGATCCAGAGACCACTGATTTGGTCATAAAAATTATTTTAGGAAATACAGGAAACGAATGTACAGAATAGCCTATCAAGTTTTCTGTGCATAAGAAGCTATTTTAATCTTACCTGTCCTCGATTCACTCAGAAGTTACTGTAATAACATTATAGCATTATGTCCATCTAGAGAAACTACACTTTCCAATGGTGAATTAATAATTAATTATACAAATCGGTTAATTTATCTTCCGATATTACTTCATACAAACACAGAAACATTATCTGTAGGCTATCTTTCATAGCTTTCGATTGTTGTCGTCCAAGGCCCCTTATAGACGAAGTCATTTGTTTTTTAATTCATTACACGGCCTTAGATGGCAGTTATTTTAATTTTAAAACTCATTTATCTCATTAAATATCAGTCCTATCAAAATTTTTCAAGGAATAAAACTTATCGGAAATTATTTTTAAAGAAAATTTTGCTATGTAACATTTTTCACAAAAATCAATAATAAGCGAGATATTTCGATTTATTTAATTCAGGCCCCCTTATAACCCCCCTTTTAAATCATGTATTTTGAATGCCATATAGCCTAAAATCTAAGTTAGAACGAACTTAATTTATATTCCAATTTTCATCGAAATCCGTTCAGCCATTATCGCGTGAAAAGGTAACAAACATATAGACAGACAGACAGACATGCAAACAAAAATTTCAAAAAAGCGATTTTCGGTTTCAGGGTGATTAATTATATATGTTAGGACCAATTATTTTTGGAAAATCGAAAATTACCAGAAAAATTTCGGCTACAGATTTATTATTAGTATAGATTATCATTATTATTATTATTATTATTATTATTATTATTATTATTATTATTATTATTATTATTATTAGTTTCTGTCTTGGTCGTCAGTCGTCAATTTCATATCCTACATACAAAAAATATCACGAGTCGCCACGGGACCTAGGTTTGATCCCCTGTGCCAGTACTGTATTCTGATGTCCGTGCTGGGAAAGCCCCAGCCAGACTGACAATGAGAGGCTCTCTGCTGGCAACGTATCCGAGCGCGGCTGCCAAATCGTCTTGTAACGCTGCTGGCCATTCGCAGTGACGAGAAATCGTTGGAACTTACTGACGATTCAAGTCGGGGAAAGTGTTTATTCCGCCTGGTTACCTTCGTACAAATACACTTCCTGGACAAAAATGTCTCAGGAAATGTTTGAAGAAAGAAATGCGTTGTGCATGCGTGCGCTTTTTCATGGTAATAAAATCTTCGTATTCAGAATAAATAAACCATTCAGCCTTTACATTGATGTTGGTTCACGGGTTCAAACCTGGCCCTACGGCTTTGGATTTTAAAGAATAAAACAAATTCTTATCTTTGCTTCCTCCGGGAAGGAAGGAGGTGTGTACGTGCGCATGCGTGTTTGTTTTTAGTGATAGTCTTCCGATCCAAAATAACCAAGTCGTCCAGCCCTTGGCCTACACTGATGTTGGTTCTCTAATCCCAACCACTTCTATAATCTTTTCGCTGTAAGAAAAATCCTAATATAAACAATAGCACGTGACTGAAGTGAGCCTTCATTGGCCACTGTTTGGCGCCATAGATTCTCAGTACGTGTTCCCGCCTACTGTTGTACATTCTGTTTCATGTTAACCATTTCCCGTTACTCGTCAAGTAGACCTAACCTCACTACTATGCATTCAGTTGCTTAGGAAACATTTATAATTACTCTAATTAAAACTCACATAACTTATTATATACATTTAAGACTATTTGTTTTTCTCCGCTTTTGAGAGGGTTTCCACTCTTATGTTTAATAACCACACACACCGAGGATGCAGAAGCCATACTTCAGTACCACGTGCTTACGTGAACAACCAAAAGCTCAAGTGACGCCAGCTTGTTACAGGAACAGACTACTTCGGTATTTCTGTTTGTATTCATCCGCGTTCATAGTACATAACAAAATATAAAAGTAGCTTTTCTTTTACATATCATTTTACATATGAGTGAAGTTATATGTTTTATTGTATTTAACAACTAGAATTCAATTTTTTATTTTTAAATAATACAAGATGATAGTTTCCAAATATGGAACTATATTTTCCTGCGTCGTGTGAGTGTTTCGACTGTGAGCCAATCACAGGTATGACAGCCACGTGCTTGTGTTTACATTAGGATTTTTCTTACAGCGGAAACAGTATAGGACAATGAATGTTAACAATTTTAAATGCCAGTTTTTTATTTATTTATTTATTTATTTATTTATTTATTTATTCTGGTTAGTTAAGGCCATCAGGCCTTCTCTGCCACAACACACGGAATACAAATACAATAATAGAAATAAACAGAAAAAATACACTATATACAAAGTAAAGCTACACAAGAAATAAAAAGAGAGAGAGAGAGAGAAAACACTATAAACAAAGTAAAGCCACACAAAAATATACACATGTTGCAGTCACACAAACTTTAAATGAATGATTAAGTATCATAGTTAATTGTATCCTAGCTAACTAATATAAACAAGAAACTTGCAATTTTAATCTAGATTAAAAAAGAAAAAGAAAAAAACTGAAATCAATACTTCTAGCAATACCTGAAAACATTAACTAAGACAAAATTTTCCATTTTAATTTTGAATTGTGATAAAGTCCGGCAGTCCCTGACGTCATTAGGTAACGAATTTCAGAGGCAAGGTATTTCTACAGTATAGGAAGATGAGTATAAAGACGTTCTATGATGAAGGATAGAAAGAAGTGCTTGATGTCGGTTTCGAAGAGTTGTAAGAAATTGAAAGCGCGATAACAGATAATTCGGAGTAGAAATATGCATGATTCTAAACAGAAGAGACAGTGAATGTATTGTTCTTCGTTCCTTCAGACGCACCCATGAAAGTAACTGGAGGGAAGGTGTTATATGGTCAAATTTACGAGTATTGCAGATGAATCGTATGCACACATTATGAACACGTTGTAGTCTCTCAGCTAAGAGTGAACTTACATTAGTTAGCAAGGAATCGCAATAATCAAAATGGGGCATTACAAGCGTCTGAATAAGATTCTTTTTTAGACTAAGTGGTAGAAATTCTTTCATATGGAACAAGGAGTGAAGTTGAGAAAATATTTTTGTCTGTAGAGAAGAAAAAATATCAGAAATGGTTGCAATAAATAGGGTGAACAGTAAGTAATGGCATTAAATTCAGGGGGTTATTCTTTGAAAATTTTCAAACAAAAAAATTGTAATACAATTTTGGTCGTTTTTTGCTTCCTTTTGGAGATAAAAATTGTTTTATGTGAAACATTACATAGCATGTTTCGGGAAAGCCATTCACTGAACTTCAGTATGCTCAGTCAGTTTAAGAGAGTAGTTGATATGATGATAGATGATAGAAGGAAGTTTAGTTTTGTCCTTTAAATGTACAGAAATTTGATCCGAACAAATTTAACTTTTCGTTCTGATAAGGAATTTTGCAATATTACATTTGTTCAGATCAAATTTCTGCATATTTAAAGGACAAAACTAAAATTCTTTCAATCATTTATTATCATAATACACTGCTCTCTTAAACTGACTGAGCATATCGGGAATTAAATCGAATGCTTTCCCGAAACACGCTTTGAGATGTTTCATATTCAACAATTTTTATGCGGAAAAGGAATCAAAAACGAGCAAAATTTTATGAAAGTTTTTTGTTTGAAATATCTCAAAGAACAACCCTCTGAAATTATGAAATTACTTATGGTTCACTCTCTGTATGCAGCCTACAGCTATTTTTGTGTGAAATTAATTTTCATATATCTATACATCTTGATTACACAACTTTTAACACTGTATCACTTCGGGATATGTATTATATGACTTTGTGTTAAATTCTAACGTACCTTGTTAACATGTTTCGACCTATTATTTATGGGTCATCCTCAGAAGTGGTCGTTGTTGGTATTGGCGCCTCTTGTTTTGTTTCCTGTGAGGGTGTGTTCGTGTGGTGTAAACTGGAGTCAAAGAGTGTGTGTGTTCTGAAATTGAGTTGTGTGTTGAGAATTTCGTAAACACACTAGAACAATATGAAATATATAGACACACGAAAACACACCCCAACGAAATTCTCAACACACAACTCAATTTCAGAACACACACTCTTTGACTCTACATTACACCACACGAACACACCCTCACAGGAAAAAAAAGAAGAGGCGCCAAGACCAACAACGACCAGTTCTGAGGATGACCCATAAATAGGTCGAAACATGCAAACAAGGTACGTTAAAATTTAACACAAGAAAGTATTATCATACATATTCCGAATTCATATATTTAACTCATATCTTATTTTGGTATTATTTAAGTGTAATTTGAATAACAATTGAAGAGAATGAAGTGTAAGCAGTGTTGTTATTATTATTATTATTAACTTATTATTATTATTATTATTATTATTATTATTATTATTATTATTATTATTATTATTATTATTATTATTATTATTATTATTATTATTCGCAACATGATGAAGGAAATAAATTCTAAGGAAAGTTGTGAGCCATATGAGATAGTACATAAATGTATATTTCCGGAACGCACGTCACATGAAAGTCTTTGATGTTTTTGGCCAGTTTTTGCTTTGTGTACTAGGATGCAATGCATAAGTTGGCATGATCACGTGCTTCGTCAGAGTCCAGAATTTCCCGTAAGTCACGTGTTCCAGGGGACGTTACAATAAACTGTGTCGCTGCTCTGCTGTTACGTAGTAGATTCAATGCGCGCCTTACCTGTTGCTTCCTGCTCTGGTGACAGCGGTGTGTCAGAGAGAAGACTGAATGTAACCCTTTTCTTGTAATAGAGGGATCATATTGGTCGTGGTCGTTACCATGGCAATTTTATTTCTTAGTTCTGGAGGATTTTAAACATTTATTTTCTTTTTATTGTGGGGCTTTGATAACGAGACCAGTCCATCTTACTCCTTGTTAATGTTGATCAGTCGTCGTAGATACTCCGAGACTTGTGGGTTCAAATCCTGCCGAGGTCATTGGATTTTAAGGCAATTGGTGGGCCTGCACGACAGAGGCTGAAGGAGCCCTGTATCGTCAAATAACCTTGTACCTGAATGAGAGATATCAAGGCAAAATTTAGCAGCCATTTCTCGCCCGCGTCAAAATTTGGGTGTAGAGCAGTTCAGTTCGTAGAAGTGACGAAAATGCATGCTGGCTTTCCCTACACTCCACCGACAATCCGCCAATTATATTTCCTTCTCTTCTTGCTTCCTTGGTGATAGAACCGGCATGTAACTCCAAAACGTTGTAAATTTTACGACATTGTGTTAATTTATGCTAAGCTCTACGTAACTAATTTCAGGACAGTTAAAAATGTGTATTTCTGATGGTAGAGGCGATATGTAGCCCCAATACGTTGGATGTTTTTACATCTGTAACATGATGCAAAAACAAAAAAACTGCACCACGATGAACACCCTGACAATATTAAATTTTGTGTAGTTACTAAAGTCCGTCAGAATCTTAAATTAACATGTGTATTGAACACCGTGAAAATCTTGTATTTTTCCGCATATTGAGCTCTATAAAATGATACATCTTTCTTTATATTCAACGCTGTGAAAATCTTAATGATTGAACACTAAAAATCTTAATTAATATGCATATTGAAGATCGTGAAAATCTTAAATCATTTTGTATACTGAACACCGTAGAAATGTTACACCACTCTGTATTTTGAACACTGAATTTATCATTATGTGTAGTGAACACCGTGAAAATGTTAATCATTATGTATATCGAACACCGTGAAAGTATTGTTATGTAGGCCTGCATTTAACATCGTGAAAATATTAATCTTTATGTAAATTGAACACCGTGAAAATGTTAATCATTATGTATATCGAACACCGTGAAAGTATTGTTATGTAGGCCTACATTGAACACCGTGAAAATATTAATCTTTATGTAAATTGAACACCGTGAAAATGTTAATCATTATGTATATCGAACACCGTGAAAATATTAATCATTATGTATATTGAGCACCATGAAAATTTAATCATTCTGTACCCAATATATTGAACGCCGTAAAGTCTTATCATTATGTATATTGAACGTCGTGAAAATCTTTTATCATTCTGTGTATTGAACACCGTTGAAATCCTATATTTCCTGTTTATTGTACATCGTGAAAATCTTTTATCATTCTGTGTATTGAACACCGTTGAAATCCTATATTTCCTGTTTATTGTACATCGTGAAAATCTTTTATCATTCTGTGTATTGAACACCGTTGAAATCCTATATTTCCTGTTTATTGTACATCGTGAAAATCTTTTATCATTCTGTGTATTGAACACCGTTGAAATCCTATATTTCCTGTTTATTGTACATCGTGAAAATCTTTTATCATTCTGTGTATTGAACACCGTTGAAATCCTGTATTTCCTGTTTATTGTACATCGTGAAAATCTTTTATCATTCTGTGTATTGAACACCGTTGAAATCCTGTATTTCCTGTTTATTGTACATCGTGAAAATCTTTTATCATTCTGTGTATTGAACACCGTTGAAATCCTTTATTTCCTGTTTATTGTACATCGTGAAAATCTTTTATCATTCTGTGTATTGAACACCGTTGAAATCCTGTATTTCCTGTTTATTGTACATCGTGAAAATCTTTTATCATTCTGTGTATTGAACACCGTTGAAATCCTATATTTCCTGTTTATTGTACATCGTGAAAATCTTTTATCATTCTGTGTATTGAACACCGTTGAAATCCTATATTTCCTGTTTATTGTACATCGTGAAAATCTTTTATCATTCTGTATATTGGACACCGTGGAAACCCTGAATTTTCTGTTTATTGAACTTCATGAAAATCTTTTATCAGTTTCTGTATTAAAACCGTGGAAACCTTATATTTCCTGTTTATTGTACATCGTGAAAATCTTTTATCATTCTGTATATTGGACACCGTGGAAACCCTATATTATTCTGTTCATTGAACATCGAGAAAATCTTAAATTATCATATAATTGAACGTGAAAACCTTACGAAATATAGTTAACAATACAAATGTTGTTCAAATTATCAATATTGTTTGGTTGTACTGGTGAAATCACTTGATTATACATATTATACTGTTTAAGTTTTCGCTATTCTGTGTTATTAGATGTTGAACTCCAAATGTTCTCTCGAAAGTGAATTCTTTATACAAATATGTTCTGCCTTTTGGTGAATTTCTATGGCCTGGCTGTCAAAGAAAACATAATTCAACTAAGAAATCGATCCATTATGGTCATGAACTTCATAAAAGTTACTCAGTGTACTGTAACGGAATTGAATGTTTAAAATTGATTAGAGTATAAGAGTTAACTGATGATGTTGTTTGTGGTGCTTCTCCACAGGACCGGTGACTGTTCCGATGGTGTCGACGAATTCGTCGCCTCCCATAGCCATGCCGGTGCAAGTTCCGCCGGGCCACGTGGTACAGCAGATCGTGGACGAGAGCGGGACGCTCCGGCACGTGATCCTGTCCCCCCAGCCCCCCATCGTGCCCATGCCTCCGCCGCCGCATTATGTAAGTACACGTGGAATGGCCGGCACGACCTTAGCAGGGTATTTCTCTATATGGGGTTATTTTATAACCTTATTGTGTCGAAGCCTTGCAATAATATACCGTGTGGCAGGGTTTAAGGGGAGAGGATGGTATTTTTTTTTTAACTTTTTTCCTATTTGGTGTAAAATATTAATTTTTTGTACATAGAGTGTGATCGGTCCAACCGGCTCTTAGGCGCGAGCTAGCTCGTTGGCTCGCGCTCCCAAGAGAGAGTCGTTCAAAAGAGTCAGTTCATTCACGAGCTGGTTGCCAGCTCTTTCGTTCGCGAACGACATCGTTCAAAGAGCTGGTTGCGTAACATATCGAAACTGTCAATAATAGTGTAATCTATGACATTAGGAATCAGAAGGATAACAGGGACAATCGTATTATGTTAAACAAAATAGATGAAAAAACAAAGCCTGCAACATAAACGTTATACAATGTTATACGTATTTTTTCTACACACATCAGCTGATAGAAAGCCGCATATACCTTATTTTATTTCAAGGAGTGCAGTTCGGTGGCTCCTTTGAACACCCACTTACGATTTATGACTTCCTACACAAACACCTCTGACAATTCCATCCTGTCCCCTCGTCCCAAAATTGCACAGTTGCCATAATCCTGGTGACCTTCGAAATTATGCAGTGAAACTGACGGGATTCTTGAAATTCGGAAAAGATGCGGCAACTCTGCCTCCACGTGGATTTGACGGGCACCTGTCAATTCTTCTGAACGAGGGTTGTGATTGGTTACTAACAAGAGAAGACAAGATTTCCGTCACAGTAAGGAAGACATTTATTTATGAAAATCAATTAGTAGGGAGCAGTAGAAGGTCTGTAGGCTCGTGAACGACCCATCACTAATTATAGAGCTCATAGCTGTGGCAACTCAACCAAATATAAATATTTTGAAAAAAAAAATTATTTGGGGGCCCAAATTTGAAAAAAAAAATGTACCCAATGCAGGATTGTATAAAACCGATATATCTAAACCGCTTTTAAAGATAGATTCAAACGGTCTTTTGCACTGTATTTGCAAAAGCATGTTCTACAAACTGTCTGTAACAGAATTTTGATATTATTCCCTACGTTTGTAAAATAAACAATTAAAATTTAATAACAATTTATGCTCAAAGCATTATTATATGCTAATAGACCTGAAGATGCCACTAATGGGCGAAAGCGCTAGTCATGTTTAATTGTGTAATGACCTAATGTAATTTTTGTATTATTTCTTAGGTTAATAAAATAGTTATCGAAGGATTATTATACTTATTTCATTTATATGCTAACTTGTCGGACCAATATGCCTCTTTAAAAATTTGGCTTACAGTTAGAGGAAATTTCGTAAAAATCAAAATCTGCTCGAGCGGGATCCGAACCCACTGCCAAGCGCAATCTCAGATCAGGAGACTGGTATTTTACCGTTCAACCGTGCCGGTGGTCTGTATCGTGTTGACTCCTTGCAATAAAACATGCTATAGCCCATGGATGGGCATCGTGCCTCACTTGAGAATTAGTGCCTCACTGACCTTCACAGAGCTTATCGATCTGAGTGACGTCATCTTCACAGTCCCCGTTTCTCCCTCACGTAGATCCTAGGCGTGGGCAGGTTCTATATCAGTTTCATAAGCAATATCAATGGTGGCATAATGGCATTATCAAAGCAGTGTGTACGCGTTAGAAAACGATTATTTCATGAGAAATGCGAGGAAGAGTTATTTTGCTGTTTAGAAGGGGAGAACATACGATGTATGTTATGCTCGAAAATCCTATTAGGCATTAATAAATTTAATATACAACGACATTACTCCTTATGTCATAAAGAACATGCTGAATTAGAAGGTAAGACAAATTAAATGTTATTTTTCGTACTATTCCGAAGAAAATTTATGATCTTAACATGTGCATAGTATACTAAATACGACATTATACCTTAAACACGCTGCATTAAAAGGTAGCCTACGAGGAATTAAATGTTGTTTGTACGTATTATTTCCAAAAGAAATTTATTTTAAAAAATATCAAATGTGCGTAGAAAACGAAATATGATTTTCTGAAATTATTTTAGGACGAGAACGTGCAAATCTATTAAGTAATCTTAATAAACGCCAGAATATTCAAGAAAATAAACGTAGACAACGTGATGGAATATTATTGGCTAGTTACGCAATTTCTCGCCTGTGATTTAAATCAATTCAATGATGGAGAAATAGTAAAGAGGTTTATGATTAAAGCTGCCGAATTAATTTGCCAAATTGAATAAAAGTTTTCGAGTCTCTTACGTTAACCAATCGCTTTCCTAATAGTTCGCCACTGACCACCTTAGAGATTACGATAAGGTGACGCAGGTCACAGCAGTTTATATTTCCCATCCTACTCTGCAGTCTCCTCTCCTAGTAAACAAACTGTTTCAAATCGAGTGCCTCACGTAACCGAAAATTGTGTCCATGTATGCTATAGCCTTACAGTGTATGTTATGAGTTATGGCTTCAGAAGGACATTTTTTATACATATGTTTCGACTTTGGAAGATATCTGTCATATTTTCCAATCTCCTCTTGAGCAAGGCGTCCTGTTCAGTTCGTCTAGGAAATCTTGAAAACTTTCACTTCTTGTACATTCCTTTGAGGAACACAGAAAGCTTTTCCTTGCGCGATAGACTTGATCTTGACTTCTCGTCCTATTCTGTTTTTCTCCACAATGATTTCCGTCGTGACCTTCGCTGCAGCAACACCAGGAACTTTTATCTTTTGGTTCTTCCAGGAAGCGTCGAATAAAAGGAAATAAACAACTTTATGAACGAGGGGTGCTAAACAACTTCTGCGCACATAGGACACTGAGCATAAGGCTGAGATAGGAACTTCACATACTGCATTATATTTCCTATATTTTCGTTTTTATTGTTGCGGAGCTTCCAGAGGATGTAGCTTTTCATTAAGAAAACTTTATTACAATTCGTTTAGGTTTTATATCAGTTCTTGGTCTCCCCAGCCAGTTTCAATTCACCATTCCTCCATTGCATTAGTAGAACTATCTCATAAATTTGAATAATAAATAATAATAATAATAATATATTTTGTAGCTAATACTATTGTTATTTCAACACAGGGCCGGATGATAGTTTCGGTCAAAATACTATAGTTTTGTGGTGCTATAATAGTACGATACAGCATTGCCAACCTTCAGACACAAAATTATGAAATTGTAGTCTAAAGGCCCATTCACAATAAAAATTAAACATAACCATAACATAAACACAGAAGTTTGCGCCCAGACTACCAAATGGGATCATTCACAATGATTCACATAAGCATTGACATAAACATTACCGTAAGACGTTAACATGAAAGTTTGCAAACTCCAAACTTTCATGCTTATGGTTACGTGATTTGCAAACAGAACACAATCGTGGAGCGCTGAAGTATAATAATAATAATAATAATAATAATAATAATAATAATAATAATAATGGTTTATTTTAACTGGCAGAGTTAAGGTCATTCGGCCTTCTCTTCCACTCAACACGACAGAATATGAGGAAATGGCGTCGTTGTTATGTTTCCATGGTTACCAAGTATGTTCGCTGTTATGTTTATGTTCCCATCGTGAATGATGGTATGACTTCTTGATTTTACCGTAACGTTTATATTCTTAAGTTAACGCTTACGTTATGTTTAATTTTCATTGTGAATGAGCCTTAAAAATTATCGGATTTTCCACGAAATTATGGCAAACATACAATATTAATGTCATACAACCTAAACTTTACACAATACTAAATAAACTCAATCACTTCGCTCACTGAAGAAGCACCAACGGCAGCCACGAACAGTCTATTGTGATCGTTGCTTACGAGATTATACAATTGTGATTAACTGGATAGCAACTATGATGCAAGCTCACTACTGACTGAGAAAGAATCCGGGCTCATCAGAATCTTAACGAAAAGCGGGACAGATCACAAAACGAATAGACTCAACTCATACAGTATGTGTTTGAGTAATGTGATTGTTGCTTCCTATGGAAGACAGAGTTGAATTAATTTAGAGGAATAATGTGATCTAACAAACATTATCACATTATCCTGAAAGTGTTATCGCATGGTTGGCAACCCTGGCACGATAGTAACTTCAGCCACGAGACCCTGGCAACACTGATTATTATATTTTATTTCCGTCTCTCACAATCCAGATAATACCATGTTCAATTTCACAAACTTTCTCTTTCTCGTTTACGTTTTTGAATGTTTTCCATTATAAAATGGGATAAAGTCAAATGCTTTGCGTAAAGATTTAATAAAAATTGAAGTTTATTAAGTGTAATGTGACCCTTATTGAAATTATGAGCAAGATGTATTTGCACGTAACATTGTTGGACACGTGTAGAATGCCTATGTAGATGATCCAGATCCTATATTATTTTAATACCATTATTATAATGTGCAATCGCTCTACAAACAGTGAAAAAAGAAAAGTAATTCTTGCGAAAAGCATTCATAATTTTATAAATGAGTGTAAAAGTGATAATCTACAGTATATACAACAATAAAATCGTAACTGACAAAATTGTAAAAAATAATAAAGAAAACTCTTCATTCATTCATTTAGTGTTCTGCCAAGGGCACCCACAGGGGGCGCTACCACTGAGATTTTTTTTTTAATTTTTTACGCTTTTTTTTTCTCTACGTGCTCGATACATGTTTTCTCAAACCCTCAGTAAACAATTCAACAAAAGCGAGTACCTGAAAGTATGAATGCATGTGCAAGGTAATTTAGGTTTCAGAAGTGACTATTTTTCATATTCAATTTTCTTTCTCCTCGTCTATCCATTTCCTCTTATTTTCTAACCATCTTGCTACCACTGATATTTGACCCTGTCGGCGCCCTTGTGTTCTGCCCAAGGGCAGGACTCTCACTGCAAACCCAGCTTTCTCCAGTCTTCCCTATTTTCTGCCTTCCTCTTTGTTTCCTCATGATCCATATATTTCAATGTATATCATCTGATAACTTCTTCTACCCCGAACTCTTCTCCCGTTCACCATTCCTTCCAGTGCATCCTTCAGTAGACAGTTTCTTCTCAGTCAGTGACCCAACCAATCCCATTTCTTTTTCCTCGTCAGTTTCAGCATCATTCTTTCTTCACCCACTCTTTCCAGCTTCATTTCTTATGCTGTCTGTCCACTTCACACGTTCCATTCTTCTCCATATCCACATTTCAAATCCTTCTATTCGCTTCGCTTCACTTCGTTGTAATGTCCATGTTCCTTCCCCATACAATGCCACACTCCATACAAAGCACTTCATTAGTCTCTTCCTTAGTTATTTTTCCTGAGGTCCGCAGAAGATGCTCTTTTTTTTTCTATTAAAAGCTTCCTTGGCCATTGCTATCCTTTTTTTGACTTCCTGTCAGCAGCGAAAATTCTTATAAAACTTAAAAAAAAAATTCCGAATTCGACCATTTATTGCAAAAAAAATCCTGTCATTCCACACTATGTCTAAAATTTCCCTTTTCCCTGATTTTTGCGTAATCTGACAACACTGTACTGAGATGAATAGTAACAGCTACATTATTATTATTATTATTATTATTATTATTATTATTATTATTATTATTATTATTATTATTATTATTTATTAATGGCTTTTAAGGAACTCGGAGGTTCATTACCGACCCCCCCCCATCGGTCCCTATCCTGAGCAAGATCAATCCGGTCTGTATCATCATATCCCACCTTCCTCAAATCCATTTTAATATTAGCCTCCCATCTACGTCTCGGCCTCCCCAAAGGTCTTTTTCTCTCCTTTGCTGTGGTCGTGCCAGAGAATCAATCCCATTCGAAGGCGTATTGTATGGTTTCGTAACAAGCTGTTTTTTTACGGTGATGGGTTGTTAGCCCTTCGCCCAACTCCCAAGCTGGAGGACCATCCCCTATCCGCTGTCCACGACTGCTTATTCAATATATTCGCAGCTACCCTCCATATCTGGAGGCCGTCTCCCCTATCTGCAACCTAAGGACGCGCCATGCCGTGCTGATAGGGACCCACAATACATGTATTATTATCGTCTAATTACAAAATCCATAGTAAAGAAAAATAATTCACACTATGTGGACCATTGTATTCAGTTCAATTTATTTGGCCATTAGACATACAGTTTTAGGCTTCGTCAGAATATATTGAAAAACATATAAATACATTTTAAAAAACACTAATAAAAGAAACAGTAAAATTTAAATGATACAATGAAAACATGAAATAATTTGAAACTTTTAAATTAAAGAAAACTAAAATCACCAATTGTAAAATCTAGTTTTGAAGCTATTGATAGGTAATTTATAATATTGACTTGGGAGCTTATTATATAATTTCATCCCCATAATTAAAAAGTTTGTGTTGCTCTTGTGTAATCTATAATATGGAATATTAATTTGTTCACTATTTCTAATTTCATGATCATGTATATTGGCCACTAATGAGTAATTGTCGATATTTTGTCGAGTGTAAAGTACTAGATCGTATATATACAGATTTATGATTGTTAAAATCCGTGATTGTCTGAAAAGTGGCCGACAGTGTTCCAGATAATTTGATTTACATAAAATTCTAATAGCTTTCTTTTGTAAAATCAAGACGCTTCCAATTTTGGTTCCATTTCCCCAGAAAATCAGGGCATATCGGATTATCGACTGAAAGAAAGAAAAGTAGGCACATCTTAAATAATTTTGAGAAACGCAAGTCGTTAATTTCTTTAACAAATATAAAACTCTTGATAGCTTTGTGCGTATGTATTCGATGTGCTTATCCCATGTTAAACTGGAGTCTATAAAAAGCCCTAGAAATTTTGTGTAGTTGAGTCTGTTGTATTCTCATCATTGGAAGAAAAGGTATTATGACGTAGAGATCTGCAAAATTGAAATTTTCCCTCTACTAAGAGGATTTTTTTGGAGTAATTATGTGTCCGCTATCTTTTCTCCCCTCCATTGTTCTATTACGGACTCGCAACTGTTTTGTTTAAAAGTACCGGTAGATTTAAAATAAGGAACTGCCAACCTAACCACAGCCCGCTTCGTTCAGATTCTTGTATTTTGGGTCTTTGTTGCGGTTTGCGGTGTAAACGGCACAGGCTGCTTAATTCCAAGCTCAAGGGCTGAATTTACGTGACACTGGCGCATATTTCAAACTTTATCGCTGGCATCTGTTTCGCACTTGAGTAAACTATCTCGAATTAACTGCTTAGCGTGCCACCTGTCCATGAGAATTTGAACTAGGCTGTTAAACATATGGTGTACACGAGGCGCTCGTGTCGCCGAGTTGCGTTCAACATTCCAATTGTGCATTATTAAATCTTGTGATTTACGACCAGAGAATCCGTTACTCGATCACATGGATTAACACAGGACAAATGTTTGCGGTTGGGTTAAAATTGTGTGGTGGTGGCTGGAATTAGGTTAACGCCTGTATGCGCGGAAGAAGGTTTTAAACAATTGTTTGTTAAACATTATGCGAGTCCGACATCGTTTTAGGATGCGTTTATTAACTTTGTTAACAAATCATTTTTTGTGTTTATGAACACAATCAGCCCTTTTTTTCCTCTGCCATGTTTATGAATGTGTTCAGTAATTTTTTAATGAAACGTTTCATTAAATTTTGCAACGTCCATCAACTTTTCCTACTACGTATGAGCGTATGCAGTAACAAGAGTTTTTAAATTTTTATAGATGCTGATTCTGTTATGTTCATATATTTACATATTCGTGTTCAATTTTTCAAAGAATGCACTTTTACACTGGGCTACAAAAGAAATGCCGATACGAAATTATATCGTTTTCCGAGGGCTTAGGCAAACATGGCGAGGTGGAAAGCTATTTTCCTGAGATTGTTTTTTAAAAACATGTTAAATACGACTTTTATAAATGTTCACGTTACTATTTAATACGAATTATTGTTTTTAAATTATTCATATACTTTTATTTTACAACATTAATAAGAATACTACACGAAAATAGTGAAACTGCAGTTTATATGGTATTCCACAACCTTCCTTACTATCCAAGGATGCTGTCATTGTTAAGACTGGTTCACAATAAACCGGGAACGAGAAGCAGAGGACGTGAATATGAAAATTTTTGATTCACAATAAACCGAGAACGTAGACGACTATGCATATCGATATGCATGTCAATAACGATATGTAAAGTCGATATTACGCATTCTGATGTTATTTGTGTATAATTGATCAGTGGCGTTCTTTCATGAGTACAAGGCAGCCAACATAAACACAGGTTAACCAACTTCGAAATTTCAACTGAAACATTTCATTAGGTACGGTACTATAAATATGCCCATGCATCTTTATTATCACAACCTATTTTAAGTCTACCATGACGTAAAATAATTAGAGAAGAAACATTTGTAATAGAACAAAAATGAACACAACAGTAGTTATTGAATTGAAGCATGAATATGTAGTGTGTAATACAACCAATACATTAATAAATATGATTCACTTACGATCGGTGTTCAAAGATGCAGCTATTTCTCACCTTTATACGAGGCGCGCCGCTTATCGTAAACGTGAGGATTTTCCTCAACACTCAATATTAGAATCTCATCAAATAAAACTTGCTCCATGACGCAAAGCACAGAACAAAATAATGCGTAGGTTATGTCACGGTCTTCTTGCTACAAAATATACGACGACAAAATAGCTTTTAGGTGGCAATAGAATGAATCTAGTGGGCTGTGATCAGAAACGTGAACGCCGAAGTTGAAACTTGGCCAACTCTCCTTTCCCGATCCCGGGCTCGGGCAAGCTTTTCGTTAATTGTGAATGCTCATATTTAAATGTACACATTTTAACAATTTTACCGTTTTCGTTTTCGTTCCGATTCTCGTTTCCGGTTTATTGTGAACCAGCCTTTACAATCGATATATACGGCCAGTTACGGTTCATGGTGTATTAACAAAAAAATGTATCAGTTTCATTATAGGCCTAAATATAAATATATAATTTATAGTGTATTTATACTTTATTGAAGACATATATGAACAAGCTGAATGATGTAATGGTAACTGAGCAATAACAGAGTTTATATGCAATACCTTGTGTGTATTTCTGTTTCTTTTGTTTCTCATCGTAACACGATATTTGAAATCGATAGCGACTTCGACTCGGCATTTCTTTTCCAGCCCAGTTGTGTTCGTAGCTTCGTGGCAAGCTGTTTTTACAAATTAATTTTAAATAAGTGATTTTTTTTTAATTCAAATATCGTACTACCACAAACTAAATATTTTCTGCAGTGGTTGATATACCTCAGTATAACATTTTACCACTGCCGAATATAATTCTCTGCTCTTCTATAGAGACGTCTGACAAACAGAGCTGAATAGACGAGTGGTTCTTCCTGTCAGAAGGATGGATTGCTCAAGTCGTGGGTCGATATCTCAATGAAAAGGAAGAGTGTGTTTTCTCCTCTAATGACTTGGAGCGTATTGACGGATTACCAGAGGATTCTACAGGAATATATCTATTGGGAGGGAAATAAAACTTCCCTATATTGATATTTGACTTCCAGCTTTATTTTCACCCGATTTGTCGATCTGCAAGCCTCATCGCCTTACAAGGTCATGAGATGAAGCGAGGCTGCGTCACTTCAAGCATAATTTTTCTTTCGTCATTTCCGCATGCAGGACGTTTTCTTGGGAGTTACCGTTACATTTCATTTATAGTGAGATGCGTCGGCTTGTCATTACAACGACAGACTCTAGGCTGGGAGTCCGTGGGTTCGAAACCAGACGGAAGTGTAATTGTAGAGTGTGATCCCAAGACGCGTTGAGTCCATTCTTATGAAAGGACTGGGCTAGTTCTTCGCCGGCTCTACAAGACATCGCATCGACAATGATTGAGTAGTCCTATCCATATTTCAGGCAATTGTGATTCTACCAGGGGCGGCTTTAGAGGCAGTGGCAGTGTGCCATGGCACCACCAATGAAAGAAACAAAACATAATATCCTAAAAAGGAGCTGTAATAGTTTATTTCTACACATGTTATTCGTATTTCATCTGAAAGAGCGCGCGCACAGATCGGGACGCACTCTTACAGCGTTTTTCCGTGTGGCACTGTCTATGTCCATATAACACTGTACAAAAGGCTACTGATTGTAGTTTATATGCGTTTCTTATGGCAGACTTTGAGCCGAATTCAATTTGACTCAGTAGTTAACATTCCGCCCGCTAGAGCGCAGTAATGCAGACATTTAGCTAGATGGCAGGGTTGTTGAAGACGTTAGGTAGGAAACCATCAAGCGCAGACCTTCACGAACACACAAGTTAAAGTTCCGCGCCAAATCTTAATGTAAAGTTACCATTCAAAACTAATGCACAGAACTTGGATTTGAATATGTAAATGATCCATTAAACTATATTGAATGCAGAGATAGTCATGGTCCTTTTTAGAAAGATAAATATTTTTTTTTTCATATTATGTAACACTATTTGTTAATTTTGTATAATATTTGCTTTATTTTGCGGCAAGTAAATATCGCTACACTGTTGCTAGTATTGATGCTTTTGTTAACAATACATGAGATCTGTGCAGGACATGAACATGTGTTATTCAGGCCGCTGCCTTGGATTCATCAGCCTGTTTAAATAAAGTGCAAACGTATTCATTTATTATCTATATCATTGTTCATCTCGTGTGTTTTGCCAGTAATTTTACTAATTATGTAAAAGTTATTTGTACTTGACTAACAATACTGAGAAAGTTTTGCATTATCTGTATCTGTAAATTTCGTTATTAGTTTCGGAAATGTTATTGTAACTGTCACTAAATACATTATTAACTGCATACCTGGTAAAATAGCTGGTTTAATTAATGTTTTGTTTAACATAATGTAAACGTGAGCTGCGATTATCACATTTCGCTTGGGTGATTTGCGTACAACCTTTTTTTGGCACCACCACCAGAATGCCTCACCAGCCGCCACTGGATTCTACATACGTACGTTGGTATTAAGTTCTGTCCACACCTGTGGAGTAACGGTCAGCGCGTCTGGCCGCGAAACCAGGTGGCCCGGGTTCGAATCCCGGTCGGGGCAAGTTACCTGGTTGAGGTTTTTTCCGGGGTTTTCCCTCAACCCAATACGAGCAAATGCTGGGTAACTTTCGGTGCTGGACCCCGGACTCATTTCACTGGCATTATCACCTCCATTTCATTCAGACGCTAAATAACCTAGATGTTGATACAGCGTCGTAAATATATATATATATATAAAGTTCTCATTCCTTAAAGCGATTGGATATATAATGAGTATGTAATACTAGTTGACCTCGTCTTGTTTATTAAGAAATTAAGTTTTCCTGGTTAGATTCCTGTCGTTCGTTATTGATGCAATAATAATAAAAGGTATCCCCGTAACATGCCATGAAGGCACTTGGGGGCATGGAGGTAGAGCCCCATGCTTTCCATGACCTCGGCACTAGAATGAGGTGGTGTGGTCGGCACCACGCTCTGACCGTCTTTTACCCCGGGAAAGACCCGGTACTCAATTTTATAGGAGGCTGAGTGAACCTCGGGGCCGTTCTGAAAGTTTGGCAACGAGAAAAATCCTGTCACCACCTGGGATCGAACCCCGGACCTTCCAGTCCGTAGCCAGCTGCTCTACCAACTGAGCTACCCGGCCGCCCATTGATGCAATAATAGTAGTAATAATATAGTGATGTCACTAGTAGTAGTTGTATTATTGAATAATAAACATGAGCCATGTAAATTTCACAGGCATTATATTTTATTTAAATTCAGGAATACTGCTGATAACAATTATTTCCAACAATGCAATATCGTTTAATATAGATATCGATAAATATAATCGATACAACATTTATACAACGATAGTTTAAGCGCTTAAAGTACATTCATTATATCCATATGAATTAATATTCTTCCAAGGACAAAAGTGTTACTCATATAAAGAGCGAAAAGTCGAAAGTTCATATTGACATCGACTGGTTTACGCAGTACACATGTTTGTTTATATTGCAGTAAGTTCATAAATATCGCATTTTATCAAAGTCCTCGTCAAGGTTGACCTGATGTCTGCTCCACTCGTCTGCATATATTGTTCTGTTTCATAATTACTGCTTTTTCATGGAGTATTCAAATCGATTTGAATGCTTTACCGTACTGAATATGATCCCCTCTATTCCTGTTTCCATGAAATATTCGATGCGTATTGAAAACTATATTAATGCAGAAGCTGAAATTTTGAAAGTAGATATGTATGTTGGTTACCGAGCCAAAGCCCCCAAATTTTTAACAGATATTTAATCATTAATGAATCTATATATATCATTTGAACTGGTAATGGAAATTACGGGAAAACGGCTGAACGAATTTTAATGAATGACCCCTCATTTTGAAGCTTGGAACCCAAAGATTTTCAGAAAAATAGTAGTTTTCAGTGAAATGTCAATTTTCCTACATAATTTTCCTATTTTCCAAAATCCATCTGTCGTCAGTTTTGAGAACTAATGGCTTTTCAGAATAAAACAAAACACACACACTACAATAAGCAATATTACATGAAGACCATGACTTGCAGAATTGCTGACATATTTAGCGCAAATCAGAGCAAATTCTGTGACATAATGACAACAATATGTCGATCTTCATTTGTGTAATTTTTTATAACGTCTTTATAATTGGTTATTAAAAACTTTCAAGACTTTACAGATCTGATTCTGTGGTGTGTAATTTTCTGAGTACAGCTATGTATTGGATATTAAAAACTACGAAACTTGAGGTGATTTGATGACATTATCACCATTAAAAGTGAAATATTATTATAGTTAATGCCATGATATGAGTATTTGTCACTGAAATACATATTAATGATAAAGCATATTGGGGTTATATAAGTAGACGGAGAGAATATCTTAAATTAGATCTTCATTTCTCTAATTTACTTAGGGACGGCGTCTGTTAATTCACTCTGCAACGATGGACAAAGAATTGTATTGTACTTTGTAATAACTTTTGGGGAGTCTAAATTGATTTTAAATATCCTAGTATTGAACAATATTGTTATTGTCTTTTAAATATGTTCTATAGAAATTATGAACAAGTGGCCAAGTAATGTTCCAAAAACTTGCCCTCCCCTATCTTAAATTCTGGCTACACCACTATGACAGTATATGAACAGTGGTTGATGAGCTGTATCGCCGCTAGATGGCAATATGTCCGCGGAATGGCTGGCAGATGATAGTAAAATGAAACCCAATGTACAGGGACATCATTTTATTTTTACTTCAATTTTTATTGTACCTGAGTTTTTTAATGTACTTCACTCCCACCCCTTCTACTGATGAAGTTCAACCGTCCTCCACAAAGATCCAAGACCGCATATACAGTCATAGTAGAATTACGGCCACAGTAAACACTACGTTCCAAAAATATGTTCGCGTTTTCCAGTGACGAAAGAGCTTTCAATATTGAATCATTTTCGGACAGGTACTGTCGTCCATTTGCCTACGTCGCATCCCGATTTCCCCTACCAGCTTTTATTCGCCAGCTAGTGGCTGGGCTGTCTTAGCTCTTTTCTGAGAACATTAATTTCTGTTAGGAATTGGACGTCTACATAATATTATACAACTATTTAAAATAATTTAAATGGAAGGGCCTCGTTATGTAATTAACTGTCACGTGATTTCCCCTTTTCTACGACCCTACGACAAAACCCCTTGGACGGACAGTAGATAGTATGTTTGAGTAATTTTATCTTTTCGGATCGGGCAGAAGTGAAGATTGAATTTACAGTACGTAAGGTACTCTTTTATAAAGTGGGTACAGGATTATTCCAACATGAGTTACTAGTACGAAGGACGAAACTGGTACTTGAAATTAGGTACAATAATCTATAGTGCGATAATATGCACAAAAGAACCGAAGACTGTATCGAAATAAACGTCCACCATTTTAAAAAAATGTGTTTAAATATCCATATTATGATTATATTTAAATTTAACTTCATTCTCTATATTGTACGCTAATGTGCTGTAGACAGTATAATGTACACTGCATAATGAATACGTCCACATGGACAGCTCAGTTCGTGAGTAAAAACACTCATTGTTAATACTGTACTGTATTTTGATTAAACAAAAACCAAATGAAAATGATCGAATACAAAATCGCGATATTTCCTAGTTTACATAAATGGATGAACACTAATTTTCTTCCCTCCTATACCTAGTAAAGTGATTTGTTTGTATATTACGCCAGTATCATCGAACTCCAGTCGTGGAAGGGGTTAGCAAACGGCGTTGATCCAGAGGTATAGGCAAGTTAATATTAAAAATGTTAGTAAAAATAAAATGATGTTCCTGTATAAACAATGTGCCATTCTCAATAGAAAATCGCGATATGGCCTCGCAATTGAAGCGACTATAGATAAGCATAAAAAACTGCTAACAAGCTGTTGGAAAGATGATTAGGTTGAAATATACATAAAGTGTTCCGTTAGCCCAGTATTTGAATATAACACAGAGAACTGTGTGTTTCACTGCCACAGAAGGTCGAAGACAGAATGTTAATAACCTATTTGGTATACAGGAGTGGCTGATAACTTGTTAAGAAGCGAAGGGTCATGTCCAGCACGTGTTCAAACGGCCTTAGAAAAGGACACTTAAATTGAGATCATTAGCTATTTTTAGAATTGTTTTTTTAGCTTTACATTTCATATTAAATTTGCGTTGTTTCTTTTATACTTTCCTATACACTGTATGTACTACATTTCAAGAGGGCTTTGCATTTATGGTTTTGCATTGTTTTCGTGTAAAACAACAGGAAACATGATATTGCTAACGAAAAAGTGTTACATATCCTACGCGGGATTTGAACTGTAAATCCGGATCCACCCAACGTTAAAGTGCGTCATTGCCCTTTGCGTACCGTACAGAATGACCAAAGAACTTCGTAATTATTTATGTGAACGAATTCATTCAGCTGTTTCAGAAAGAGTTTCGCAGGCTTGACGTTGTTAATGAAACAAATGACGAACGTAAATGGTGACTCATAGGACGAGTTTTGTTCACAAAAAAGTTCGAGCTATTTCGCATATAAACTCTACGCATTACACGTGCAAATCATGAATCAGACCTTCGAATAAACAACTGCAGTCATACATTTTCTCCTAAAAGACTTTGCAAGAAGTTTATTTTTGATTATAAAGAAGTTTATTTCCGATTACGAAATTATAAAATATAATATGTTGTTGGTAGCACTGTTGGTGTTAATGTACAAATCAAATTGAAGTTCACAACAATGACAATGTGACCCGGCTTTCGTTTGAAAGATCGCAGTGAAGCAGAAGTGCTAAGTTTGCTATCGATTTTGCAAGTTTCTCAACGCGGACCGCATGTGGATAGTAACAGTAAGTAGTAAAGAGCGTCGCAGTGTTCTCGTAAGTACATGCTACACAGTTTGCTCCGCCTTTTAACCGCCACGCCACGCCGTGCTAGATATAATGGTTGCATAAATGTCATGTGATTTGTGTTGTGACCTGATCGAATTTCGATATGAACTTGCCGTATCCCACGCGTCAGTTCAGGGCGTGTCAGTGCTTTCCAGTTAGGCTATTGGCCTCGTACAAAACATTCTATACGACGATAATATCAAACCATTTAGTAGTTACTGAAATTTTTTATATTAACGTTGCGGTGTACATTGTTATGAGAGCAGAATCCGTTCGTAAATAGCTTTGTTTCATCGTGAAAAGAATTGACATAATAACATCATTCGTAAGGAAGTTTACATTAGGGATTTCATGAAATAGATATAGTATATAGATCAAAATCTATAACCTTGAGATTATTTTTCGTTAAACCAGGTGGGAAGAAGTGCATTGATAGGCCAAGAAAGAGAGATGCAGAGAATGCTTTAATGAGATCAGAATCAGAAGCTGGAAACAGTGTTGCCAACCCTAGAGAAAGCATAGCAATATAGTAAAATAGGGAAACTAGGCTTGATTGTGGGGAAATGGTTTTTGTATCGTGTTTTGAGATTTTCTCGCTCATAACACTCGTTTCTTGATTCAAACTGAACACCAAAGTTGTAAAAAATTTTCATTTGAAAAACTTGGCGTAATTACTCCACATTCAGAGCAAAATACGAATGTAATTAGCTTCATTAGCAGCTGAATTTCTTTCTTGTATGTACAAAACAAAAATAGATAAATGACACTGATAAGAAATGGCAGAACAGATGCATTATAGTGGCCAATCTCCTTATTGGTTGAATGGTATGAATGTTACTATCGATATGTATTGTTGTTATAATCGATATAAAATATGTTGCCAACTTCTAAATTAACATTTAGTTTTATATTGCTTTCGTATACAGTACTTCAAAATGGAAATAACGGCATTAATAGTAAAATTTATTTTCCCTGGACCAAAAATATAATACAAACTGATTAAAATCACATCTAGTAACAATTTAAATTATTTTTTTTTAATTTGATACCATTTAATGCTTATCGAATATCGAATACTAAAAATGTTACCGAACCATTACTTCCGCTGACTTTTTTTGCGTATATGTGTGATGGGTGGCCCTATAATGCATCTGTTCTGAAATAGCGGTTATTTCACAATACTGTTATTCCTAATACAAATATGTATTACATGTATGTGAAAGCTTTTTGGGGAGAAATTGCTCAGGTAAATAAAATTACATTACTGTGACATATCCACTTCTTGTTAATCTTGTTGAGCATATTTTGATATCACCAACTCTACAGCTTCTGTGAACATTGTTTTCATATTGTTTACAGATGAGAAACCTAAGACAAGTAATAAATTAGCCAGCTCAGTAATTTCAGGTCTATTGCAAACTAGGGAAATAATAGAATTGGATCTTTGTTACGGGTTTTGTATAAAAAATAAAGATATGAAATAAAAAAATCTGATAGCAAGTGTATTCTGTTTCTGCAAAATTTTCTGAACCTTTTTTTTTATGTAAAACAAATCTACGAACGGGTTACATCAGCTGCTTGTCTATGCGGATGACGTGAATATGTTAGGAGAAAATCCACAAACGATTAGGGAAAACACGGGAACATTACTGGAAGCAAGTAAATCCCGAAAAGACAAAGTATATGATTATGACCCGTGACGGGAATATTGTACGAAATGGAAATATAAAAATTGGGAATTTATCTTTTGAAGAGGTGGAGAAGTTCAAATATCTAGGAGCAACAGTAACAAATATAAATGATACTCGGGAGGAAATTAAACACAGAATAAATATGGGAAATGCCTGTTATTATTCGGTTGAGAAACTTTTATCATCCAGTCTGCTGTCAAAAAATGTGGAAGTTAGAATTTATAAAACAGTTATATTACCGGTTGTTCTTTATGGTTGTGAAACTTGGACTCTCACTTTGAGAGAGGAACATAGGTTAAGGGTGTTTGAGAATAAGGTGCTTAGGAAAATATTTGGGGCTAAGAGGGATGAAGTTACAGGAGACTGGAGAAAGTTACACAACACAGAACTGCACGCATTGTATTCTTCACCTGACATAATTAGCAACATTAAATCCAGACGTTTGAGATGAGCAGGGCATGTAGCACGTATGGGCGAATCCAGAAATGCATAAAGTGTTAGTTGGGAGGCCGGAGGGAAAAAGACCTTTAGGGAGGCCAAGACGTAGATGGGAAGATATTAAAATGGATTTGAGGGAGGTGGGATATGATGATAGAGACTGGATTAATCTTGCTCAGGATAGGGACCAATGGCCGCAATGAACCTCCGGGTTCCTTAAAAGCCAGTAAGTAAGTAGTAAGTAAAACAAATCTACTGTTGAATATATACTGTAATTAGCCTGCAGAATTAATTAATTGATTTTTTTTGTTAATATATTTTGCACTTTTTAGGGAAATTTAGGCCTTTCTAGTGAGAAAACTAGTCTTCATCACATATCGTCAAGTAAAATGTACTGCCTGATAATAGTAGATTTAGCTTACATATCAGCCAGAACCTTAATCAGAGGTGTTCTGGATATCTTTTGAATGAAAATTTTAGAAATTAATCTACATTTATAAAGCGATGAAGTACAGAATTATAGTGAAACGCGCCTTGTAATTTAACTATATTCTCAAGGGTTAGTTTCGGGGAATTATATCTATATTTTTATCTGTTGCTTTCCTTTAATTTACGTGTTAACTAACAAACAACTTTGTAGGTCTTACGTACTTGTTTGTTGTGTAACTTGCATAATCAGTAAAGATTTATAATGGGATCTGAATTGGGCCTAAACCCGTAGATGACGTAAAAATTTGCATTTGTACACGGTTTTTCCCCGACGCTGACGAAAGGAGTGATTGTGCAGGTCGTGGGTCACAGATGTGACCCCAGCATGGCAAAGATCCCTCTATCGCGTCTCTTGGAAATATCTAATTGAATCAAAACAGGGGCAAGTAAAATATTGCACTTTCCTCTATGCAGCAATATATCGGAATACAGTAGTGTGATGTGTGCACTGTTGTTAGTCGCAAGACTTCAGTTCGAGAGGCTCGATTATTCATGCAGTAACTTTGGAACACTTGTGCTGCATTTCCGTCAAATGAATCATCGGGAGGAACGCTCCTAGTTCCTACCATAAAATAATGAGTAGTTGAACTTGCCAAGAGCGGAAACTAGTAACGACTGCATCCCTAAAAGACTGACTAACTTCATGTGTGTGAGGTGGTATATATGGTGGATGTGGATTTTTATGGTATACACCTATTGTCTTAGGCCTAACATTCCATGCATATTTTATCGTTTAGGATTACTCTTGTTCTTCCTTAAGATAAGCGTTCACTACATCGAATCGCACTGCTCGTATGAATCGCACGCAATGGATATTGTAAGTGCAGTGCGTTCACTGTAACGGCTTCACCTCATCGGATTCCCCTATCAGCTGTTTAAAACATGACGTCGTACGATATTGACATTACTGAAAGCAAAGGAGTTGAAGTTAGGTCTATTAATTACGTCTGTTAACGAATAAGAATTTGTAATTGCTTCATGCGTCTTAATTGAAGAGGAAGAAACGAAAGAAATATTGGTTACATAATACATATGTAAGAAACGACTTGATTACTGTAATGGGAACGCCTCAAATTATATCATTCTTCGCAGTTTTCTACAAGCGAAATAAGTTTTCCGTCTGCCGTTTTGTCGCGACACTGAACATGGCACAACATAATAGTAACAGTTGATCAATTAAAATTGATTTATTAAAGAAGGCCATGATCGCACGCATCGGAAAAGTTGCCCATCCGAGAAACGCGGACGGATTTGCCGAGAGGCGATGCGTCCGATACGATGTAGTGAACGCGGTTACATAACAATTACAGCAAAGATAGTCTTTTTCCGATCCGTGCGATTCGTCCGATGCGTGCGATACGATGTAGTGAACGCTTACCTTTACAGTACTAGGACTAATGAACCTGTACGGCTTCGTGCTTTCTTCTTCTCAAGAACTACATAAATCTTTTTCGGCTATTCGTTAGTTTTAGAGACCGACACAATATGAAGGAAATTTTGCCAAAATATGAAAGAAATATTTCAGTACTAAAACATCTTCGTTTTAAGCCTGTTTACATCGTTATCTATGTATGTATGTATGTATGTATGTATATAATACCTACCCACTTCACTTTACATGATTCGGATTAAGCATATTGCAGATAGATGGCAGGACTGCCATCCTGAAAAACAATCCAAGTCCGACTCTAAGCCTGTGTTTTTTAATCATACAAATTTATTTCAGTGCTCTTGTATTGCAAGCCTATGCAGTTTCCTCGCTCTCCTGAAAAATTTACTTTAGTGGACTTGTGATGTTTGTCAATTCAGATCTTCAATTGTTATTCAGTAATATCAACATTGGAATGTAGGCTCTCGCGGTGGTTGTGTTCAGAAGCAAACTTGTGCGCAGAAACGTAACATTTCCAACGTGTTGGAACTGCATACAGTTCTTCAAGGCAGTTTAATATTTTATATTCATAATTTTATGATGGAATACTAAAATTCTGCTTGTGATGAAAACATAATGTGTAAAGGCCCATTCACAATGAAAATTAAACATAACCGTAACATAAACACAGAAGTTTGCGCCCAGGCTACCGAATGGGATCATTCACAATTATTCACATAAGCATTGACATAAACATTACCGTAAGACGTTAACATGAAAGTTTGCAAACTCCAAACTTTCATGCTTATGCTTACGTGATTTGCAAACAGAACACAATCGTGGAGCGCTGAAGTATACGACAGAATATGAGGAAATGGCGTCGTTGTTATGTTTCCATGGTTACGGAGTATGTTTCCTGTTATGTTTATGTTCCCATCGTGAATGATGGTATGACTTCTTGATTTTACCGTAACGTTTATATTCTTAAGTTAACGCTTACGTTATGTTTAATTTTCATTGTGAATGAGCCTTAATTCTAAATTATGTAGTGTTTTCATTATTTTGTATGTCTCCTGTAAATTCTAAGCAGGGAAATTGGAATTTCAAAGAACGGGTTTGTATGTGAACGTGAGCGTATGTATTGTTTTCACCGTCAATTGTCTTATTTTCAGTACAAAATGATCATCGCTCATTTGTTTTGTTCACAGTATAAAATGCACAGAATTGAAGTTCTCTGTCTCCAGACAAAGCGAACAAAGATTTTTGATGCGAGACACGCTCGAATGGCACGTCTCCTGTTCCAGTTATCGCTGGGCTTTCAGAAATGCAGTCGTAACATCCACTTTAACGTGCAAAATATTGTGTATTGCGTTGTTCGTCGATAAGGCTGCCGAAGCGACATTGTTTACGCTCATTTGTTCTCTTATCGAAGCCTATTCGAGCTGATGCGTGTACTAATATTATATGCTTGGCATCCTGCAGCACAAAGCGTGGGCCGTTCTTAATGTTTTATATAAGAAACCGTGCACATGTCTCTATTGTGCTCAACAGAATTCTGTATTTTGAAGGCATTATTCCACAGCTCTTACTTTTTTATGATCACAGCTACAACCAGTAAGCATTATAATTATAACTAGTGGCTTGTGCAGCAAGAGCTGCAAACTAAGTTCATTAGACATTCAAATAAACATTTTTCAGATTTATTTTCAATGAAGAATACCAGACATTCTGAAGGTTATTTGCTTCTATAATAATGAAACATACCCCCTCTGAATGGTTTTTATGCCAAATACTTTTTCTTGAACCTATGCACCATCAGTTTTTTTAGTTTAAAAGCGAAAACGCAAGTAAAAATGCCAGGACGATCTGTCGGTTTTTCATGTGGGAGTAGAGCAATAGCTATTTCAGGTCATTGTGGATTGTAGGTGAAATTTAAAAAAAAAATATATATATATCAGGTTTGCTCTGCTTTCGAACAATAGACATATCATCTTGGTATAGCTGCTGCATGTTTCGTAAACTACCTTGAAATGTAGAGAGTAAAATCATTTTATCCTGCTAAGAGGTCTTGCTGAAATAGTCGGGAGACTACAAAATCTTGTAGGCCTCTTATTTTATCAGTAAGTAATACCTTTAGGTCTTTCCTTGGGAACTGTAATTCTTGCGCTCTCTCGAGCCAATACTGAAGAGAACCACGCATATAAATATCTACACCACACCACCATTAAATATATGAAAATGACCCAACCCCACTTGATTATTAAACTATAAAAATATTTGATTTTTAATAACAATATTATTATCTGACGCAAGTTTTATAGTTTTCAGTAACATATAGGCCTACTATATACACTATATAGCCGTCACTCAGTAAATTATAGAAATCAAGATCTAATTTAAGATATTCTCTACATCTACTTATATAACCCCAAAACGTTTTACTTTCATATCATCAATATAGCATTAATATGTATAATTAATGAAAAATAGTCACATCATAGCATTAACTTTAATAATATTTCATTTCTAATGGTAATAAGTCATCAAACCACCTCAAGTTTTGTAGTTTTTAATGTCCAATACACAGCTGTACTCAGAAAATTACACACAGCAGAATCAGACCTGTAAATTATTTTAGTAAGTCTTGAAGTTTTTAATAACCAATTATTTTGAGCTCTAAATATGTTAGCATTCTTGCAGATCATGGCCTTCGTGTAATACTATTTACTGTAGTGTGTGTTTTGTTTTATTCTGAAATGCAATTACTGACGACAGATGGATTTTAGAAAATAGGAAAATTATGTTGAAAAATTGACATTTCACTGAAAACTACTATTTTTCTGAAAAACTTTGGGTTCCAAGCTTCAAAATGAGGGGTCATTTATTATAATCCGTTCAGCCGTTTTCCCGTAATTTCCATTGCCGGTTCAAATTATATATATAGATTTTTAGACAGCCATTGTTAAAAGTCTAAAGCACCGTCCAGATGCTACAGCTTACTTGAACGTTTTACTTGCATTCAGTTCTAAAAGTCGCTCAGTTTTACTGTCCCCACGCTCCTTCTTACTTGCAACGTTTTGCATGTGCAAGTAAAATGTCAAGTAAGCTGTTGGACCGGGCTTTACAGTACATGATGGTGTCAAAAATGGACTATAATGGGAAAGCGTGTCAAAAGTAATTACTTTTTATTCATAAGCGAACAACTTTCAATTGTTCAAAGAAAATTGACGAACGATGCAAGGTCTACATTTAACAACTTACTTAAAATGGCTTTTAAGGAGCCGGAAGGTTCATTGCCGCCCTCACATAAGCCCGCCATCGGTCCCTATCCTGAGTAAGATTAATCCAGTCCCTAGCATACTATCCCACCACCCTCAAATCCATTTTAATATTATCCTCCCATCTACGCCTTCGCATCTCCAAAGGTCTTTTCCCCTCACGTCTTCCAAGTAACACTTTATATGCATTTCTAGATTCACCCATACGTGCTACATGCCCTGCCCACCTCAAACGTCTGAATTTAATGTTCCTAATTATGTCAGGTGAAGAATACAATGCGTGCAGTTCTGCGTTGAGCAACTTTCTCCATTTTTCTGTGATTTCATCCCTCTTAGCCTCATATATTTTCCTAAGCACCTTATTCTCGCACAGTCTTAACCTTTGTTTTTCTCTCAAAGTGACAGTCCAAGTTTCACAACCATACAGAACAACCGGTAATATAACTGTTCAGTTTTTTTCGAGAGCTGACTGGATGACAAAAGCATCTCACCCAAATAATAACAGGCATTTTCCATATTTATTCTGCCTTTAATTTCCTCTCGAGTGTCATTTATATTTGTTAATGTTGCTACAAGGTATTTGAATTTTTCCACCGCTTCAAAGGATAAATTTCCAATTTTTATATTCCCATTTCGTACTATGTTCTAATCACGAGACATAATCATATACTTTCGTTTTTCGGGGTTTACTTCCATTTTTCAGGGTTCACTTCCAAACTTATCTCATTACTTGCTTCAAGTAAAATTCCCGTCTTTTTCCTATTAGTTTGTGGATTTGCTCCTAACATATTCACGTCATCCGCACAGACAAGAAGCTGATGTAACCCGTTCAATTCGAAACCCTCCCTGTTTCTCTGGACTTTTCTGGCATATTCTAGAGCGAAGTTAAAAAGTAAAGGTAATAGTGCATCTCCTTGCTTTAGCCCGCAGTGAATTGGAGTAGCTTCAGACAGAAACTAGCCTATACGGACTCTGCTGTAAGTTTCACTGAGACACATTTTAATTAATCGAATAATTTCTTGGGAATATCAAATTATATGAGAATATTATATAAAATTTCTCTCTTGGCCGAGTCATAGGCCTATACCATTTTGAAATCTACGAATAACTGATATACTGTGCCCTTATATCTTACTCCCATTTTTCTCCGATATCTGTCGAATACAGAAAATCTGATAAACAATTATTGATATATTACGCCTAAAACCACATTGACGATCCCCAATAATTTCATCTACATATGGGCTATTCCATCTCAAATCGACCGAAATATAGAGAAAGTTGACCTTGCAATTTTTAAATACAATAAAACTTTTTTTGTACGTAGAGAACTGTGATACAATGCTTTGTGCAAAGTTTGAGGCATCAGAACTTCATAGGGTTTAAATTAAAAATATTTAAATTTATCGTATTTTCATAAAATTAGCAACTTTAAGCTGTTATGGCTCCGAAACCCTTTCAACCAATGATCAAAATCATGGTTTGTTTTGATGCTGAGAAACTAAAGTTTATATTGACATGTAAACAGATTTTCTTACTTGTTATGGAAATGGAGAAATTTAGATTTTTCCTCATTAAGACGCCTTTGGCTAGAAAAAAATATTTTAAAAATATAGTTAGATTCCGCATTGAAAGTACAAATAAACACATATTTTTACTGATGGTATGTTGATAAGAAAGTATTGAACATATCAAATAAAGAAAATAAATAGTACGCGCGTGAACTAACCAGCTGACTGTGAGACGGGAGCTAGCCGAGACAAGCAAGGCCAGGAGACAAACACGTGATGTGTTGTCTAGCAGCGCGTGGCTGTGCTAGCTTTATCACAGGTTTTCATAAACACAGGAGTAAAATGACGCCCAACGCTCGCTTATCTTCAGCTCTCTGCCAGTGCGTGCGGTACTGCGCCGTTCACGTCTAGGCGTGTGAAAATAATCTATTTAATACCCTCGAAACTTATTTCCGTACCACTAAGCAAACAATGCCGTATCCCTCTTAATAATGCAAGGTTTTTTCTCAATATTTTTTTTTTACATTTTTACAAATAGGCAAAAAGCCTAAAAGCAAGTAAAATCTCTCTGTGTACAATAAAAATAAGGATTACTTCTTAACATAACCTACCAAATGTCAGCTTCAAAATGAGCTCTCGTTCAATGTTCTGCAGTAAATGGTTCCAGAGTTCTGAGCGCTGAAAGAGGCTTGTTTTTTTTTTTTATAAAATACGCTAAATTTGTCGCTCAGTAATACGAAAACCGTTTGACTTTCGATAGTATATTTTTTAAAATGCACTCCCCTCAGCACCTTGTATAAGTAGGGAAAAATAAGAGTATAAAAAATGCGAGGTTTTTACTGGTCGATTTCATATGGAATAGCCCATATGGAGTTAATCTTCTTAAGAGAATATTGGACAAAATTTATAAATAAGGAAGCTAGTAAAAGCGTATTTGTTCCACTTATCTTTAATTTACCTAGATTACGTGTTTACACATAAACAGATAGATCAGGCATAGTCACAGAGCAGAGCAGACATCTTACTAAGCTGTCCGGAATTTGATAATCGTGACGAAACTTCGGGTAGTATCACATATTTGAATCAGGCCCTTGCAGACAACCCAATTGATTTAGTTGTGCGTGTGTGATTTTTCCGCCGAGTGTGAGCAGCGCTTTGTGCATCATGTCAGTGATGCCACCACGCCCAGATGTGATTCCCACGGCCGCCATGTCAACCGATTTGGTGACTCATGCGGTAGCGAATTCGCGACCGCAGACCGGTTGTATGTCACATGGAGCATACTGCGGTTTTCTTTGTCTTTTTGGTGTGTCGTAAATACATCTCATAGCTCGAGGTATTTGCAGCTGATTTATTTGTAATCGATTATTTATTTAATGATGCTATATAGCAGGGATGTCGAACAGCGCTCTCAAACTGTGAAACGATTAATACTGTTTCCTACTGTAGCTGAGCTGAAACGACAGTCAGCTCGCTGTAGCAGTGTTCTGTACGCAGTGTGTTTATCAACTATGGCGGCTGGTATGGATATGGAACGACGATTCAATAGTGAGTGGACAGATAAATATTTATTTATCTTAAAGGACGGAAAGGCACATTGCTTAATATGTAGAAAAGAAATTGGTTGGATACATTAGCCATCATAATATTAAAAGGCATTTTAATTCTACACGTCATGCTGAAGCTTATGGACTAGAAAAGTTATCCGGTTTCACTCGTGAAAAGGCTGTAGAAGAATTAAAATCAAGATTGAAGTCAGAAAACCTTCCATCATCATCGGGTGTTAGTAGAATAAGCTTGGTTCGTGCTAGCTACAAAATTTGTGAAATTATTGCAACGGCTTCAAAGCTATTTACTGACGGAGAATTTGTGAAAGGCTGTCTCATAGCTGTTGCAAAAGGGATATGTCCGGAATGCGTGAATGATTTTAAATCTATATGTATGTCCGTAATATTGTTGCAGAGCGCGTGTCATAAATGGGAGATAACTTGGAGGAACAACTGATAGCAAGAAGAAACAAATTTTGATGTCACGCTAAAAGCAATTAATTCTATACATCAAAACAGATTACGTTCCTGAATTTGAAGTTTCACTGCTACAACACATACAAACAAAGTTGATATTTTAAACATGATATTAACAACATTATTTTATTATTATTATTATTATTATTATTATTATTATTATTATTATTATTATTATTTACCTATTTCCGTCATTAACGAACAACATTCATGGAATGACCCAGTAGATAAAAACTCATTATTATTATTATTATTATTATTATTATTATTATTATTTACCTATTTCCGTCATTAACGAACAACATTCATGGAATGACCCAGTAGATAAAAACTCATTATTATTATTATTATTATTATTATTATTATTTACCTATCCCAGGTGGTGGCAGGATTTTTTCTCGTTGCCAAACTTTCAGAACGGCCCCGAGGTTCACTCAGCCTCCTATAAAATTGAGTACCGGGTCTTTCCGGGGTAAAAGACGGTCAGAGCGTGGTGCCGACCACACCACCTCATTCTAGTGCCGAGGTCATGGAAAGCATGGGGCTCTACCTCCATGCCCCCAAGTGCCTTCATGGCATCTTACGGGGATACCTTTTTATTATTTACCTATTTCCGTCATTAACGAACAACATTCATGGAATGACCCAGTAGATAAAAAAACTCATTATTATTATTATTATTATTATTATTATTATTATTATTATTATTATTATTTACCTATTTCCGTCATTAACGAACAACATTCATGGAATGACCCAGTAGATAAAAAAACTCATTATTATTATTATTATTATTATTATTATTATTATTATTATTATTATTATTATTATTATTATTATTTACATATTTCCGTCATTAACGAACAACATTCATGGAATGACCCAGTAGATAAAAACTCATTATTATTATTATTATTATTATTATTATTATTATTATTATTATTATTATTATTATTATTTACCTATTTCCGTCATTAACGAACAACATTCATGGAATGACCCAGTATTATTATTATTATTATTATTATTATTATTATTATTATTATTTACCTATTTCCGTCATTAACGAACAACATTCATGGAATGACCCAGTAGATAAAAAACTCATTATTATTATTATTATTATTATCATTATCATAATTCATCCTCATGTAGGCTACATTCTTTGTTTATCAGAGTTCGTCAAGTGCAAATCTAAACTGAGTTCCTAATCAATTGGTAAGATGTATAAAAGTTATCAAAGTACCAGCCGCCGCAGTTTCGCTTTTGTTTACAGTGAAACCTGTCTAAAGCGGCCATCTGAAGTTACCTCGTAAAATGGCCGTTTTATCAGGTGCCCGCTTGATTAAGGTTGCGGTTTTTATGAATCAGCATGAAAGTACTGAATTTCGTTGACTTTTTAGGACTGTGCGCGTACAACAATCGTGCATATTGATGTCAGCCTCTTCCATTCTTGGCAACTAGCCTTATCAAAACTCGCTTGCAGTACCTCAGTTTAAATGACTGAATAATACCTTGTTCAAGGGGCTGGAGGTGTGATGTATTTGGGGGAAGAAACACCAATTTCACGGATCACATTGTGATTTTGTCGTTTAATCTTGGAATTGAAATCGCATAGCCAATTCTCAAACAATGATGATGCCACCCAAGCTTTATTGTTGGCAGTCCACTTCACCCCTAGTAAGTCCATGTCAACATTTTTTAAACATCTCGGTTTCAATGATTTCCCTATCATTAAGAGTGGTTCTTTTTCTCCTGCAGCATTACAAAAAAACAGCAGGGTTATTCTGTCTTTTGCAAACTTCCCCCTTTACACTCTTTTTTTTTCTTAAGAGGGCTCTGAAAAAAAAACCTGTATGAAAAGAAGAAACATTCGTGAAAGCTGGTCCAAATAGAGAAAGATAGAAAGAGGAGGAAAAAAATATAAAAATTCAAATGGTTAACTACTGACCTAAAACATACTGTGACATTTTCGATAGAAAAAGTCCGTGTTTCAATCCTTTAAAAACGAGTAAGAATTTATAGCTGTGCAGGGTCGGAATGGAAAGTGACAAAAGAGTCATAAACAGTAACCAACTAACCCCAAGATATGGAGGGTGTACTGTTGTACACTTAGCTATTGTCCCCTGTCCTCTAACCATCGAAAAAATAGGTCAGACAGTATCCGTGAAAAGATTTTTTGTTGGACAGTGACTGTTTCAATCCAAATAGACCCCGGCCGCTGGCCGGCGCATGAGGTGGCCGCTAAATAGAGACAGAATTTGTATTGACCTTATGGAAAATCCAATTGGTTCCAGAGAAAATTGGTCTTTTGGCCAGGTGGCCGTTTAAATAAAGTGACCGCAAAGGCAGGTTTCACTGTACTATCATTCGGCCGGACTGCCTGCTACCTGTGTTCAACCGTTGCACGGTAAGGGAGGAGTGAAGGCTCTGCAGTTCACAGCTCGAGAGCGCTGTTCGACATCCCTGCTATATAGTATACGCCAACTCTATTACAACGTCATAGTTTATCTGTGTTTGCAAGGCACATACAAAACCGACGTGACAGTCGTTCGTAAGAAATGGCAACGTCGTATCAATTGGAAGATATAATACATCCACATTCTATTATACAGTATATTATCGCCGCGCTCTCATGGTTAACATTCGGCAGGTCTTTGAGCGGCCTCGTGCATAACATTCGGCAGGTCTTTGAAATTTAATTGTATTATTGTTTCCAATTTCTTATGTCGCCGCTCCAATCACTCGCCTCAATTTCAATATTGCAACCAATAAGCTGCTTCCATTATTAAATGACACCTACTTGTCTAATCCACGTGGACTAAAACCGAGGTTGCAATGTCTTGTGCTGAGGACGAACATTAAGGTATGTGATTAAAAATTATTATTAAAGAGTTATTATTAAGAGTTAAGAATATCAACGTACTCGTATATGAAATAATAATAATAATAATAATAATAATAATAATACTTACTTACAAATGGCTTTTAAGGAACCCGAAGGTTCATTGCCGCCCTCACATAAGCCCGCCATCGGTCCCTATCCTCTGCAAGATAATAATAATAATAATAATAATAATAATAATAATAATAATAATAGCCATTTAACAATATAACAAACTATAGTCCCGTCGCTCTAATTTCCGGCAGCCAATCGCGTTGCAGGTCGACTACATTTAAACGTGTGCGTCTTGTGATTCACTGATTGATTTCTTAAGGCTCGTTAAATACTTAATATAATCGCCCGCCATTTTAGCTCTTTAGTTGGCTTTCGCAGAAAGCACACGAGGACGTTATTTGCCGCTCAATTATTTGCTGAATTACAGTGCGTTTGATTTATTATCATAGGAGCTATGACATGATAATGTTTAACGGTGTTGCAAATAGATTCCTCGTATGGTAGCTCGGCAACGTAAGAACAAAAATGGCGAATGATACTACCTACCTAGACTTTATAGAGCCTTCACTTTCTAAGACGTAAGCAAAGAGGCGGATAGACGCCGGAAATAACAGCGTCGGGACTATAGTGCTTGTTCTTATCGAGGAAGCAGACGTGACAACGTGACGCTTAGAGTGAAACCTACAGAGCAACAATCGGTCGGGAAAATTATGTTTTAAAAGTACACCGTGTATGATGCCGACATGTTAACCATGAGAGCGCGGCGATAATACACATGTATCAGAGCGCTCTCCCACATAGCAAAATTGTGAAAGATCTATCACTTCAAAGATCTTGTTGAGGTCCAGTTGGATCTGAGACGAATCTAGAATACTCAATTACATAATATATGTACATATTACATTATTATTTATTAGTTTAAACACAGTTTATTTACAAATTGCTTATTATTACATAAAATAATTTCTGTAGGAATTTTTTGCGTAAAGTAGGGATATTTTATAAGGGCAGTAGGGATTTTTGGTTACAGCAACTTGGCAACACTGAAAGCGAGTTCTATATCGGTCGCAGAGGCATGCGGCACGATTTATCGCGTTCCCAGGTGTAAATAACACTAATCACGCCGTGCTGTTGTTAAAAGTCCATTTGAAGGAATTCCTTTTTTATCGGAAGTGACAAAAATATACAGGACTCGATAAGGCTCGTAATCGGAGACGGAGCTGCGAGGATCGGCCTCCTTGCTAGGCAGTCCTAACATTGTTGTTTGTTGTTGTTTAGTCAGCTGTCCGAAGACAGGTCTGAACAACCCCGGGCTATAAGCTTGAAACGGTGGAACCAAAAAGGTGTACTAGTATGGCCGCCAAATTACCCATAGTTCATATCTTTTTCCGGTGTGTTAAACAGCTGTTATGTTCGTAGTATTGCGATTACGACTTCTATTTTGTGTTGTGAATATTTTGAAAGTCTAGTAAAATTAAGCGGGTGTTATTTTAATAAAAGCTAATATTCTTTTCTGTTGGTGAATATAGTGAACAGTAATAAAAGAAAGTAGAAATGAAGTGTTCAGTCCATGTAACAACCATAATACGTTTAATAAAGCTACAGTGAAATGTACATTGATATAATAATTACTAATTTACTCCTGTTCTCTCCACATCCATTATAAGCCATTTACGTAAGACAAAATATAATTTTTGAAGCTTCATATGTTAGATAGAGCATAAGTGGACATATTGTGCTGTTGAGTCTAATTTTTTAAATACCTGGCTTTATAAAGTATCGTAAGTTACTATACAGAAAAGTACAGGGTGAAGGTCGATAAATATAATTACGTAAGGTTGTTCGACAATAAAATATTATAGGCTGCAGTATTTTCAAAGAGTGTAGGCTATTATTTTTATCGTGTAGTCGCTACATGGCCTAATACTGGTAAATTACATTATTTTTAAATATAGGCTATAAAATATTTTACATTTTATATACAGTACAAAGAATATATTCAGTCCTATTATAATGCTAAATTACATTTTTAATGATCAATTGTTTTATTAACAAATGTTCAGAAAAGTGTAGGCCACATTTTTATATAGGTTATGTAGTAGGCCTATCTTGTACATAGATGGACCATATACGGCCTAACACAGTACTAAGTTATATAGCTATACTTTATCATGTCTAAATTTACGGAAAAATGAGAAAAGTGTGCATTTGTTTTGCATAGGCTATAGCCAGTGCTTTTCTTCTGCAGAAAAAGTGCTGGAATTCTGTGTAGAATTATAACAGACTGGGAGGTGATTACTATCCAGTGTCGTTTTTAACCCCCTTTTCGCCCAACTTTCTTGGTGTGGCAGTTCTGATGATGTTGAAATTATATAAGGAACTTCTTTTAGAGTCTCTGGATTATGATGCCGAACCTCAAAGGGAAGAGAAAAAAACTAGGCTAATTTGTATATGAAATCTTATAGACTATAATTAAATGCACTGCACTTCATCAATATTAAATTCTAAATATATATGGGTGGATGATATGCTTACATATTTATGTCTTTCCACGTGCAAAGTTGGAACAGCATTTGATTTTAGTCTAACACTAGAGCAGGAGGAGGACCTGTCAAAACATTCTTCCAGGAAATGTTGCGAACAAATAACGCTTCTTGCCGTTGGCTGCCAATTTGGCGTATTTATACATTTTAGCCATTCATTTTTACGACTTAAATCTTTCAGAAATCTGTAAAGAGCGTAAGCCATAATGGTTAGGCCTACGTACTATTATATCAATTCCATTAATTATACATAAATATAACAATATAATGCTTAGATATGAAAGGTCACGACATTTCCTGAAGATTTTGGTTTAGCTGTTACACCACAAACGCAACAACTAACCATTATTAAAATGTGAGTTAGACATTTAAATTTCGCCATGTGACATAACAGCCTGTAGCAAAATTAAATACTTGGCGGTATTTCGCGGAGAATTATGGGATAAAAGGTGTAGTTTGACGTCACATCCGTCCCATCGCTTGCAAGCATTTCCCCTTGGATCGCTCTCTCCTTTCTTTTTATCCTCTCAGGGTCTGAACCTCATAAGTGATAGCAAGAAGGTACCACTAATGAGGCAACTACGCCAGGAGATAATGATGTAGGGTGGCCAGTTCCTCTTCCCCTCCATTGCATACATCGCCTACTAGCTACATTTTACACCAGTGGTTGCCAAACACCACGAAATTGTGACATAATGCAAATGCAACCCGCACACCACTATCGCAGGGAGAGGGATAGAGTGGGTATCTCGTCAGGGAATGCAGTGAATAACAGTGCAGAGACTGACTGTGACCAAAAAACGAAAGCGATATAATATTTTATACTTATTAACTATACATACTTTTTTCCATGTTAATTTTTTATCCTCCTATTAATCATTTTTGTATTATTAATAAAATAACACACATTTATTTTCTTATTTAACATAGGAAGAGCGTGTACTTTACATCAGCAGTAATTTGAAATTAGAAAAACGTACCAGGCTGGTGACGAAGTTGTAAATTACACTACATACTTCAAAAAAACCTTGAAGTATTTTACTCCGATTAAGACATAGAACCGATATTTTTTATTGTTTATTTATTAATGAAATATTCAAATTACACTTATACGTAGAAAAAAACGTGGAAGATTTTACACCGATTAAAACATAGAAGCCGATACTGTTTATTGTTTATTTATTAATGAAATATACAAATTACACTACATACGTACAAAAAAAGTCGAAGTATTTACCCCGATTAAGACATAGAAGCCGTTACTTTTTATTGTTCGTTTATTATTCAAGTTACAGGTAAAGGCGTGGTAGTCTTCATAAGAAGAAGAATGACAACGTACATTGTTCTTTTATACTTCATTTAAAATTTCACAACAAATTAAGTATCTCATATTTTTGCCATCTGCACAAAATAAATACTTTTCCTCCCTTAAAATTAAGTTTTTACTTATTACTCTCTCTGTTTTCGAAAAGACATCGAAACATAGTATCGTACACACTTGTAACATTACATGCGTACGTCCGCTACTGATAAATGTCTTTACTTATATCGAAGTGATGGCTGTAAACAGAGGGTGGGGATATGATGTCATGGTTACGCTTGAGTGGAGACAGGGGCATGTGTCGCTACACAGCTTTTGGCGATCACTGTTTTACACTAATCAGACTTCAGTTGTATACAAACAATAGTGTTCTTCCTCTGTACTGCTGATAATAGATGTACATTCAGCCAGAACCTCAGTCAGAGGATATCCTAACATTAATGCATGAAATTAATCGAGTGGTGCATAATTATCACGAATTAACGAATGTGAAAGTGTGTAGCATGAGGCGCATTGCTGTTTGTGGACTGAAAGGTTGATTTCACTGGATTATGTAATACGTTATTAACCGTCTCTCAAAGGGAGTTCGCAGAAATATGGCACTTTAATGAAACCCTGCCAATTTTCAGGCTTGACGAGTATTATTGCAACACATCTAGATTATAGGTGTGGAAGATTAGCCAGTTTCACAAGAAAACGCCCCAACAGAGGGAAGGAGGTTAGTATCGGACTTTGTTAGTGAAAAAAATCACAGCGTTTGAAAGGTTCGATCTGCTTTTGTCTTCAGCTGAAAGAATGGGGGCAAATCCACGTAACTAACCAGCAAGTGAGATATATATTTCTCTCACCCTGCTTTTATTTTGCCTGAATAGAAAGTAGGTACAACCTATGAAATGTTATGTTCTTTTTCTTTTGTCAAGTTTTATTTATACATGCTTTAACATATTTGGTCATGTCATGTTTTAGAATTTGTATATGTACCCGTAGACTGTTTTTCTATTGCATGTTGTAGATTGCTTATGTTTATGTACCGTAACTGATTTTAGATTTTGATAAATGTTTATTTTTGATGATTGAGGCGGTGATGAATCATGATAAGATGTAAATTTCCAATCCGGCATTTGCCTTCATGATTGAGGGAAACCCCAGTCAGATTGGTCGACCACGGGGTTTGAACCCGGGACCTCCCGAATGCGAGTCTCAAACGCTACCGCCTGAGTCAGTTCGCTCGGTAGTAATGTTTTACTTACTTGCTTACAAATGGCTTTTAAGGAACCCGAAAGTTCGTTGCCGCCCTCACGTAAGCCCGCCATCGGTCCCAATCCTGTGCAAGATTAATCCAGTCCCTATCATCATATCCTACGTCCCTCAAATCCATTTTAATATTACCCTCCCATCTACGTCTCGGCCTCCCCAAAGGTCTTTTTCCCTCCGGTCTCCCAACTAACACTATATGCATTCCTGGATTCGCCCATACGTGCTGCATGCCCTGCCCATCTCAAACGTCTGGATTAATGTTCCTAATTATGTCAGGTGAAGAATACAATGCGTGCAGTTCTGCGTTGTGTAACTTTCTCCATTGTCCTGTAACTTCATCCCTCTTAGCCCCAGATATTTTCCTAAGCACCTTATTCTCAAACACCCTTAACCTATGTTCCTCTCTCAGAGTAAGAGTCCAAGTTTCGCAACCATACAGAACAACCGGTAATATAACTGTTTTATAAATTCTAACTTTCAGATTTTTTGACAGCAGACTAGATGACAAAAGCTTCTCAACCGAATAATAACAGGCATTTCCCATATTTATTCTGCGTTTAATTTCCTCCCGAATGTCATTTATATTTGTTACTGTTGCTCCAAGATATTTGAATTTTTCCACCCCTTCGAAGGATAAATCTCCAATTTTTATATTTCCATTTCGTACAATATTCTGGTCACGAGACATAATCATATACTTTGTCTTTTCAGTAGTAATGTTTTATATCTTTATTTGTCCACACCTGTGGAGTAACGGTCAGCGCGTCTGGCTGCGAAACCAGGTGGCCCGGGTTCGAATCCCGGTCGGGCCAAGTTACCTGGTTGAGGTTTTTTCCGGGGTTTTCCCTCAACCCAATACGAGCAAATGCTGGGTAACTTTCGGTGCTGGACCCCGGACTCATCTCACCGGCATTATAACCTTCATATCATTCAGACGCTAAATAACCTAGATGTTGATACAGCGTCGTAAAATAACCCAATAAAAAAAAATATATCTTTAATTTCATCAACAATTCAAAAGTACCACTTCACAACTTTTCCAAAACAAAAAAATCGGGGTGTGGTTGCTGTTCATTGTTGGTTAATGTTAGTGTTTTGTTTAATATCATGACCTACTCTACATGATTGTAGTTATAAGATGGAACGGATCAGTCAAGTAATTATTGTGAGAAAGACAATGGACTGTTTTCATGATGGAATGGGACTTTTTTGGGCTGTGAATGGTTCTCATTTTGAGCATCTGTTGTAAAGTTTAGTTAGTGATAGTGTTTTGTTTAGTTTTACAGCCTATTGAACATGATTTTACATACTTATTTATCTCAAGTTTAAAGATCACGAAACAAGTTTAATAAATAATGGGCCCATGCCACATTCCTGTTGATTTTTAGTTTCTTCAATAATTCGACAGATTTTGCCATTAGGACCTCTTTTATGAACTTCCAGTCTTGTGGCATGTGTCTACCGGTAGGTAAGCATTTATAAATGCCTCTTCTTCAATTGAAGAGAGAGAATCTCAGTGGAATAAATGCTTCTGCTACAAAATTTAGTTTTTTTTTAGCATGGGTCCCTTTTCCACTGAGTCCCTCAAATAGTTAAAAGACACGAAACGGGTGTAAATTTCTACTCATTCATATGTAAAATTTAATGGAGACTCGGAATATGTAAATCTTAAAATAGGGTGCAATTTAAAGAAATAAAGCTTATTGTCACACTCTGAATGCCTGAGTAACTTTTTTCGAACACTGGTATCATATTGTATGGTTTATCTCCAACAGCTTTTGTATAAAACGTTTTTATTTTTGATTATTTAACGTATAGTAGAGTTCGTATAGGTCAGTTTCTATCAGATGCGTTTCCAATTCACTGCGGGCTAAAGCAAGGAGATGCACTATCACCTTTACTTTTTAACTTTGCTCTAGACTATGCCATTAGGAAAGTCCAGGATAACAGAGAGGGTTTGGAATTGAACGGGTTACATCAGCTGCTTGTCTATGCGGATGACGTGAATATGTTAGGAGAAAATCCACAAACGATTAAGGAAAACACGGGAATTTTACTTGAAGCAAGTAAAGAGATAGGTTTGGAAGTAAATCCCGAAAAGACAAAGTATATGATTATGTCTCGTGACGAGAATATTATACGAAATGTAAATATAAAAATTGGAAATTTATCTTTTGAAGAGGTGGAGAAGTTCAAATATCTTGGAGCAACAGTAACAAATATAAATGATACTCGGGAGGAAGTTAAACACAGAATAAATATGAGAAATGCCTGTTATTATTCGGTTGAGAAGCTGTTATCATCCAGTCTGCTGTCAAAAAATCTGAAAGTTAGAATTTATAAAACAGTTATATTACCGGTTGTTCTTTATGGTTGTTAAACTTGGACTCTCACTTTGAGAGAGGAACATAGGTTAAGGGTGTTTGAGAATAAGGTGCTTAGGAAAATATTTGGGGCTAAGGGGGATGAAGTTACAGGAGAATGGAGAAAGTTACACAACACAGAACTGCACGCATTGTATTCTTCACCTGACATAATTAGGAACATTAAATCCATACGTTTGAGATAGGCAGGGCATGTAGCACGTATGGGCGAATCCAGAAATGCATATAGAGTATTAGTTGGGAGGCCGGAGGGAAAAAGACCTTTAGGGAGGCTTAGATGTAGATGGGAGGATAATATTAAAATGGATTTGAGGGAGGTGGGATATGATGGTAGAGATTGGATTAATCTTGCTCAGGATAGGGACCGATGGCGGGCTTATGTGAGGGCGGCAATGAACCTCCGGGTTCCTTAAAACCCGGTAAATATTATTTAATTTAATACGTTATGAGTAATATTCCATACTTAATTAATAGTATGTGTAGATGTATACACATCACATACGCATTTAAATTATTGTGGACCACAAATCATTGTTTACTACCCAAAATTAATTCGTACTGGGTTGTGCAAAAAGCGTAATGCATTAATTATGGCTGTGCACTATCGCTGTACGCTGTTCTTATTGCCAACGCAGAGTAGAGATTGAACTGTGAACGAAGAGGAGTAATGATTACAGTGGCGCCACGGTGGCGGTATGGAGAAATAGCACTTGCCAACATAGCAAGTGCCGAGCCGAGCTGGCTGTACAACATGATGGTCGTCGGAGCGGTACATCGCCAGTAATATTGGCCATATGGAAAGGATCGTTCTGCTGCGTGTCGGGGGAAAATGGCTTGCGATAGCAACACCGAACAGAAGAAAGAGAACACCGAAAAAATGACTCTGAAGGCGGTAAGATTTGATGCACCAGTCACTGCACTTCGTGGCACCATTAGATAGCGGGTAGAATTCGTCCCGAGCATTTGCGTAGTTCTAGCACGCTGTCAGCGTTTCCAAAACTGGATCTATTACTACCGTCAGATTTATTTACAGTTGCTTCGAAGTATGTAACACACCCTCTCGGAAAGACTTAAGTATGCAACACAAACATTCTTTTAATATTTTTCCTTGTGATGTTGTCATTAAAATTAAACGCGTTTTAATTGTAAGGGGTATCCAACATTCAAATATTATTTAGCGTGATACTTGTATAACTTTAAAGGACTTAGATGTGAGGTTAGAGAATCTGAACGTGAAGTTGTACACCTTGCCGTTAAGGTACATTGAATAACTTTGAATATTATATCGTGTAAAGATAGACATTATTACACAAGTGAAGATGTGTGTAATATTTGTTAGTTTCTAAGTATGCACTCCATTATCTTATGTTTATTTATTTTATCTTTATATTTATTTGTAAATGAATATGATAATATTTGTCATAAACTCGTGTACAAATATAAGATAGTGGCCTTTCACATTAAATTTCTGCACTTAATACGACTACAGCTATCATTTGTTTTTATATATACTATTTCCTATAAGACCTTTATATGTTATATACGTACACCTAAAATTTAAAATTCATATAGGCCTAATTATCTCGCTTAAATCTTGACCAAAGTTCGTCAATATAAAAGTAATCAATATAAAATTAGTATCCTAGTCACTTCTTCAGTTTTTTGTTTCGTATCATCGTAATTTCCAGGCTCACTAAGCGGATTTTAGCACACTTATAAACGTTTTCATATTGGGTTTGTACATAAATTCGTAGCGTTTTTGTTTCCCATGGCAACAGGACATTTGCAATGAATGAAAGTACAGAAAAACGCCACGCCAATCCAATATATTTATGTCCTCGTAGACTTAATCATTGATATCGCCACTACTCACATAGAGTTGTACAGTCCCTTCTTTTGCCTTTGTATTATTTTAATTAATATCGGTCTCCATTTGAAATAGCTGCCTTATTTATCATTATAACGTTCTTTATTTCAACATTTTAATCTGCTAATAGCTATAACACATGATACTAAATTTATTCCGACATCACTTCTTTGAAATCAACGTAACAGTAATTGAACCTCTTAGAATTTTCCAAACTGCATCGGCCTAAAACACATCATTTCAGCTCTTTATACTCCGACTTCTAAGATTATATGATTTCCGTTTTTTCTTCCCCTCCAGAGTCGGTATGCTATCATAAACCCTTCTCCCTTATTTCTCCCCTATTCTTACCTATGTATAACACACACACTTCTATTTATTTATTTATTTATTTTTTTGCATATTTATGTTTCGTCCCTTTATTTTACTTGAGGAATGTCTCTTGTATAGTCGCTATCCTTCGCTCTGAAACCAATTTTACGCCATTAATTAACATTTATTTACAAATGGGTGTGTTGCTCCATCTCTTGAGTTTACGTCTTTATTTTACATTTAGTTTTACATATTTTATTTATACCTACATCATCTGTTTTGTTTTTACCAATTTAATTCTCGTTTTATGTTTGTTTATATTTATTTCATGTGTTTTATCTTCTGTTTATTTGTTGTATATACAGTATGCATTTTTAAGCTTGTGGGGTATTTCTTCTGTATTAATTAAATTATATTAATAGATGTATTTATTTTATTCACTTCAAGTTTTTACTCTCTACTGTTTGTCCATGTATTCCGTGTTCCAGGCGTTCTGGTAGCCCACATCCACGTTATTTAGGGCACATGCTATGTATATACAGTACTGTGTATGAGGCTTCAATCAATAATGCTTAAATCTAGTCTTCTCAAGCCGCCGTGACTCTTCACTCCCGACTGAATACTTGTGTCTAACCTTATCTGATAAAGATTGTAATGCGAGTTGTTGATAATGACAACTGCAGCCCGATAAGTTGAGTTTGCACCGCGAACGGATGTGGGAACGTCATTGCTTGACTAACAAACCCTGACGACATTATTTTTATCCCCGCTTCCGGCAGGAAATTATTCGAAAATAGTTGCATATTTTTATAACATTCCCAGCTGTGATAAAGAAATGGTTTGCTCCTCATTTTCAAGGTTTGCGCAGGGTAAATACTGGAAAGAAAAAGTGATCTACATACTAGGTTCAAAAAGTTCCCGAAATTTGCTAGCATCATAGAAACAACGTACCTTAAACACTATTCTACAGCATTCCTTCAAAATAGTTGCCTTCCGCAACAACACACTTTTGCCAACGCGTGTAGAGTTCCTGGAAGCCATTTTGTGAAACCCGTCTTAGTGCTCTCGTCGCGTTTGCGATAACCTCTTCAGCATTGAATCTCCGTCCTTTCAGATGACTTTTCAGACGGGGAAACAGAAAGTAATCAGGTGGTGAGAGATCAGGAGAGTATGGTGGGTGATCCAAAGCAGTTATGTTGTGCCTGGCAAGAAAATTCTTTACAATAATTGCGCGATGAGGAGGTGCATTGTCATGCATAAGGAACCAGTTGTTTTCTACCCACTTTTCTGGACGTTTCCATCTCACTGCGTCCCAGAGGCGACGGAGGGTTTCTACGTACAATTCTTTCGTTACAGTACGACCTTCTGGAATGAACTCATGGTGCATGAGACCCTGAGAGTCGAAGAAAACTTCCAACATAACTTTGCTTTAAGTGTGCTTAAATGCGACAGGCTCATGTCAGTAGATTTACTGGCATGTGAAAGAACTCCTGCGGGACAAAATTCCGGCACATCCGGCGATGCTGATATAACCTCTGCAGTTGCGAGCGTCGTTAAATAAAACATAACATTTAAAATAACTTTGCCTTTGGAAGTGTCCCTAGGAAATTTTGCTTCCGAGGAGATGTTTTCGATTTCCACTCAGATGACTGTCGTTTAGGGACTGGGTCGTACAAGTAGCACCAGTTTCATTTTGTTTAAGAAATCACCATCTTCATCAGCCATACTGATCATGTCCCCAGCAAAACACAGAACTTGATGTTTGTACTTTGCTCTGTGGACATAATTACAAAATGCGACGAACAAACAAAACACTATGATAAACAATTGCCTACAACTCAAAACCAATAATTGCCATTATCAGCAAACTTTAAGGAAATGACATCATGAATGTTACCAACAAAACAAATGTATAATATCCCTTGTTATATATTAATACGAAAAATGGTAGTAAAATTCCGGGAACTTTTTGAACCTAGTAGTATAAAGCTTACAGTACTTATAAATGAAATAGGTACACTTCGTTCCCCAATTTTCTCAACAAATGAATGCAACCGTGTATTAAAATCTATAAAAATTGTAAAAACCGAGAATTGAGGCTGAAAATGCTGCATATACGAGTACCGTCCTTATCGTGTTTAGTATTTAAAGCAAAGATAATAAAACTTGCTCATATAATGTAATAAACCGCGAAATTGGCAATAACTCCGAAGTCCTGGAATTTTAAAACAATTTTTCCTTAAAAATAAAACCATTTAATGGGACTCCAGTGATAAGCAAATACAGTAATTAAGGAATTCTATGCCAAGACGTACCGCATACTCCAACAGTGTAACTGCAGGAATTTCCTTGGTGTTTCTTGCTTTTGTTTATTTATTTATGTATTTTATTTATTTAATTAATTTACCTATTTATTTATGTATTTACATATATGTACGTATTTGTGTCTTTATTTACGTATTTACTTATTTATTTATTGTACCATTAAACATACATGCTGTGTCATTGAAGATCATTGCTTCCATGTCTGTTGAGTCAGTCTTTCCAACAGTGTCGAATTGTCTTAAGAACTGAGCTTCTACATGTGATTTTGTGCAAACATGTCAAAGAACCTATTGCTATTTTTCCTGGAATCTCTCCATATACGCCTAATGGCTAGTCTTCTTCTCTGGCTTTCTAGTGATGCATTTAGTATAGATTCCAGGCGTATCCGTGATTCTAGATATCTTCTCCGTTTTCTATGTTCTGTATGTTGCCTACATTCAGGGCAGTCCGGAAACTAGTTCATTACCCCTTGTATACTAAAGATGTATGTTGTATAAATGGCGGCTATTTGAACAGAAAGTAGTTCATGAACCGATCAGGATAAGAAGTGAGTGAAATAATAATTATTATAAAACGTCAAAATCAGTAAGATAAAAAATTACTTAATATGAGAAGATTTTTTAAGAAAATGTATAATTAAATCAGTATAATTATTATAAAACTTAGCAAATCAATAAACTAAAAAAAAGTTAATAAAAGAAAATATGTTTTTCATCACTAGGTCTAGGATTTTGATGACCTATAAATCACGAAAAAAAGTCCTAAAAACAATGCATTTATGACCTAAAAATCTTTTTAAAAATGCCCTTAAAATGCCCTAAAAATTGATCTTACATAATTGGCTTAGTAGGAAAAGAGGTTTTGTAGTACTTAATATTTACACAAGTAATTAAATTAAATTTTACGTAATTTTTTCTAAGTAGTACACTTTAATTATTTTACCTGATGTAGTTTCCATGTATGATCGTTTACCTCTGCTTCGGCATGTGGATGTGAGGTCAGCAATCAGCTGGTCGGTCTTGGCCTTTCATTGGCTTTAGCGCCATGGATTTATTTTACTTTTAGTTTTCGTGTAGTCTACCACAAGGCCGCTCTTATCCTGAATTAGCAGGTATAGAGGAGTCTACATTGAAGGGGTGGTTGGACTGATGCATTACATGGGGCATACTACGCCAAAATGGCAATATTTGTGTAGAAAAACGATTAAAATATTATACAAAATAATGGGTATTAATGGACAAAATATGTAATGAAAATATCAAAGGAAATAAACGTTTTTTTTACATTAATAATGGGGATTTATGGCCAAAATTAAATGAAAATGCCTAAAAAAAGGACCGAATGAAACAGTTGAAACAGGCAAAAAATGCAAAAAAAAATGCCCTAACAAATATGTCTCAAAACACTCAGTTTATCACATAACATATAAATACTAAACAGCTATGTTTCTGGCTTACTAGAAAAAAGATGCAATTTCATCAAAATCCTAACCCTATTAATCACAGATCATATGAAGTTTTCCTATAGGAGATGATACGATGCAATAGTTTCCCGTTGCTTTCTACGTCTTGAATAAGGTAGATTATGAATAATTCTTTTATTGTTGGGTAACGACGTAATGAGAACATAGAAAACAAAATTACGTCGAGAAAACGTACGGGAAATAATTCTACTTTATGTTGCAGTAATTTGTAAGATCTCAGACCTGAAAAGTCGCGATTTCTGCCGTTCGCGGCATTTCAGCGCAAGTTGGAAACAGTTCCGCTGCCATTCATGTCTTTTGCCGTAGTGGTGTTGAAATAGCCCCGCGTATGCTATTGAGCAGTCCCTGTTGGAGGGTTTCCCGGAAGGCTTTTTCGCGTAACTCGATTATTATTAGGAAACGTTTCGCGGAAGTGTTGTTGATCGTCGACCATTGTCAGCTGCGACACCTGTTGATATTCATTCCGAGTCCTGCCCTCCCCCCCCCCTGCCTCTCCTCTCTGCGTTACATGTAGCCAGATTATCTCTTTTCATTTCATACCGTGCCGTCCAATTTGTTGCAGTCGCCCATTTCCTTATACATAGAATTTTATTGATCACGCAAAAGTGTGAAGAAACATTATACGTAAAACAGAAATACAAATGCTTGATGTTGCCTTAAATTGTGAACAAGAAGGAAATAGTCTCCACGTATTTACTGTTATCACAAGGAAAGAACAGAGTTCTGACTAGGTTTACCAGACGAAATGAATAACAGGACATTTTACGTGGGAATGAGATAGGTCAGGTTACTACGTCCTGCTTTTTGTGGAAAATCCTGTTTTCAATATTTTATATAAAGTATATTTACGGTCTTGCTAATAAAAACTCTTATATAGACGTTTAACTGCCTTATCCTACACAGCGAATAGCTTGTTTGTCTACATGTGCGGAGTAACGGTTAGCCCGGGTTGGAATCCCAGTCGGAGCAAGTTACCTAGTTGAGATTTTTTCCGGGGTTTTCCCTCAACTCAATACGAGCAAATTCTGGGTAGCTTTCGGTGCTGGACCTCGGACTCATTTCAACGGCATTATCACCTTCATATCATTCAGACTCTAAACAACCTGAGATGTTGATTCAAAGTCGTAAAATAACCCAATAAAAATAGTTCGTTTATAAGTCATGTGTAAATTCCAGACTAATAATCACTACATACGTCGTGTATAACAGTACAACTGTTACACAGCTACGTTATTCAAATTCAAATGTAACAATTTACATTTGAAATGGTACATATGAATAGATACCCGAAATGAGCATATGCTCGTGCTCGGGTACAGTCCAGTAGTCTACATAAATTTTACAGATATCAATAATAATGTTGATGTTAGAAATAATAGTAACAACAACAAAAATAATAATAATAATAATAATAATAATAATAATAATAATAATAATAATAATAGAATAACCGTACTTACTTACTGGCTTTTAAGGAACCCGGAGGTTCATTGCCGCCCTCACATAAGCCCGCCATTGGTCCCTATCCTGAGCAAGATTAATCCAGTCTCTGTCATCATATCCCACCTCCCTAAAGGTCTTTTTCCTCCGGCCTCCCAACTAACACTCTATATGCATTTCTGGATTCGCCCATACGTGCTACATGCCCTGCCCATCTCAAACGTCTGGATTGAATGTTCCTAATTATGTCAGGTGAAGAATACAATGCATGCAGTTCTGTGTTGTGTAACTTTCTCCATTCTCCTGTAACTTCATCCCTCTTAGCCCCAAATATTTTCCTAAGCACCTTATTCTCAAACGCCCTTAACCTATGTTCCTCTCTTAAAGTGAGAGTCCAAGTTTCACAACCATACAGAACAACCGGTAATATAACTGTTTTATAAATTCTAACTTTAAGATTTTTTGACAGCAGACTGGATGATAAAAGCTTCTCAACCGAATAATAACCGACCGGGATTCCAACCCGGGCCACCTGGTTTCGTGGTCAGACGCGCTAACCATTACTCCGCATGTGTGGACAACAAGCTATTCGCTGTGTAGTATAAGGCAGTTAAACGTCTATATAAGAGTTTTTATTAGCAAGACCGTAAATATACTTTTAACATATGATTATGTCTCGTGACGGGAATGTTGTACGAAATGGAAATATAAAAATTGGAAATTTGTCTTTTGAAGAAGTGGAGAAGTTCAAAATCTTGGAGCAACAGTAACAAATATAAATGATACTCGGGAGGAAATTAAACACAGAATAAATATGGAAAATGCTTGTTATTATTCGGTTGAAAAGCTTTTATCATCCAGTCTGCTCTCAAAAAAGCTGATCGAATTTATAAAACAGTTATATTACGGGTTGTTCTGTATGGTTGTGAAACTTGGACTCTCACTTTGAGAGAGAAACAGAGGTTAAGAGTGTTCGAGAATAAGATGCTTAGGAAAATCTTTGGGACTAAAAGAATGAAGTCACAGGAGAATGGAGAAAGTTACACAACGCAGAACTGCACGCATTGTATTCTTCACCTGACATAATTAGGAACATTAAATCCAGACGTTGAAATGGGCAGGAGATAGTAGCACGTATGGGCGAATCCAGAAATGCACATGGAGTGTTAGTTGGGAGGCCGGAGGGAAAAGTACCTTTGGGGAGGTCGAGACGTAGATGGGAGGATAATATTAAAATAGATTTGTGGGAGGTGGGATATGATGATAGAGACTGGATTAATCTTGTTCAGGATAGGGATCGATGGCGACAATGAACCTCCGGATTCTCTAAAAGCTATAAGTAAGTATGTATTACTGTAATTGGATATACTTCCGGTGGCAGTGATATATAATATACAATAACATTACAATAATTACTGCAATAAATTACAATAGTTACAGCAATAAAATAACAATAATTATAGCAATAAAATGACAATAATTACTGCAATGAAATAACATAGATAAAATAAAGATAAAATTAATTCGAACTGTAAATAAATAAATGCAATAAACGCAGGACTATAAATAAAGACTTGTACATAAGTCTACTATAAGCAAAATTAAATCTAACTTACAAGTAACATATTTCTATTAAACCCAACTGTTGTCAGGTTAAGTAATTACAAGTCACCTTAATTAATTACATAACTACTTAATTACATGTCACAACTTAGATAATTACACTCCAGCTACATATTACTATTAAATCTTAGCCTGATCTTTTTAACCTTTCCTTAAATGTATTGATCTTGTGAGGACCACCCTGAAAAATTGCCGCTGTTCCAGCTTTCAATCTACTATTGTGCGCTTAACAAAGGAAAATTTTGCCAAGTCTGTTCTTTGTTTTCTGCATTTAAACTTCCTAATACTGTATGATCAGCCCTGCCTAAGTATGATGGTGTCACAAATCTAATACCCTATTGATGTCGGTCTATGTTTTGTATCCCATTTGTGCCTTGAACAATGCGTTAAATCTGGTTTTTCGTCGCCTTGATTTGATAAATTCCCACCCTAAGCCTTTTATTATCTCTTCGCCATGTCCTTTCCCATTTTTACATAATTTTGTAGTGGATTAAACTAGACCACTTCATTACATCAGCTTAATAAATTAATTTTTGTATAAATAGGCCTATCTGTTATGTTCATTCACTTTTTAAATTTCCTTTGAAGTGAAAGTATTAATTGCGATTACAAAACATTATCGTAGCATGTAGATAAGATTGCCACAGCAAACGACTGTGTAAACACTTTTAATTTATACTGTACATATGATGGTGGATGCACTTATGAAATGGAATTTACGGGAGGAGGCACTATGACCCAGCACTGCGACCTCTTATGATCTGTTGCGCTAACCCTCAAGCTAGGCGCATTCTCAAATCCACACAGGCTGACTACACTAAAGTTCGCTGCGTACCCAGGTTCCGAGCAGGCAAACCTTCTCGTCCGTCGCAAGTAGGCGTTCGAGGAATGCTTTGAAATGATAACGAAATGAAGAAATGGTGACGGAATTACGTAGATGCCTAATATGGGAAAAGATGGAAGAACCCCGAGAAAAACCGCAACTGCGACCTTATCTGCCAGACGTTTCACTAGATTTTTCAGTGAAAAATCCCAGATCTGACGGGGCTCGAACCCGGGCAGCCTGTGTGACAGAACGGAGGTCTGACCACTCAGGCACCACAGTGGTTTAAATGCACTTAAGAATAAACATGTTTTTTTTTCTTCGTTAGTGTAGATTATAATAAATATATGTACAATTTATATTGGGCGGCCGGGTAGCTCAGTTGGTAGAGCAGCTGGTTACGGACTGGAAGGTCATGGGTTCGATCCCAGGTGTGACAGGATTTTTTCTCGTTGCCAAACTTTCAGAACGGCCCCGAGGTTCACTCAGCCTCTTATAAAATTGAGTACCGGGTCTTTCCCGGGGGTAAAAGGCGGTCAGAGCGTGGTACCGACCACACCACCTCATTCTAGTGCCGAGGTCATGGAAAGCATGGGGCTCTACCTCCATGCCCCCCAAGTGCCTTCATGGCATGTTACGGGGATACCTTTACCTTTTTTACCTTTTATAATTTATATTATTTCTAAAATTCGTGCTCTGTGTTGACATAAATTTCACTCGTCTACTTACTGTAATCGGTTATTATTCTTGTATACTTACTTACTTACTTGCAAATGGCTTTTAAGGAACCCGAAGGTTCATTGCCGCCCTCACATAAGCCCGCCATCGGTCCCTATCCTGTGCAAGATTAAGCCAGTCTCTATCATCATACCCCACCTCCCTCAAATCCATTTTAATATTATCCTCCCATCTACGTCTCGGCCTCCCTAAAGGTCTTTTTCCCTCCGGTCTCCCAACTAACACTCTATATGCATTTCTGGATTCGCCCATACGTGCTACATGCCCTGCCCATCTCAAACGTCTGGATTTCAAGTTCCTATTCTTGTATGCATAATATTATTCTGTGTTCTCGGCAACCCAGGATGCCTGGACAAACGATTTTTTTGGAAATAAACTATGTGGAAAGCACCTGTTGTTCTTTGTTTACAGACGTACGTGTAGTCCGTTATGCTACTGGTTTGCGCTTTTATGGACGTTTAATCAAGTTATATAAATTTTTGATACCATTCACAACGTCGAGACCATGGAGGTACTTCAGTTCCAATCGTACCTTGCACTTAACAATAGTCCGTGAACTCTAGTTTAAGAAACAGTCTGATAAGCCATGATGTACTGACAAGTGACAAGTTGCGTCACGCACTTGAATCCTACACTTCATTGATTTAGACTTTACAGGCAATAAGTTTTGGGGTCTCCCACTTGCGCTGGTTTTCGTGCTGGCACTGGGGGAGGGTCCTGTAGGGTGTTCGAATGAACAACACTCGGTATCGATCTTGTGCTCTCACGACCATCTCATGTTCTTGGAAATACCTGCAGTAAACCTGATACCGATTTTCTCCATGAAAATGTCTCGCTTCCTATTCGAAAGTCCGCGGTGGTCCTTATACAGTGTGTTAATTAAGTATGGAATATTGCTAATAGCTCTTTATATATCCATTTTATGAAAAAATTCCAAAAGCAAACGTTGTTGGAGATATCTAACTAAATCTTATGGCTGTGGTCTCACAAAAGTATTGATTCATGTACAGAGTGTGGCAAAAAATAACACTTTTTAAGTGGCACTCTATATTAAATTTTACATATTTGAAATCTCCATTCAATTTTACATATAGATAGAAGTTTGACATCAGCATAAATGATGAATACTTTCTTGTAAAATGTTATGGTTCTTTCAAGTGTTTTAATAATGTAACACAAAATAACTTGCTTCTTGAGCTTTTCTATGAAATTCAATCTAGACTCTAGAGCAGTGATGTCAAAGCACGCGCATTTTTCTAACCTTGACGTCGTGCGCGGGCAGCAAGCGCTAAGTATGGAAAGAGGAAGGGTTGTGTATATGAATAAGCAGCCTGTTGGATTAAGAAAACAGTGGTGCACAAACTTCAAACGGAACGTGAAATTTATCGTTATTTTTATATGGCTTCTTTCTGTTTAATATTATCTATATTGTCTGTAAAACAAAAGTACTAACACTGATTTCTTAATATTGCACTTGTGTTTTAAATCTTAATAACATAATAGAGAGTTAAGAAGGAATATTCACTTAAATTCCATAGTAGTATAATATTATACTCTATTAAGAGGATGAAACACATCATGCATAAAGAAAGTGATATTCCAAAGAAAGAGATTGAGTATGACATGATAAGTTGGAATTTATATTGATGATATCTTTACTTCTGTAAGGCTAATCAATAAACCAATCAAAACAATATTACACTACAAAGCAAAGTTACCTAGGTACTGTATCTGTTTTAGGTGTAACTAATATTACATAACAAAACTCTTATCGCATTATGATTTTAAGGTTTATTTATTTATTTATTTAAATTCAAATATACAGAATAAAGAAATATAATTACAAAACAAACAAAGAGAAATACAAATAAAATAATACAAGCAATATAAAAGGAAGATACAGTAGTATTAACAAAATTTGAGACCGAATGAGCAGCGCTCGTGCTCGGTCGCAGTTCAGATATAATATTAAAATAATAATAATAATAATATAAATAAATAAGTAAAATAAAATAGGAACTAAAATATAATTACAGCGGCAATGGAATTATATAATATAATATTAACACTAGAGAAGAATAATATCGCACGTGAAAAGTAGGACTAATATATGTCAAAATTATAGAATACAAATATAATATAGGTTGATTAATTCATACACATGGACTATAAATTTATTTAATCAAATTGAAGATATTAACACGTTTCTAATTTTCTTGTTATATGTTAGTGGGTTACATGTTAGAAGTTCTGGGTGTAATTTAGTTAAAGCATTGTACAACCGAGGGCCAAAATTTATGCTATTATGATATTTGTGAGCAACTTCGTATCATCAGAATATTAAATAATTTTCTCGAAATGTGCTGAAGCTATAGAGCTGACATTTTTACAACACATGGGCACGTATCTTTTGCTTATGATGTAACAGTAGTTGCTTTGTTATTTAATTTCCTTACAAACAATTTCCATGCGAATATTTTCAAAAATTTCAATACACTATCTTCAGTAATACGTATATACGGTATATTAGATTTACGAAAATATTCTGTAAGGCTACTAAATAAATAGGCCTATACCTGAAAATTTCACTTTTCTATACGAAAAGTTGAGATAATATTTCTTTTGAATAAAAAAATCAAACTTGTGAAAAATGAGCATTAAAATTAAAATTTACATTCTTATAATGCACTTATACTTCTCAGGCAAATCTAAAAGTTAACATGGATACAGTTTTAATAAGTTCTCTTCCCTTTATCTATTGAATCAGTGCTGGCCATCCCTGAATATAGCTCGACCAAGCGGCATATACCACCTCTTTCGTCTGTCTCTTTCCTTTCCGCTGTAAAGCGCTCAGGCTCTCCTGGGCTCTAAAGCGCACGCTTGCTCCTGTGGGCATCAATTGACATGCCTGCTCTAGAGGATATTTCCATACGAAAGTTATTGAAAGCCATCACCTGCTAAAATAAGAGGATTGTGTACACTTTCTGTTTCGAGCAGTAAAAAGTGTTAAGGTTTGTAAACATTTGCTCTTTGTTTGTGAATTTTTCCGAATAACATTTTACCTACGTTTAGTATATATTGTCTTAAGAACAGTTTTAAGGATACGTGTCGGAGTTATTTTTAAAGTTGTGTTATTAAGTTTAACTTACGTAAGCCGCTCATTATAAATTATTTAAATATTTATCATCATCTGTAATGCAGGACAGTTATTCGTGCGATAACGACGTTTTCTAAATTACGAATTTCGTACCTCGTAACCTTAGGTGCTCGTTTCGTACTCCATGTAATCTTAAGAATGCACGTACTTCTGACATAGAACCACATCTTTCTCCATAGTAGGTGTGGGGGGATTTGGAATTGACTGTCGCATAAAATGCAACCCCCGTGTTATCCTCGTATTCCTCTTGTTCTCCTTGTTTTCTTGTTTTTGTTTTCACCCTTTTCTGCATGCCGTTCGTCAACCCTTCCGCGTAAAAATGCGAAGCCCTGTCTGTACTATAGCCTTTGCTTCATTATTATTATTATTATTATTATTATTATTATTATTATTACATTATTATTGTTATTACATTATTATTATTATTATTATTATTATTATTATTATTATTAAATCCCGAAAAGACAAAGTAGGCCTATATGATTACGTTTCGTGACGAGAATATTGTACGAAATGGAAATATAAAAATTGGAAATTTATCTTTTGAAGAGGTGGAGAAGTTCAAATATCTGGGAGCAACAGTAACAAATATAAATGATACTCGGGAGGAAATTGAACACAGAATAAATATGGGAAATGCCTGTTATTATTCGGTTGAGAAGCTTTTGTCATCTAGTCTGCTGTCCAAAAATCTTAAAGTTAGAATTTATAAAACAGTTATATTACCGGTTGTTCTGTATGGTTGTGAAACTTGGACTCTCACTTTGAGAGAGGAATATAGGTTAAGGGTATTTGAGAATAAGGTGCTTAGGAAAATATTTAGGGCTAAGAGGGATGAAGTTACAGGAGAATGGAGAAAGTTACACAACACAGAACTGCACGCATTGTATTCTTCACCTGACATAGTTAGGAACATTAAATCCAGACGTTTGAGATGGGCAGGGCATGTAGCACGTATGGGCGAATTCAGAAATGCATATAGAGTGTTAGTTGGGAGGCCGGAGGGAAAAAGACCTTTAGGGAGGCCGAGACGTAGATGGGAAGATAATATTAAAATGGATTTGAGGGGGGTGGGATATGATGATAGAGACTGGATTAATCTATCTCAGGATAGGGACCGATGGCGGGCTTATGTGAGGGCGGCAATGAGCCTCCGGGTTCCTTGAAAGCCAGTAAGTAAGTATTAGTATTAGTTGAGAATAAGCCCATTTAGGACTTGTTTCCCTTTCTTTTTTGCCCATAGTTCTCTCATTCTTTGGCTGCGGGCTTCTTTTCTCTTTTCATTCCACGTTATTCCAGACTTTTTCTTCGGTTTTTTCTCTTTGTCAACTTGTCGTTAATGAACTTTGATTCCAAAGATCTCTCTGTTTAAGATGTCTTATTGTGTGATTCCTGGAAATTTTAAGTCTTTTTTTTTATTTCGTCAGTCCATTTTATAGTATCTGTGCTTTACTCCTATTTTCATAAAATGCAACTATTTGTTTTGTGTGTCTGTCAAGATTCACTCTTTTGATGTGTCCGTAAAAGGAAAAACGTGTTAATTACTACATGGTTGAGTGGGAGAGAAGGTCTGATGGTCTTAAGGGGACACTCAACTATATTTTGGAACTTTTTTTCCTATTTGACCAACCTTTTTTCAAATTTGGAGAAAAAGTTTAATATACACATGGAAAGTAACATGCAAAATCTCAGCTCATTAGATCCAATACCTTTCAAAATAAAAAAAAATATTTCAATTTTTAATCAATCAATAATTGAAATATCACTTTTAATTATTTAATTTTTTATTTTTTGGCTTTGTGCATTTGACTGTGACTTCTCAGTGAATAGGGGAAGAATTCTGTTTATTTGATTTAGTTCTATCACGTAAATTAGTGTAAAAATTTAATTTTTTATTTCTATGAAATTAAATTTTAATTTTTTTTAATTATTAAAAAATTATAAATAGCTTCAAAAAGATAATATTGTAAAAGTGATACACAAAATGACACTTTTTCTTCAATTTTTAAGTTGAGTGTCCCCTTAACTCTACCAGGGAAAATAAAACATTATTATTATTATTATTATTATTATTATTATTATTATTATTATTATTATTATTATTATTATTATTACATCGTCATACTGATAATAAAAAAAAAAAAGAAATTTGTCCATAGCAGAAATTTCCACACTTGCTTGAATTCTTCTTGGGGCATGACATTCATGCCAGTCTTAATTAGGCTAATTAAAGTTTTATTGAAAGAATGGTATTATTGTTTTGCTATGCACTGTGAAGTCCAATTAAGTTACAGTAATTTTACGATCGGGCATAAATTACTTATCAATCTGTATCATATAGTCTACCACATACTACAGTATATCAGTGTACTACACACTGTAATGCTTGTCATGACAGGCAGTGGTTACCTTTGTGTATTTCTCTCGTACAAGGATGGCGCTTCGTTTCGACATCCAAGTCTGAAATTTGCTGTACGTAGGAAATGCGGTGACGTAATTTGTTATGGTCCGCGTGCTGTGGAACAAATGAATGGAATGACACGAATCCTTCGTCTGCTGAGACGAGAACTAAATGTGCCGTGATGCTAAACAAAGCTGTGTAGAGCTTGTGAAACTGAAGAGAAGAACATGTCAGTTAATTTTTTTATTTTAGTAGGTTATTTTACGACGCTTTATCAACAGCTTTGGTTATTTAGCGTCTGAATGAGATGAAGGTGATAATGCCGGTGAAATGAGTCCGGGGTCCAACACCGAAAGTTACCCAGCATTTGCTCATATTGGGTTGAGGGAAAACCCCGGAAAAAACCTCAACCAGGTAACTTGTCCCGACCGGGAATCGAACCCGGGCCACCTGGTTTCGCTGCTAGACGTGCTAACCGTTACTCCACAGGCGTGGACTGTGTCAGTTAATACCTACAAAACTGTAAACCATTTTCTTGTATTCTAAAACGAATTTTAGCCTCCATGAGGCAAGGAAAAGTGACTTGTATTTACAGTAGAACCCCGCTTATCCGTCACCCTATTAACCGATTGTTGGATTATCCGACTATCTTTCTCTTGCTTTTTTTTTCTACGGACACATATACTGGGTGTTCATTTCAAAGTGTGTCATGACGTCACTGTTGTTGGGTCACCGATTTGAAGCGAGTTTCAGCTTATATGTTAGAGAAGTTGCCTATTATTGAAGGCGTTCTTCAATCTGAACTTGAGAACGTGTACGGTATAACTTGAACGTCGTAGCAACAGATGGGCGGTCTGTACGGTCTGTGTGCTACCATAACCTCTTTCGAACTGTGTTTTGCGCGGGCAAGTCGTACGCAGGGTATTTGTTACCATCGGTTGCGTACGGTAACATTCCACAACACAAATCAAATGCTCCGTGTCCATGTTGACCGTCGAAGTTAATGTCAACAAATACGTAAGTAATCGTCTTAACCCTCTCGCCATATCCCGACAGTACTTATTTCCAAACAGTTCACATTCCTACCACTACCGGCGTTACCGTACGTATCGGTAAGTACTCTTCAGAATGAACGCCGTACTTGCTAGGCAACTTCTCTCGCATTTAGGTAATACGCCTCTGCGGAAGTGTAGGAAGATTGAATTCTCTAGGCTCATCGGCTAGCCACATGACAGCATACAGCGAGCCATGACACACTTTGAACTGAACACCCAGTATAGTCTGCCTTCTTCATGTGTATGAAGTACTACTATACGTTATATTACTCGTAGTACCAGTACGTATTTTTTCTAGAGTATGTTATTACAAACCTTGACACTTACACAGTATGATCTGCTGTTAGAGTTGCCGTACTATAGAATTTCTATATGAAATATATTCTACCAGTATCAAAAGAAAACGTGTTGTGCTAAGTACCGAAAAAACGGAAATAATTGAGTGGTTCGGGGAAAGAGAAACTGTGGCTCACCTCGCATCAGAGTACGAGATTGGTGTTACCACGATTTAATAAAAACCAACAATGAAGTGTATAAATTATGTAAATCTACAACATGAGACCTGTATTATTCTTATGTTTCCGCTGACAGCCAATACAAGGAATTTCCTTGCTCCTTAAAAACCCGTCGTTGACAACCAGACTTGAATGATGAACTTTTGATTCACTATCTAGCGTGTTAAACACAAGAACACGGAGTAAATTAAGAAATGCAAGTATTATTCATCTAATTTACGAAAAAAAAATACGGTACGGATTATCCAATTTCTTCGCTTAACCGTTCAGTCCATCCCCTTCATTACCACGGATAATAGAGGTTCTGCTGTACTTGTTAATGGGTCAAAAGGCCGCAGAAGAGGATTGCTAGGGGTGGGGTTGGCTCCGATTTTCCGATATACGCCACCGGTTGTGTTATCTGTAGGGACCGGATTTTTATGTAATTACATATTATATTGCTTTCAACCTAACTATGTAAATAACAAATCTTTGCGAATCTTGTAATTACCATTAATATATTGAAATTTGATACTACATATTTTTACATATTTACCCCACATTACATATTATGGCTTGGTATTACATAAATCTACACATTTAGGGGTTTTATTCATTTTAACTTCTCTAAAAAAACTTCTGCTGGGGAAGTTTACAATTTGAAATACACGGATTTAAAAAGCCTTTTTACCTACACAAGAAAGGATATATTTCAGTACGAAACATAACGTCATTAGTTCCAAAATGTAATAGAGGCACTCACTCCATACCGCCCACTGTAAATATGAGTGAACAAAAGGCAACCTTTCTCATACAACTACCTTGTATTGTAAAAATCACTCGGAAAGTGGCGTTGCCTTCATGCGGTGGAGTGGGACGAGGACGACATGATTTGTCCCGAACTATAATCGTTCTGCACACGTCTTAACAAGCCGTTCCCATGCAATTTGCAATCCTAATCCTTCCAGGGAAAACCCGTGTCAAGTCTGGCATGATCCGCAATACAGTAGCCGACTTTTGAAAAGAAGTTGGAGTGAAGGAACAAACTGGAAAGATGTTGAAAGATTAAAATAAATAGCTTTTCAGGTTATTGCTTGACCTCTTTACTTTAAACTTAGTAGACCTATACGGAAATGTGATTTTCCGAGCAACTAGGAATTATGGTTCTCGGCTGGAATAATCCTACTCTTCTGAATGAGACAGGAATGTCATTTATCAAACAACAGTTTGTAAATGCCTATAGTTTGAGATTTTAGTAGGTACTGTACTTGTTTCTTACAGGGAGCAACTAAAATGCATGTGTCCCACATCTCCTCTTATTTTCTCCTAATCCAGTAAAGCGAAACAGTGCTTGCAGTACTGTTTTCATTCATTTCACTCAGTTCTCTAGTTTTAATACTTACATTATAAAGTGCAAGTGAGTTTATCTACTGCTTTTAACTAACTAAAATGGCCCCTGTATCTTCAACCCTAAAGACAAAAATAACATCATGGATTGCGATGGACGAAGCTTTCACTACAGATGGAAAAATAGTAATGTGTCAAGTGTGCGGTAAAGAAGTCGGGTGCTCTATGAAATCATAACTGGAGAGTCTTACCTATCCTATACCTGCCAGATACTTACTTACTAACTTACAAATGACTTTTAAGGAACCCGAAGGTTCATTGCCGCCCTCACATAAGCCCGCCATCGGTCCCTATCCTGTGCAAGATTAATCCAGTCTCTATCATCATATCCCACCTCCCTCAAATCCATTTTAATATTATCCTCCCATCTACGTCTCGGCCTCCCCAAAGGTCTTTTTCCCTCCGGTCTCCCACCTAACACTATATGCATTTCTGGATTCGCCCATACGTGCTACATGCCCTGCCCATCGCAAACGTCTGGATTTAATGTTCCTAATTATGTCAGGTGAAGAATACAATGCGTGCAGTTCTGTGTTGTGGAACTTTCTCCATTCTCCTGTAACTTCATCCCTCTTAGCCCCAAATATTTTCCTAAGCACCTTATTCTCAAACACCCTTAACCTATGTTCCTCTCTCAGAGTGAGAGTCCAAGTTTCACAACCATAAAGAACAACCGGTAATATAACTGTTTTATAAATTCTAACTTTCAGATTTTTTGACAGCAGACTGGATGATAAGAGCTTCTCAACCGAATAATAACACGCATTTCCCATATTTATTCTGCGTTTAATTTCCTCCCGAGTGTCATTTATATTTGTTACTGTTGCTCCAAGATATTTGAATTTTTCCACCCCTTCGAAGGATAAATCTCCAATTTTTATATTTCCATTTCTTATATTGATATTAAATATTTTCATGATTTTAGATATTTTGGTACATATTGAGCTTATTTTTCTTACATAAATATGTACATATTTCACACCTTGATATTACATAAAAATCCGGTCCCTAGTTATCTGAAATATCCGTGTGTACCAGCCGTAGGATCTGACTGCAGTTTGCCTCTCTCGCCCCCATTCTTCGAACTCCTAAGATAGTGTTCGTTTCACGCGAGGGATGGATTCCTGGACTTCCGCGGTTCTGTTTCCGCTGGAAGTGCAAGAGACGGGGGCGTGAATGTCCGGAATGTTCCAACTACACTAATAGAGGGAGCCGAAATAGTTCAGTCGTTGAAGCGACTAGCAGCATGTTTGGGGTTCATTCAGCTTCTTGTACGCTATCTATCGCCGAGCTCCGGATTAAGGAAAGGTCGCCAATAATGGCCCTCTTTTCATTTTTTGCATATAAATGAAAGTCTTGCAAACTATAAAAATTACTCATTATTGTTACCTTACATATTAATTCCAGTATTATGGAAAAGTAAAATTATATTTGTTAATTGGTGTAAAGTAGCAGATTGTGCAGGTTTCTATAATTGCTACATTTTTCGACTGTGTAATTTCAAAGTTGTTGACTTGCGATACATTTAAAATTAATAATTCTAGAGCAGGGAGATGCACTATCACCTTTACTTTTTAACTTCGCTCTAGAATATGCCATTAGGAAAGTTCAGGATAACAGGCAGGGTTTGGAATTGAACGGGTTACATCAGCTGCTTGTCTATGCGGATGACGTGAATATGTTAGGAGAAAATACACAAACGATTAGGGAAAACACGGAAATTTTACTTGAAGCAAGTAGAGCGATCGGTTTGGAAGTAAATCCCGAAAAGACAAAGTATATGATTATGTCTCGTGACCAGAATATTGTACGAAATGGAAATATAAAAATTGGAGATTTATCCTTCGAAGAGGTGGAAAAATTCAAATATCTTGGAGCAACAGTAACAAATATAAATGATACTCGGGAGGAAATTAAACGCAGAATAAATATGGGAAATGCGTGTTATTATTCGGTTGAGAAGCTCTTATCATCCAGTCTGCTGTCCAAAATCTGAAAGTTAGAAGTTATAAAACAGTTATATTACCGGTTCTTCTGTATGGTTGTGAAACTTGGACTCTCACTTTGAGAGAGGAACATAGGTTCAGGGTGTTTGAGAATAAGGTGCTAAGGAAAATATTTGGGGCTAAGCGGGATGAAGTTACAGGAGAATGGAGAAAGTTCCACAACACAGAACTGCACGCATTGTATTCTTCACCTGACATAATTAGGAACATTAAATCCAGACGTTTGAGATGGGCAGGGCATGTAGCACGTATGGGCGAATCCAGAAATGCATATAGAGTGTTAGTTGGGAGACCGGAGGGAAAAAGACCTTTAGGGAGGCCGAGACGTAGATGGGAGGATAATATTAAAATGGATTTGAGGGAGGTGGGGTATGATGATAGAGACTGGATTAATCTTGCACAGGATAGGGACCGCTGGCGGGCTTATGTGAGGGCGGCAATGAACCTTCGGGTTCCTTAAAAGCCATTTGTAAGTAAGTAAGTAATTAAATTATTTAATCTGACAGGATTAAGGCCATAAGTCCTTCTCTTCCATCCTACCAGATAACACATATAAATACAAAAAAAAGGAATACAGACGCTGATGAAAATAGTACAAATTAAATCAAAAGAACACTATAGAGCTCTCATCGAGCTAATACAAGAAAAAAAATAAGAAAGAAAAACAGAAATAGCAATGAATATACTACTAATAATAGTAATAATAATAATAATAATAATAATAATAATAATAATAATAAATGCATTACATATTAATTGTCAATTTTACAACAGCATAGTTACAATATTTACTATATATCATGGGCTAAGGTGAAGTTGCGCAACCTGACAGGTGTTCAGCAAGCAATTCCATGAACTAGAATATGATTTTTTAATTTAAATTTGAATTTTGATATTGTCCGACAGTCTCTGACATGGTCAGGGAGAGAGTTCCATAGGCGTGGAATAGATATGCTGAAAGATGATGAGTAGAAGGATGTTCTGTGCAGAGGAATAGAGAGAAGGTACATGTTCCGGGTTCGAGGTAGTGAAAGGTAAACAAAACGAGATGCTAGGTAAGAGGGTGTGGAAGTGTGGATGATTTTAATTTCTTCTTCTTCTTTTATTTTTAATGAAACTATTTATTTTTTCAGCACATGTACTTAAGAATAATTATTATAGGCTAGTTGAAAAATCAAACATATTAAATGAATACACAATCGAAGTTAATAACTTAGCCCTCAGATATTAGCCTTTCACACAAATTTTGCATATACAGTCAACTCCGGATATAGTGAACCTCTGTGGACTTGCATATTTCGTTCACTTTATCCGAGGTTCACTAAATCCGAAGTGTGTCTCCCCTAACCTTAAATGTCAGGAATGAATGAAATTGTGAACAAGAAAATGAAATACTATACAGCAATTAATTTTTTTAATGGATTACACTGTCACAGTTGGTTTACTTAAACTATGCTATCGACCCACGTCCACTTGCGAAAGACCATGTTCAGTGTCACTTATAGTATTCGCCTTATTTTCCAAAGAAAACACTTTACACTTCAACATTTTTATACAGTACATTCACTATTCCAACACTAGAAAAAGACTGATGAGGTAGAAATGACAAACGCTGTTATAGTGTGACTGCGTACTCAGCCTTGGAATTTCCCAGGTCGCTTAATGAAAACTGGAAGGGGTTGATGGCGTTTGAAAGCCATCGGAGTCTTACCTTCATTTATGCTCAGGACAAATTATTTTGCTCTCTTCTGTTTACGTGCGGTCCCTATGTAAAAGAAAATAACATTTGAACAAAGCCACCATTGCGCCGTAGCACCTGAGGAGCGCCACTTTGGGAAAACGGGTAACATTTTTACGAGTCACTCGAGTCAGCACTCGTGGAGGTCGTGCCAGTTATTGTTTACGAAGGAAATGGGCGTTGATGTCGTTAGTAGGACAAATTGTGACGTGCAAATTAGCTGCTATTATACTGGGAAAAGGTGAAATCAGACTTGATTACTGCATGTGTTGAAACGACACGCACTCTCCGCTGATGCGACCACACGATTGTTCGACAGATGAAAGCATTTTCTTTCCCACAGAATCGAGCGTTTCTAAAGGTAAACTTAGAAACCAGTGTGAATTGTTCTGGTAGTCACGATCGGTGATGATCCATTCACATCGATGTTTATTAATTTTTTCAAGATGAAAATCAGTAATTCTTCCTTTATGTCTTCATTTTCCTCTCGGGACTGCCCGCGCCTCTTGTTGCCACTCATAACTCCCGCGTTAAACTCTGACTAAAAAACTTGATTTTTTAGTTTGTTAGTACTATACAGGATGTTATTATTTTGAGAGGAGATAGTATGCATCAAAACAAGGGGAAAAAAAGTAACAAACATGGATCCTAAAGCCACAGTATAAGAAGAATCAGTAGGGACAACTCTTGTCGGCACCTTTGGTGTTGTTGGTACTAAATTCAAGCTCAGTAAGGTCTAGTTCTCAATGAATCCAACTATGTCGCTAGCATCAAACCACTATCAAAATATTAGTAAAATATTTATTTATTTATTTATTTATTTATTTATTTATTTATTTATTTATTTATTTATTTATTTATTTATTTATTTTATTGGTCAGTAATATCAGTAATACGAATAATCTTGTATGTGTATTATATATCATTAATAATATTATTATTATTATTATATTATTATTACTATTCTTATTTTTATCATTATTATTATTATTATTATTATTATTATTATTATTATCAATAATTGTCTTATTTTTTATACTTTGTATGCCTCATTTATTTTGACCTGCTGTTCACATTTTATTATGCTTTTTCTTTCTTTTTGTATGTTATATATTATGTCTGATTTCTTCTTACTTGTTGTTTACATTTTATTATTATTATCTTATTCAGTTTTGTGTGTAAAATTGTAGTGTACTTTGTAAATTTGTAGTGTTTTTGTAACGCAGTTTTTACTCCTGGTTGAGTGTTAGAGAAGGCCGTATGGCCTTAACTCTGCCAGGTTAAATATTATTATTATTATTATTATTATTATTATTATTATTATGTCGCTACTAAGTCAAAATACTTATATCCATTGTTGACGTTCATATTCGCACTACACCGCAACGGACGCCATGATGTATTATGTTGTACTTGGATCAATTTTACCAACATAAACCTCAAACAGTGACTTCAACGTTAGCGTCAATTAGTGAATATTTTCATGATGATTGCATACGGAAGTAATTATTATTATGTTTAGATTGCCTCATGTCTTTAAAATTATTAAAAGATGAGTAATAAATGTTTTCAGTTAATATTAAATTATGCCAGACCTGTCGTAGATGGAGATCCATCTGGTGGAGGTTCCAGATAATACACCCGGTTTCGTGACATGCGCACTCAGAATTTGTTCCCACGAAATGGCTTAGGTGTCTTTACTGTATGTTCTCTATACTGTGCTAAAACTCGTACCGTAAGAGCTATGGGCACTTGTTCACCATCGCTACTGTGAAATGTAAAGATGTTGTTTACAGGTAGGGCTGGTTTAATGAGAGATGGGATTGTTAATTTCCATAATAAACACGTGTAGGCTGATGAAAATCCTCTCGCAATTGAAGCAAGGCATCAGCACCGAATTTCAATTAATACATAGGCAGGAATTATTGACGATGGATTAATACGACCTTACATATAGTTGCCTCGTGTAATTATTAGGCAGCGGCATTCCTTTTAAGATTTGTAGGTCTTTATTGCATGCACCGATAATAAAATGAAAATGCGACGTTGTCACGTCTTGTTTGTTGCTGCTATATATTAATATAACATGGAACAAGAGACACTGCTAAAATTTGCAACTCTGGTTTATATATACACTCCGCGTGGAGTATTGTAGCGACCATCAAAAAACTTGACGACAATGGTCAGCGCGACATAATTAAAATTATTGAAACTACAAAGCTTCCGTCCATTCACTCCGGGTGGAGTATTAGAGCTGCCTTCAAAAGACTTGACAATGGACAGCGCGACATAATTAAAATTATTGAAACCACAAAGCTTCCGTCCTCTTTGACACCGCTAGCCTACTAATTGAACGTGGCTACTTTACTACCAAACAGATTGAATGATGCAATGTATCATCATTTCATAGCAAACGAATTGCCTCCTTGCTGGAGGTAGTGCCATACCTTCAAAGGCTAGAGATGTGGTTCATGCATGATGGAGCACAGCTCCATTTTCACCGAAATGTCCGAGAACACCTACAGACATTTAACGGGCGATGGATTCGTCGGGGAGGTCCAGTACGTTGGTCTGCTCGTTCCCCTGACCTTAATCCCTTGGATTTTTTGTTTTGAGGACACTTGAAGGCTTGGTGTATGAACTCCCATCAGTAATGCACAAACACTACAGGAGTGCGTCATCCGAGACCAACCAGGAGTGTTTCAAAGAGCGAGTGAGTCCCTAAGACGTAGGCCAGAAGGATGCATTACTATGAATGGACATCACATTGAGCACCTATACCGATGGTGAACAAGTGCTCATAGCTTTTAAGGTATGAGTTTTAGGACCTATATTTGTTATACTTTTTTTCTTTTGTTTTGGTGCATACTACCTCCTCTCAAAATATAGAATACTTTTTTTAGCACTCTGTATATTTGCGTTAACAGATACAGTATAAACATGCACAAAGTGTTCTACGTTATTGTGTAGGCCTATACTGTGTATGCTTTTAATAATTCTGTATATGCAATAAATACATAATTTTAATGATTTTATCACCAATAGAGTCCTGCACCGTGGCATCGTGGTCTAAGGCAGCGTTTCTCAAACTTTTTTGAAGTGGGGACCACTTTTTAAAGTCAGAACAGTTCCGCGGACCACCTTACTCTTGTTCCCTTCAAAAGCAACTTTATCATTTTCGTAGCATATGCTAATACCAATAGGCCTATATTTATATTTTAAAATTGAATTAAGGTTCGGTACTTTGGTCCTCTGTTATGAATTCGAGTGGTATCTGGCTGGATTACAGGCGCGGCGCCAGATGTGCAGGGAAAAGATGTCGAGAAACATCACGTATATAGCGCTTTAAATCCCTCTTTTGTTGCTGAGAGTAGAATGGGAAGTCGATAGACGGGTAGGATAATAAATTTCATAAAATGCAGTACTTGGCGAAAAAGTGAAATTGCCATGTGCCATTTCCAAACTCTGAGATTTTAAATTATAGTGTGATACGCAATTCGTTTGAATTTTATTTTTTCTTCTGTCTTTTTTTTTTAAGGACTACAAGGATAGACCTCGAGGACCACAGGTGGTCCGCGGATCATAGTTTAAGAAACCCTGGTCTGCCTAGGACTCGCGTTATGAAATGCGGGCTGGTTCGAATCCCCATGGGGAAAGAAATTTTCTCATGAAATTTCGGCCAGTGTATCGGATCGATGCCCACCCAGCATCGTGATGCACGCGAAAATCCGGTTTCGCAAACCAGTTATAACGGCTGGGGGGATCACCGTGCTAACCACACGATACCTCCATTCTGGTTGGATGATCGTCCACCTCTGCTTCGACATGTGGACGTGAGGCCAGCAGCCGGCTGGTCGGTCTTGGCCCTTCATGGGCTGTAGCGCCATGGATTTCCATGGATCACGAATAGAACTGTTTCATGAAACAAATAGGCCTACATGAAACTCAAATCTATCTTTGAAACATTATTGTAAGAACACTTTTCGCTGAAACAAATAGTACAGAATTCAAGATTTTTTCATAACTTATTTTAAAGTCTGAGTACATACGTAACAATTACAGCTATTTTTATTTTGTAATAAAAAGAAGTTTTATAAACAAAATACACAATATTGAAAATTTGAATTAAAAATATTTGTGTCACAGTAGGCCTTAGGCCTATACTTTTTACTGAAACAAATGATCATTTTTAAATTCAAATATTTCCAGTCTTGTATTGGTTCATTCATTCATTCATTCATTCATTCATAGTTTTCTGCCTAAGAGGAGATCTTTCACTGCAAACCCAGCATTCTCCAATCTTTCCTATTTCCTGCCTTCCTCTTAGTCTCCGCATATGATCCATATATCATCTGATATATTCTTCCGCCCCGAACTTTGCTCCATGTAACTTAATATAAATTTCGATGTACTGTATAACTGAATGTCTCCCTTCTACGAATAAAAAATCTGACAATTCCACTCTTAATATGTACTACCTTATTGCGGTAGTGTCCCGCGCCATGGCGCCGTGGTCTAAGGCATCCTGCCTAACACTCGCGTTACTGAATGCGCGCTGGTTCGAGTCCTCATGAGGGAAGACATTTTCTCATTAAATTTCAGCCAGTGTATGGGACCGGTGCCCACCCAGCTTCGTGATGCATTTGGGGAGCTACGATAGGTAGCGAAATCCGGTTACGAAAGCCAGCTGTAACGGCTGGGGGGATCATCGTGATAACCACACGATACCTCTATTCTGGTTGGATGATCGTCCACCTCTGTTTCGGCATGTGAACATGAACATGAAGCCAGCAGCCGGCTGGTCGTTCTGGGTCCTTCAAGGGCTATGGTGCCACGGATTATTATTATTATTATTATTATTATTATTATTATTATTATTATTATTATTATTGAATAATTTTGAGGGAAAAATTGTTCCGGGGCCGGGTATCGAACCCGGGACCTTTGGTTAAACGTACCAACGCTCTACCAACTGAGCTACCCGGGAACTCTACCCGACACCGATCCAACTTTTCCCTCTATATCTACAGACCTCAAAGTGGGCTGACAACCGTCAAGCAACCAACATTGAGTGCACACTAACTCTGTGTGACTTAAATTGTGGTTTTCTGTTAACGAACAGTGACGTGTATAATGCAAATCAAGCTTTCAGGTATAACTCCCTGTGAAGTTGATTTGAATAATTTTGAGGAAAAATTGTTCCGGGGCCGGGTATCGAACCTGGGATCTTTGGTTAAACGTACCAACGCTCTACCAACTTAGCTACCCGGGAACTCTACCCGACACCGATTCAACTTTTCCCTCAGTTGGTAGAGCGTTGGTACGTTTAACCAAAGGTCCCGGATTCGATACCCGGCTCCGGAACAATTTTTCCCTCAAAATTATTCAAATCAATTTTACAGCTGAATTTTACCAGAAAGCTTGATTTGCATTATTATTATTATTATTATTATTATTATTATTATTATTATTATTATTATTATTATTATTATTATTATTATTATTATTGGGGATCATCAGTGCGGTTTTCGGCGTAATAGATCGACTATTGATCAGATTTTTGTATTCGACAGATAATGGAGAAAAAATGGGAGTATAAGGGTACAGTACATCAGTTATTCATAGATTTCAAAAAGGCATATGACTCGGTTAAGAGGGAAGTATTATATGATATTCTTATTGAATTTGGTATTCCCAAGAAACTAGTTCGATTAATTAAAATGTGTCTCAGTGAAACATACAGCAGAGTCCGTATAGGTCAGTTTCTATCTGATACTTTTCCAATTCACTGCGGGCTAAAGCAGGGAGATGCACTATCACCTTTACTTTTTAACTTCGCGCTTGAATATGCTATTAGGAAAGTTCAGGATAACAGGCAGGGTTTGGAATTGAACGGGTTACATCAGCTTCTTGTCTATGCGGATGACGTGAATATGTTAGGAGAAAATACACAAACGATTAGGAAAACACGGAAATTTTACTTGAAGCAAGTAGAGCGATCGGTTTGGAAGTAAATCCCGAAAAGACAAAGTATATGATTATGTCTCGTGACCAGAATATTGTACGAAATGGAAATATAAAAATTGGAGATTTATCCTTCGAAGAGGTGGAAAAATTCAAATATCTTGGAGCAACAGTAACAAATATAAATGACACTCGGGAGGAAATCAAACGCAGAATAAATATGGGAAATGCGTGTTATTATTCGGTTGAGAAGCTCTTATCATCCAGTCTGCTGTCCAAAAATCTGAAAGTTAGAATTTATAAAACAGTTATATTACCGGTTCTTCTGTATGGTTGTGAAACTTGGACTCTCACTCTGAGAGAGGAACATAGGTTCAGGGTGTTTGAGAATAAGGTGCTTAGGAAAATATTTGGGGCTAAGCGGGATGAAGTTACAGGGGAATGGAGAAAGTTACACAACACAGAACTGCACGCATTGTATTCTTCACCTGACATAATTAGGAACATTAAATCCAGACGTTTGAGATGGGCAGGGCATGTAGCACGTATGGGCGAATCCAGAAATGCATATAGAGTGTTAGTTGGGAGACCGGAGGGAAAAAGACCTTTAGGGAGGCCGAGACGTAGATGGGAGGATAATATTAAAATGGATTTGAGGGAGGTGGGATATGATGATAGAGACTGGATTAATCTTGCACAGGATAGGGACCGCTGGCGGGCTTATGTGAGGGCGGCAATGAACCTTCGGGTTCCTTAAAAGCCATTTGTAAGTAAGTAAGTAAGTATTATTATTATTATTATTATTATTATTATTATTAGTATTATTATTGCGGTACTAGGTACTTTGCAAGGGTTTCTGTTATTAAAATCGTAAGTATTGTTGGATCATTATTTTGAATTATTCTGTGTCAAATTTGATAAGATCAGTTGCTAGAATCCGTGAATTGGAAGAAGCCCGTTCCGTAACTAACTGCTTGCGTTTGATTCCGAATTGCAGCTCACCTTAATGATGCTGCTTCAAACCAGAGGAGCGACAGGGCTCGTCTGTGACTCTTTTGCACGATGCATTGCTAAAGAATAATAAAGCAAGTTATTGTGTGGCGACATGATGAAGGTGGTGATTTGAGCTCATTGTGTTGATGCTGTTGATTTGTCGGACCAGTCGCAGCTGTGGCCATTTCAAGGACTAAGATCTCTCTCTCTCTCGCCATTGATGTCGACGGCTCAACCCTACATGCGCGAGGTTTTGAGGCTCCTTGCCCTGCGATTCTCTCCACTTCAATTGAAACAATGCAGAATAGCATCAGCTTTATAAATAACGTCTCTTAATTCGGTTGAACTTGGAACTAATTGAAGAGTGCAACTGTTTGGATGATTTCACATTTGGTATTTGGTCTGTTTCTTGAAGTTGCTTTGCCCAGAAAGCAGAAAGTAGAGCAGTGTGCCTCCGTCTGCCATGCCACGCCACGCCCATTAATTCAGTTCTATTCATTCATAATAAACTGTGAATTGTCCAATCATTTCGTGAGTCTGTAATTATTAGCACTAGGATTTTTATGACGTCACATTTTGTTTACTGTTTTCACAGACACTGTTAACTTATTTATAATTGGTGATTAGTGATTACGCTGATTATAATACTGTGGTTGTGCAGTCGTTGGTCCATTTTTTTTTTATAATTTTGGAATATTTTAATATTTAATTCCTTCTGTTACAATTCTCAAGTGTGCATGAAAATGCGGTAAAATTTTAAAATGTGATAACGGATTTGAAATTTGAATCATGTCTTTGGGTCAATGACGTCAAGTACCCGCCAGTGGTTAAAAGAAAAAGTTGCAACAAACCACATACTACTATAGTCCCGTCGCTCTAATTTCCGGCAGCCAATCACGTTGTAGGTCGGCTACATTTAAACGTGTGCGTCTTGTGATTCGCTGATGAAGATGTTATGCATTTCCTAAGGCTTGATAAATACTTAATATAATCGCCCGCCATTTGGCTCATTCGTTGGCGTTCGCAGAAAGCAGGAAAACGGGAGTATACTGGGGAAATGTGCTGTCTGTACGTTACCATCATAAATTCCGCGTAAACTCGCATGAAATCGAGTACGATATATTTCTTATTGAACCGCGATCCCCGAAAAATAATGTGAAGTAAATTAAAGATTAATATTTTCGAAGAACTGTAAGAAATTTGAGTCATATAGTGCAGTACATCTTCAGCAGAGCTTTCATTTCTCAAGTGAAACTATTTATAAGTTATTTAGATATTTACAGAACACACGAAAATAGTTATGCTATTAAGTAAGAGCGTAAAATGCCCTTTATTAAACTTCTTGGAAAATTATGCACGATATCAAGCAGTTGTTTTTTTTTTTTTTTTTTTTTTTTTTTTTTGAGGGAGGGGCATTGAGTTAATAAGTTAGGTGTCAATGCAAAATTCTTACTGTTAATTCAGTCAGTTCTGTGACAGTATTCTTCTTGATTGTAGGGACCAGGGCCTGGGACCAGTACAAACCAGCCTCCACAACCATTCTTCGCACCACAGGGTCTTCCTCCAGGATATCATCCGCCCCCGCATTTTGGTCACGGGAATCCAATGCAACCAGGTGTCATGGGCCATGTTCCTCCACCTGCTCAACAAGGTATGTATTTAAAGGTTAAGATTATTATTATTATTATTATTATTATTATTATTATTATTATTATTATTATTATACCTGTAGTTTTATGACGTCATTTTCCTCTTGAAGTATAATTTCGTTTCTAAATACAAGGTGGGTTAAAAGTTGCTTTCCTAAACACTTCCTTGCATTTAATTACATTCAGTTTACATTTGACTACACATTCCGTTACAGATTTTGTTCAAAATGGAGACATGGCATTGGATAAACAGTTGACGCACGAATATGGTTGTCAACCCATCACTTATTACACCAGCTATTCGTTTATTCAAGTTACATCATCTGTATATATGTGTACAAGTATGAAACCTAAGAACGAATATTGGGGAAAGCGACTTTTGACTCACCTTGTGTAATTGAGCGTATGTTGAATCTTTCGTACACTACTTTTAACACTTGAATATAGATAATTGATTAAATGGCGATCTTACTCGTGTTAATTATGTAAGCATGTGCGGCTTACAGCTGTTTCGGTGCTACTTGACACCATCCTCAGAGCCTTCTTCGCTGCCTGTTGTGTGGGTGCGTTCGTGTGATGAAGAGTGAACTCAACACACAGATCAATTTCAGAACACACACACTATTTGACACAACTCTTCATCACACGAACGCACCCACACAACAGGCAGCGAAGTTGAGATGGCGCCGAGACACAGAAGGCTCTGAGGATGGTGTGAAGTAGCACCGAAACAGCTGTTAGCCGCACATGCTTACATAATTAACACGAGTAAGATCGCCATTTAATCAATTATTTACGATTAATACTTCCTAGATGCATTGATTGGAAAAGAAAGGAACTTAGTCAAACCTTTTCCTATATCTCTAACATCAAGTTGATGTTGCTGTCCTGAAAAGTAGCAAATTGACTTAGTTCCTTTCCAAAAATTGCGATTCATTGTTTGTTGTATCACTTTCATTGTTCATATGAATGCATATTTAGTCATTTTCTTTATTCCTTAGCATAATTTTCACTAATTTTGAAATACAGTCATATTTTAGTAAACAAATTTGAATTTTATGTAAACATTTTTAAACATAAAATCCCTTGAAAATTCATTACAGACTGGGCTGTACTGCACTTACAGTTGAAAAATTTGTGGAATGCAGGATTGCTGACCTGGGAAGCGGACAATTTCTTGGGGTAATGGGGTGTGTTAAAAGGGATGCAAATGTTTGTTTTCCTAGATCTTGTCATTGTATTCTTCTTAGAGGGTTTTAGTTTAATTTGAAAGTGCCTAAAGTCAAATGCAGAGCGCAAAACTGCGTAGTTTTGTACAAGAGTTCAGTAGGAAAGTTTTTAGTACTGATGACGAAATTCTTTATTCTTAATTTTGCAAAGTGAAGTTCACTGCAGAGAAGAGAACAGCGAAGCAAAACTACATTATCAGACACGTTAACAAGGCTTTTTTGCAAAGGGATGGCAGACATTGTTTGAAAACAGTCGATTCCTGCTTCTTAATCATAGAACAATGTATCAGAATTCTCAAAACATTTTATGTCATGATGGTTTCCTCAAATATTCACTGGGGCAATCAAATATAGTTTTTGAAAAATACAGAGGTCATCTTATTTGAAAGAAATCGATACTAAGCAAGAATGTATCTATCTGCATGTTATATAGATCATTCATTCATTCATTGTTCTGCCCAAGAGCATGTGTTTCACTGCAAACCCAGCTTTAACCCATCTTTTCTGTTTTCTGCCGTCCTCTTTGTCTCCTCATGTGATCCATGTATCTTAATGTCGTCTATTATCTGATATCTTCTTCTGCCCCGAACTTTTCTCCCGTTCACCATTCCTTCCAGTGCATCTTTCAGTAAGCAGTTTTTTCTCAGCCAGTGACCCAACCAATTCCTTTTTCTCTTACTGATCAGTAGACTTCGTGGAATTGCCACGAGAATCGTAAGGTTTACTATGCACGCAGTATAGACTGTATGAGAAGGGGTCGTGCAACGGGTGAAGTATGCCTCTGATGTAAGCACTGAGCAGTATAGTCGGTTACAATAAAACCTGTATCCTGCATTCAAGAAATATAATGAATGATCATTGAAGTAGGAAATGTCTAAACATGTAAATACACAATTATTTTGTAGCGAGATGTATTAACTCTTAAAATTTAATGTAATATACTCGCATCATCCTTGAATATGTGCATTGCAGTGAAGAGTTACGTACATTTTGAGCGACTGCAAAGTGAACCTCCTCCAATGGTCACTCAAACAGTTTTTATATTGGGAGAATGTACGTTCAACATCACACGATATAATAGGTGCATATTTGAACGGAAAGTCACTACTTTTTAGTACACCAACTTCAGACGTCTTGTTGTGACCTGATGGTACATCATTTATAATACGAAGTTGTGAATAGGCAGAATTTTCAGCAATAATGTTTCTCAACTTACATTTCACTTTTTCTGAAATTAGTGAATTGTTATTTTGGATAACGGTTTGTGATACTTTATCCACTATATTAAGGGCTTCTGAGAGTTGTAGTTTAGACGATTCTGACAGGGTGATACTTTTGGACACGATTTTAAAATTAGAATCAATGAACAGAATATCTTCCAATAGCTGTTCAGAAGGCAATGACTTTACAGCTGCAACAGCGGAACTGTCTGTGCTATCCAATGCATCAATTACCTCCATTATTTTTCCGTAATGTTCTGCATAATCATTAACAGCATCCAACAACGTTTCCCAACGGGTCAGACTGGCTGCGGGGGTAAGGGTATTCCAGGGGCAATTGTTTGGAACAGCAACACTCTCATTGTAGTATGTTTGATTGAATTCTTGTCTGCACTGAACAAATGTTAAGCTTTGACTATTCCAACCACAGTAATGCAAAAACAAGTGCTTACTTATTTATATATATTAGCTGTAGCTGCTCTATTTGGACCGGTTACAACTCTTAACATGAACTGCTTATACTACGAGACCGGGAGGTCGCCCACCTCCTCTATACTACCGTACATCGGCAACCTGATTGCATGGTGCGTGTGGCAATTCAACGAAGTCTACTGATCAGTTTCAGCATCATTCTTTCTTCATCCACTCTGTCCAACACAGTTTCATTTGTTATTCTGTCTGTCCATTTCACACATTCCATTCTTCTCCGTATCCATATTTCAAATGCTTCTATTCGCTTCTCTTCACTTCGTCGTAATGTCCATGTTGCTGCCTCCATACAATGCCACACTCCACACAAAGCACTTCACTAGTCTCTTCTTTAGTTCTTTCTCCAGAGGCCCGCAGAAGATGCTTCTTTTTCCATTAAAAGCTTTCTTTGCCATTGCTACCCTCCTTTGACTTCCTGGCAGCAGCTCATGTTACTGCCTATAGTACACCCCAAGTATTTGAAGCTGTCCACATGCTCTACTGCCTCATTTAGAATTCGCAAGTTTATCTCCTTTATTTTTCTTCCGATAGTCATGGCCTTCGTCTTGTTTGCATTTACCTTCATTCCATACTGCTCACAGGTGTCATTTGGCTCCAGTAGCATATCTCTTGGTATCATCTCCTCTTCTACTAACAACGCTAGCAATTTTATATATAATTCTTATATTATTCCCGAATTATTTGTAGTCAGTAATTTTGCTTATTGATACTACATGGTGGAGTAACGGTTAGCGTGTCTGACCGCGAAACCAGATGGCCTGGGTTCGAATCCCGGTTGGAGCAAGTTACCTGATTGAGGTTTTTTTCCGGGGTTTTCCCTGAACCCAATATCAACAAATATTGGGTAACTATCAATGCTGGACTCTAGACTCATTTCACCGGCATTATCATCTTCATGACATTCAGACGCTAAATAACCTGAGATGTTGATACAGTGTCGCAAACTAAAAAAAAAAAAAAAAATCACATGGTCTCGTGTTTCTCCAAAATTTTGGTATAATTTACGCTGACAGTCTATTTCTATCCCGGTATCACAGTCTACGAAGCTTGAGTTTTGAGGGTGCTAGAAACAATAGACTGTGACGGTACTATTTTGCATTGCCTGTAATGAGGCGATATTAGCGATCCTAGTGGTGAGCAACTATCTAATGTTTGCATATTTACTACGTATTCAGCTTCGCGACTGTATATACTAGACTGTGGTGCTGGTATTAGGTTTGTTGCTATATTTCATGTCCTGTGTCTGGTTTTGTGCTGCATTAATTAAGCTTTCATTTTCATTTTTTAATTTGCAGATTTGTAATTATCTAAGTGTTTTTCTTTTTTTACTCAATTTTCATTCATGTTCCACTGACCATGTCTTAAATTATTTTGTACTGGTATCTATTATTATTGTTGTTGTTATTATTATTATTATTATCATTATTATTATTATCATTATCATTATTATTATTATTATTATTATTATTATTATTATTATTATTATTATTATTATTATTATCGTCGTCGTTGTTGTTGCTTCGCGTATCGCTAACCAATATAGAGTTGTAAATGTAAGGTTAGAATTAATCCTTTTCGATTGGAGATATAGAAATAATTTTGTTGTTGTTCAGGGCATTCACCGCCACCACACAACTTCAAGGATGAGAGGACACAACGCCAGTATATCAAACTGAAGAAGAAACTGGAGCAGAAACAACAGCGAGGAGATGGTCTCAGTATTAACTCTTCACAAGCCACACCACCTATTTCTCCCAGGAAAGGTATGACATGTCCAGATTAACCGAAGACCTTGCGTTCAAAGACATGTGACAGACCGATGTGGAATATAGTTGAGCTTAATGCAACAAGTGTGGAAATGTCCTCCCTGCCATACTGTAGATTTGTATTTATTCAAATACATTTCAATTTAATTAGAATATTCTAATTGTTCCTGAACACTTACTTCTTTCCCACATATTGAGATCTGCTGTTGTATATTCGTGTATGTATTTACCGATACTTAGTTATTTCAGTGAAAGAATAAGCAAGCAGTTCTGTTACTCGTAGCAGAAGTATTTATCATGTGAATTAAGAAACAGAAAATGGAAACACTAAACAAATAAGAAATATGAATGTTACGGAAATGTATGAAATAATAAAGATTTAAAAGGAAAAAAAAGTCGTAGCACATAATTAATAGTGTCATCGTAAGTGTCTAGATGAACACCTGCAAAGAATGGTATTTTGCTGCAGGAAAGAATGTTACTACAGTTAAACCCCGTTATTTTGCTGCAGGAAAGAATGTTACTACAGTTAAACCCCGTTATTTTGCTGCAGGAAAGAATGTTACTACAGTTAAACCCCGTTATTTTGCTGCAGGAAAGAATGTTACTACAGTTAAACCCCGTTATTTTGCTGCAGGAAAGAATGTTACTACAGTTAAACCCCGTTATTTTGCTGCAGGAAAGAATGTTACTACAGTTAAACCCCGTTTTAACATTGCCGTTTTTTTAAGGAATCTGTCAAGTCCCAGCCAAATTACCATAAGAATAATGTAATTAATTTCAGCTTTTAAGGGTATATGTATGTGAATGACCACACATATTATCAGAAAATGCAGGCTCTAAATTTCTAAAATTTTATAAGAAAATGAACTCACAATTGGACAAAAATTACAAGGTACCACAACAAGACTTATTAGAACTTAAATATCCGATAAAAGTATAAAAAAGATTACTAATATTTTTCAAACCAGCTTTATCAAAGTATGGGGAAAAAAAAAAAAACAAAGAAATTCTGCACTTACATCATTTGGTAACCATAACATTGTTATGGTCCCTCTAACATCTTTAACATTTTTCCTGCATTTAATGAACACTTATTTCTGAGACATGTAGATTTATTTGTTTTAATACAAATAATTTTTTATTTGTCTTATATAAAATGTATTAAAATTTATATAATGTTTTGTGACCTAATCTTTCTATTTTCAAAGAAATGGGAATTATAGTAGTATACATTTTGCATAAATACATGTTAAATCAGTGTACAAAATTTCAGAATTCTATCTCTAATGGTTGTGGAGTTATGAAATAATATGTGTAAAATTTTCAAATTTTGGAGAATTTAATTTAAAATAAAAAGAGAATTGTAAAAAATCTTATTAGTAACCTTTTTTATACTTTTGTCAGATATTTAAGTTCTAATAAGTCTTGTTGTCGTACCTTGTAGTTTTAGTCCAATTGTGAGTTCATTTCCTTATAAAATTTTAGAAATTTAGAGCCTGCATTTTCTGATAATATTTGTGGTCATTCACGTACATACCCTTAAGGAAACCCGGTTTAAGGAATACTTTGTGGACTTTGTGATAATGAAGCCCGAAACATCTACGATGAAAGAGTAATGGAACGGAGAAAAACTCTCTCCGGCGCCGGGATTTGAACCCAGGTTCTGCATGGAAATATCATATGTACTTCAGTACATTAAAATAATATATATCCGAAATATCTAGTTTTGAGAGCATACTGGACTGACAAGTCATGTGTCTAAATAATTTATTATATAAAAACCATCTTTATATAATTAATTATTTATTTACCGAAGTATCAAATCAACTTTCATACAGCGACGTTAAATAACCAAGTAAAAAAATGGGGTTGGTGTAATGGTTTAACTTTTTTATGACCAAGTTTGCTCCACTTTACAATACATTTCCAGTTTTCACACACAGACCTAGTTTTAACTTATCCTACTTACACGATAGCTACGTAATTTACATGCACTTGTTGTCAGTAGTAGTAGATGCGAAAAAATAAACACGCACAATTTTATCGATAAATAAGTTTCAATTTCAATTAACGAAAAAAAAAAAAAACTACTTTTATTTACAGTAGGTAACAACCACAATGTGGCTTTGGTTTAATTTGAGCAAAGTAATTAACTAGATCGTCTTTTATTTCATAAAAGTGGAATAATTTTAAATGCATTTCTCTCATTTTTTGTTCAGTAGTACTGGTATTACTCATCTATTTATTTTTTCATCTTAAAGTTACTCTAAATCTAAACTATAAGACATGAGTTACATGGACTTAAAAAATAAAAAATGAGATCCGAATTGAAGAGAATAGATTAAGAGATAGAAGGTTCCAGAAATATATTACAAATCATAATCTGATTAAAGATGGATTAAGCTGCTTATAATAAAAGTTTTTAATTTTATTGTGCGAGTTCAGGCTTTCGTAATTGGACTTGTAGAACTGTTTCCTCCAATATGAAATGGTGCACAGAATGTGTTGAATGTAGTTTGTGTTTTTGTTGTAGAACTGGTGAACGGTATGCGACGGGGCAAGGACCGTGGCATGAGTAGTGTCGGGACGTCGGAGGATGGAGAGGAGAGCAGTAGTATGCAGGATGAGGAAGACGACGTGCATCTCATCACAGAGATGTTGTCCACTGTGAAGCCCCCACAGGTATGGAGATTACGAATTGGCGCACTTTATCAGATTTTGTAATTGAGTTCAGAAGCAGGCTTATGGATATTCCATCATGTGCTGAAACATAACCTCTCCAACATTTTGGAAGTATAAGTACAGGTTCCACCATTAGGACTATATACTAAGACCTGAAAAATCTCCAGCAAAGTGCATACAGGTTCCACCATTAGGACTATATACTAAGACCTGAAAAATCTCCAGCAAAGTGCATACAGGTTCCACCATTAGGACTATATACTAAGACCTGAAAAATCTCCAGCAAAGTGCATACAGGTTCCACCATTAGGACTATATACTAAGACCTGAAAAATCTCCAGCAAAGTGCATACAGGTTCCACCATTAGGACTATATACTAAGACCTGAAAAATCTCCAGCAAAGTGCATACAGGTTCCACCTTAGGGCGATATAGTAAGACCTGAAAAATCTCCAGCAAAGTGCATACAGGTTCCACCATTAGGACTATATAGTAAGACCTGAAAAATCTCCAGCAAAGTGCATACAGATTCCACCATTAGGACTATATAGTAAGACCTGAAAAATCTCCAGCAAAGTGCATACAGGTTCCACCATTAGGACTATATACTAAGACCTGAAAAATCTCCAGCAAAGTGCATACAGGTTCCACCTTAGGGCGATATAGTAAGACCTGAAAAATCTCCAGCAAAGTGCATACAGGTTCCACCATTAGGACTATATAGTAAGACCTGAAAAATCTCCAGCAAAGTGCATACAGATTCCACCATTAGGACTATATAGTAAGACCTGAAAAATCTCCAGCAAAGTGCATACAGATTCCACCATTAGGACGATATAGTAAGACCTGAAAAATCTCCAGCAAAGTGTATACAGGTTCCACCATTAGGACGATATAGTAAGACCTGAAAAATCTTCAACAAAGTGCATACAGGTTCCACTATTAGGACGATATAGTAAGACCTGAAAAATCTCCAGCAAAGTGCATACAGGTTCCACCATTAGGACGATATAGTAAGACCTGAAAAATCTTCAACAAAGTGCATACAGGTTCCACCATTAGGACGATATAGTAAGACCTGAAAAATCTCCAGCAAAGTGCATACAGGTTCCACCATTAGGATGATATAGTAAGACCTGAAAAATCTCCAGCAAAGTGCATACAGGTTCCACCATTAGGATGATATAGTAAGACCTGAAAAATCTCCAGCAAAGTGCATACAGGTTCCACCATTAGGACGATATAGTAAGACTGAAAAATCTCCAGCAAAGTGCATACAGGTTCCACCATTAGGACGATATAGTAAGACCTGAAAAATCTCCAGCAAAATGCATACAGGTTCCACCATTAGGACGATATAGTAAGACCTGAAAAATCTCCAGCAAAGTGCATACAGATTCCACCATTAGGACGTTATAGTAAGACCTGAAAAATCTCCAGCAAAGTGCATACAGGTTCCACCATTAGGACGTTATAGTAAGACCTGAAAAATCTCCAGCAAAGTGCATACAGGTTCCACCATTAGGACGTTATAGTAAGACCTGAAAAATCTCCAGCAAAGTGCATACAGGTTCCACCATTAGGACGATATGATAAATCTCCAACATTTTGCAAGTATAAGTACAGGTTCCACCATTAGGATGATATAGTAAGACCTGAAAAATCTCCAACATTTTGGAACTGCATACAGGTTCCACAATTAGGACGATATGATAAATCTCCAACATTTTGCAAGTATATGTACAGGTTCCACCATTAGATGATATAGTAAGACCTGAAAAACCTCCAACATTTTGGAAGTGCATACAGGTTCCACCATTAGGACGATATAGTAAGACCTGAAAATCTCCAACATTTTGGTAGTACATACAGGTTCCACCATTAGGACGATATAGTAAGACCTGAAAAATCTCCAACATTTTGGAAGTACATACAGGTTCCACCATTAGGACGATATGATAGATCTCCAACATTTTGCAAATATAAGTACAGGTTCCACCATTAGGATGATATAGTAAGACCTGAAAAATCACAATAACCACAAGGGCTAAATATCAGTTCTATCAGGATTTTTGACTCAATCAGAGACCGGAAAATCCCAATTAACCTTTATAATTTCGAATTTCCAACAGTAAAGGCTGAACTTTTAATTTTGGTTTTGAATATTACACTGATCCTTTATATTAATGGAAAATACATGCTGGTATAGTAAATACTACTTCAGTAAAATAAACGCCTCGAGCAAGAGTTCTATTAGAAGAAAATTGATAATGTGTGCGTGTGTTCAAGTGTAATGTAACGGGACTTCTAAATTGCTTACCACTTCGAGCATTGGTCTTCAGCAGTGTTTTCCTTATGCATGTGTCTGCGGTAGAATTCAGTTCCTCTGTGAAAGCATTCCGCATGTGTGTAATATTATAATATTTTAAATTGATCTGTGTGTTGCAGATTGCAGAACTGAACTCGCGCAGTGCCTTACTCCAGTGGTTGCCACCGGAACGACTTACTGAGGCTGTCACATTGGAAGGGAAAAGCTCTGAGTTTGATTTCTCGGAAGCAGATCTCCGCTATGAAGTTCTTCTGAGCGATAAAGGAAAGGACGGGAAATACAAATCGATATACAGCGGGATTTGCCTTTCTTGCAGGTATGAGGCCACACATGACAGCGTAGTTTGTTCTGTACAAGTTTATTGATTGATTGATTGATTGGGTGTAGATTGACTCATTTTGTAGCAAGGGAACAAGTGTTGATGTTATTACTCGTTCTGTATTTCAGTAATCTTGATCTCAAGCTAAGGAATTGTGTAGACTGTAAAGAGCGTGTATTATTCCCATCTCGTTTTATTCGATGTACTTACTTAATTACTGGCTTTTAAGGAACCCGGAGATTCATTCCCGCCCTCACATAAGCCCGCCATTGGTCCCTATCCTGAGCAAGATTAATCCAGTCTCTACCATCATATCCCACCTCCCTCAAATCCATTTTAATATTATCTTCCCACCTACGTTTCGGCCTCCCCAAAGGTCTTTTTCCCCTCCGGCCTCCCGACTAACACTCTATATGCATTTCTGGAATCGCCCATACGTGCAACATGCCCTGCCCATCTCAAACGTCTGGATTTTATGTTCGTAATTATGTCAGGTGACGTATACAATGCGTGCAGCTCTGCATTGTGTAACTTTCTCCATTCTCCTGTAACTTCATCCCTCTTAGCCCCAAACATTTTCCTAAGAACCTTTTATTCGATGTACAAAGTATTATTATTATTATTATTATTATTATTATTATTATTATTATTATTATTATTATTATTATTCGGGATGAAGTTATAGGAGAATGGAGAAAGTTACACAACACAGAACTGCACGCATTGTATTCTTCACCTGACATAATTAGGAACATTAAATCCAGACGTTTGAGATGGGCAGGGCATGTAGCACGTATGGGCGAATCCAGAAATGCATATAAAGTGTTAGTTGGGAGACCGGAGGGAAAAAGATCTTTAGGGAGGCCGAGACGTAGATGGGAGGATAATATTAAAATGGATTTGAGGGAGGTGGGGTATGATGATAGAGACTGGATTAATCTTGCACAGGATAGGGACCACTGGCGGGCTTATGTGAGGACGGCAATGAACCTTCGGGTTCCTTAAAAGCCATTTGTAAGTAAGTATTATTATTATTATTATTATTATTATTATTATTATTATTAATTATTTTAACTTCTAACTCAAGTGTTAGAGCCCACCCAATGTTTTAAAAAAGTTGTTGTTGTTTTCTAATGCCAGGCATTTGACAATAAAGTCATTTGACCTCTTGCACTCCAATATTTTTCAAAGATATTATCATGGTCAGCCATTGAAGCACAGATTTTGAGGTGTTCCGAATCCATTTCTTGGTTTGAGTTGCACAATGGGCAGTGAAAATGGCAAGTTGTAGCCAATTTAAGTGAACACCATATTTTAACGTTTTGGTGGCTACTTCATCCACACACAACCCCCAGAATGTCTGGAGGACCACACCTGCTGTTGGTCGACGGGTCCATTGGACCTAGCTGGGAGATCTTGTTGATCACCAGCTTTCCCTCCTTAAGCCACTGGAGGACGATTTTAGTGCCATAGCAGGTCAGCACTAGGAACAGAAAAGTAGAAAGAGGAGGAAGGAAAGTGAAATGAACCCCTAGGCCTCGAATGCTCTAATGCTGTCGGGGTCGAAGAAAGTAAGAGTTCAGTCAGAGGACTGGATAGGAAAGGGTAAAGAGGGAATTAGGTATTGAATAGAGGAAAATTATACCAAATTCAGTCATTAACTCATCAAGCTGACCAGTGTTAATTGATGAGTAGCCCCTCCCTTTAGTTCAGCTTGTAAAATTATGCTTGTTTTAAAAAAGTTTGCGCCACTGTTGTTTACCAAAATTAGTCATATTTAAAAGTAGGCCTGCCATTGTTTGAACTGCTTTAGTGATTACTTGTGATTGCTGCCATTTGACATCTAGTTGAAAACAACTGGCATTCGGTGCAAACAGTTGAGGATCAGTGTTAAAATGCTTTTCACACTAGTGTTAAAAGTATTTTTGTATGCTACCATATAATGGTCAGCTTTAATACGCTTGCCTAAAATTAGAAGATCTGCCTTTAGGAATTGCAACATATTATGATCTCAAGAAGCTTGTTCTTAAGAAATAAGGTGATTAGTAACACTATTGTTGAGAAGCTATGTGATCGATGTTGCAGGATAGAGGATCTGAGGCCCGGAACAGAGTACTCAGTGTGTCTGCAGGTTCAGCTGGAAGAGCTGCAAGGCTCGGCATCAGAGCCCACGACCTTCACCACTCCGCCCTGTGAACCCGACCAGCCACAGCCCCCTAAGCTTATCACTCGCTCTCGTAATAGCCTTCAACTCAGGTAAGCTGCTAGATTCAAGCTATCGACACTATACTGTGGCCTTTTATCCAAAGTAGTTACGAGCTGACAAGATGGCTTGCAAAATTGATTTAGAACGTATAACTGATATTCCGTATCTCCTGGGGTTTAAAATATGTTGTTGTTTTCTAATGCCAGGCGTTTGACAATAAAGTCATTTGACCTCTTGCACTCCAATATTTTTCAAAGATATTATCATGACTAGCCACTGAAGCACAGATTTTGAGGTGTTCCGAATCCATTTCTTGGTTTGAGTTGCACAATGGGCAGTTAGGGGACTGATATATTCCAATTCTACGCAGGTGTTTGGCCAAACAATCATGGCCTGTTGCCAATCTAAATGCAGCTACAGACGATTTTCGTGGTAAATCCGGGAATTAACTGTGGATTTTGATGCAGAGAGTTCCATTTTTTCCCTTGGGATTGTGTTATCAAATTTTGTTTGTTGAAGTCTAAATATGTAGATTTAATAAATCTTTTCACGGAGTAATATGTAGATTTAGTAACAGGTCTGTAAGTAGCAGTGCTGCCCTTCTTTGCTAAAGCATCCGCATTCTCGTTTCCCAGGATTCCACAATGGGATGGTATCCATTGGAATACAATTCTTTTATTGAGTGATATTAATTGAGAGAGCATTTTAGTTATTTCTGCTGTTTGAGATGAAGGTGTGTATTTAGAGACGATTGATAGAATAGCTGCTTTGGAGTCTGACAATATAACTGCATTCCTAAATTTATTGATGTGGCATAGAAGATTCCTGAGACATTCATTTATTGCAATGATTTCACCATCAAAACTTGTTGTTCCATATCCAAGAGATCTATAAAGTGAGAAGAGTGAGTTTAAAATATGATTGTATAAGTGTTGTTGTTGTTATCTAATGCCAGGCGTTCGACAATAAAGTCATTTGACCTCTTGCACTCCAATATTTTTCAAAGATATTATCATGGTCAGCCACTGAAGCACAGATTTTGAGGTGTTCCGAATCCATTTCTTGGTTTGAGTTGCACAATGGACAGTTAGGGGACTGATATATTCCAATTCTATGCAGGAATTGTATAAGTGTAAAAAACGAATAACCGAAATAAATAAACACGGAAAGTATAGGAATTGTGTTTGAACCACAGAAAAAGATGAATAAGTGTGAAAAACGTGAAGAAAACTTCATTGTATTTTGTGAAGACGCTAGTATTACTTCTTCCTTACAGCCAAATTTACTATTAAGTTGATTGTCCACCTAAATTGATGCATCATGGAATACGAAGGACTGGTCATCATTCTACTGCTTTATAAAATGTTGTTGGTTATAAAAAGGTTTTCAAAATTGTGTTATTGTGTTTTTTGTGTCCTTAATGGGAAGTGTCTTGTAAAGTTTTAATGTTATGGTATAGTATACTATAAAATTGGTTTTCTCGCTGTAGGTGGAATGCAGCTGTAGACAATGGGTCACACATAACGCACTACATTCTGGAGTATGATGAAGGAAAAGGAGATGGTTTCGTGGAAGTATTCAAGAGCAGAGGGAAGCAACACAACCTCACCAAACTCCAAGCTTCAACATGTTACAAATTCAGGCTAGCTGCTGTGAACGAGATTGGTAAAAGGTAGGCCTATGTGTTCTTCTATCAAATCACCCACCAGTTTTTTTTAATATTACGTTTCTGGGTGTATCTCAAAAAAGGATGGACTGAATTAATTTTTTTTTATATATAATTTAATCAGTAACAATAATTCGACTACAGTGATTAAAAATGAATACAAGCCATTTATAACAATTGACAATAGAAACAGAATCACAACAATAGTTCACGGCCTACTGGTAAATACCCAAAGATCTCGCACGCAATGTGACGTAATATATGATGATGATGTTGTTGTTAACTAATGCTAAGTTCTTGACAGTCATCATCATCATCATCATCATCCTGTCAAGTACTAGTCCCAAAGGAACTGTTACGGCCTGAAAAAGCGATTTTCTTGCCATCTTTTCATAGGTCGACCAAGTGACCGTTTCCCATTTGGACGATACTTCATTATTGCCTTAGGGATCCTGGATGAAACCATTCTTGAGACGTGTGCCTTCCAGTTTAACTGATATCTGGAGATATAGTCCAGTATTGATGACACATTAAGTTCTTGAAGGATATCTTCATTTTTCTTTCGATCCCATTTAGTGTAGCCAGCTGTTCGGTGCATGAATCTCATCTCGCAAGCTGTTAGTCTGCTTTCATCTCTTGTCCTTATAGTCCACGCTTCACTCCCATAACATAAGACTGGTCGAGCTATTATTTGATAAACATGAATACGAGTTGATTTTTGTACTAATTAATGTTTTAAAACTATATTAATGATTCCCATTGATTTGTTGAATTTTACAATTTTCTCTGATAAATCTACATTTTCAACAAAAGAAAGTTTATATCCTAAATAATTAAACTCATGAACTCTTTCCAAAATTGTGTTATTTAAACAAATTTTGCATGATATTGGGTATTTACCACAAAAGGCCATTATTTTTGTTTTGTTAATGGATATTTCCATTGAATATTTTTGAGCTATTAAATTTAAATTATGTACTGACCATTGCAAATCATCTTCAGATGTTGCCAGTAAAACAAGATCATCTGCAAACGTTATTACATCTAATTTTAAATTTCTATTAATAGACATATCCGTGTTTTGTTTCTCTAAAATCTTTCACAATGGCATTCATATAAACGTTAAAAAGCAGAGCAGAGAGGCCACAGCCTTGTCTGACTCCTGAGTTTATTTCCGTCCAATGAGTTATTTTGTCTTTTATTTTTACTGCAATAAGGTTTGATTTATAAAGGTTATAAATATTATATATGATCTGCTTTGGAATCTGATCCTTTGTCAAAATTTCGAATAACAAACTTCTGTTCACTTTATCAAATGCTTTTATAAAATCAATAAATGCCAAATGTGTTTCTATATTAAATTCTCGATGCTTCTCAATCAAAATTTGCATTGTAAAATATCCATCGCAGCATGATCTGCTGACAATAAAACCATTAACTCTCTTTCTCTCCAATATAGGAGAGTGGTGTAGCAAAAGTATCATCATTGTAATGTAGGCACCATATTTTCTTGTTATGGTCGTTATATCACCTATACTCAACCTCCAAACTGTTCGGGTACCACACCTGCTGTTGATTATTACCGGGTCATATGACCTAGCCAGAAGAATTTTCAGATAACTCCACCGACCATATCCTCTCTTCACCACTTAGGAGACGCTTATGCATGTCATGGCAGGTCAGTATGCTGAAATGATATTTCCTCCATTTTTTATGGAACAGTTATACTGTTGTGACTTGTCCCCAGAGCGTCATTCTTTAAAATCAGGTTGCAGCACAGAAGGATGAGCATGGGATTTGAGTAGAATGCACTTCACTACCCCTTGCAACCCATGACCTAATAAGTGGAGGTGTATATAAATAAACTTAACAAAAAATATATTCTGAATAATTCCACGACAACAGGAACTCCAGTCATACCAGGCAAACAACAGATTTGTATTCTAGTATACACAGTAATAACCAGGGAAAGGGATTTGGAGTACCGGTATTATAAAGAATGGTGAAACGCAGTATAGATATTCGTAGCTCAGTGACTGTCAAGCGAGCTGCGTCACGGCGCATGGAAGAGTACAGTCCACTTCATACAAACTTACACGCAACGTCTGTAAATATATTTCAGAATAAACAAATGGAATAGTTTAATGACATATAGTGACCTACATACATAATCTGCATTTCTTTTGGAACTACATGTGCTTTTCTTCGCAACGCACAAGACACCAATAAACAACATTACAAATATACATAATTAAATATGAACCTCTGCATCTTCGCGTGTCAGTGGACATATTGATGTTGATAGACAGTTGTCTTCTGTATGGAACTCGCCTCTGAATATGTAGATCCAAACGAAATGGCATTTTCAATTAATGCTATGCCTTGTTATAATAAATTGTAAATATTATTTTCAAATTTTCAAAATACAACTTTGCTCTGTTGCAAGGAAGGAAATTTTGTAACATGGAAAACTCCGCTCTCCATCTGCAGAGACAATTAGAGAGTACTTGAAAAAAGATACGTCAATTAAATTCACATGTTGAATGACGTCATTGAGACACGTCTTTGTTAGTACATATGAAATCCGACTAAGAATATCGTATCCATCATTTTTAATCAAAACTTTGTTCATTTTTTCACCAACACGTTTTCCTATTTCACCTTCTACTGCACTCAGTTTATTTACAATAGTCCTCATAATATTTATTTGCTCAACTAGTTCTACTCCTGACTTTCCTAGTTGAATAATGGCATCCGGTAAATATCCAAAATTTGACTTAATATCCGTGACTTCTTTCTCGATTGTTTCATCATTTAGCAGTTCCTGGCGTATTTGAATCGCAGCCGCGTCATCGGTATCGAAAGACTGGAACACTTTCTTCACAGATTGGAGGTGACGTGTGTAACAATTGCAAGCTTCTAACCATGACCCCCATCTTGTAGGAACTGGACATGGGGGAAGCGACAATTTAGGGAATTGTTTCCTGAATTTTGATACTTGATCTGGAGGTTTTACAAATATAGTCTTTCAGTACTGTATTGTTAGTTGGTTTCACTTTCGGCATTGTACCTGCACTTCACTACTCTGAACTGCAAACCTGCACGTTGAAGTTCTTATGCGACAACTGTCCCGTTCACCTGTTGTTGACGTGCAGAGACCTGCGAGTATGTCATGGAGGGGAGGACTTGGTATAAAGGGTTGTAAACAAATGTGTAGATGCCAATACTAGCTTTTACTGATCCAAATTCCGTTCCCTAGTAATAACACAGTATCTTCCTAATATGATCTAATATCAACTAAGAACTTTAATTCATTACGGTTTACCATCCCCTTTAAAATGATGTGTCTGAAGATAGGGAGTAGAGTTTTAAATTTAAAATTGTGGTTGATGGGTGTGAAGGGGTAGCACAGAAAATTCAATCAGACAGTGGCGGTTCTTCAGGGGAGGGAGGGAGGAACATCCTCGTCACATTTTTTTTTTTTTTTCTTTTGAAAGTAAATACCAAATAAAATATGTGCCTTGAAATTCGAGGAAGATTCGATAATTTTTAAGTTCTCAGCTATAAGAAAACCTCGGTTGATCGAGTTTTAAACGATGTGCGCTCATGTGCTGCTAGAAAACTGTGAGAAAGATGCGAGATTGTTTGTGTGGAGGAAAGTCAATCCATTCCTCCTTTACTGCAGTTAACACACATAGACAACAGCGCACTAGCGGCCAGAGAAAGAAGCAGAGTTTTAAAGCAAGTAAATGAACGGAGAGGGAGGAGATCCTCCTCTGAATCAGCGCATGGGCGGGAAATAGAAACCGACTGGTCGTACAGCAAGCTCGCTACCGCTGCCATCTAACGATTTTGCATTCAACCAGACTATAATACATCTAGGAGGAGGCACAATAAAAACAGTTTTAACGCAAAGCTATGAAAGGTACCATATAATTTTTTTTTAATTATAAATAAAAAATATTATTCATTGCACTTTATATAGGCTACTATTCATGATTTGAAACTTTCAAGGATATTTGAAAGTTAAAGTTGGGTTTATATAAAACAAAGAGGAAGTAGTTAGTTCTACGTTAGTATCACAGGTCTTTTGGCCTCTGAAATTCACTTCCGTTCATTGTTTACTAGACAGGGCAACAGCCACAAGACCTGACATTCTTCAAAAGCATGTGATACTGAACTTGTAAAATGTACATGTGGCAACACAGACCACGTGGGTGGGTGCAGTGTTCTCGCTTTCCTCAGATTATTTCCCATTCCCATTTCCGTAAAACGGTTCCGATTACGTGTTAGTAGCTGGTCTCTTCCAACACGTGTGATGCTGTAGTGTGCGCGAGAAATGCTGCGAGGTTGTGAATTTCCTTGTAATTGTTAATTTGTGCAATTATTAAACAATGAATGGAAGTGAAAACATAATATAGCCTATTTTGTAAAATTTAGGAAATTCAGTTTACAAGAACAGATTATTGCTATACAGAAGGGAAGGCCAAACCCAACACTACCTGGTCTTAAATGTATGCATGTAGGCTAATTTGTAGCATGTTTCATTCAAGAAGGTATCATTTCGTGCTGTTAACTTCTTTCCTCCTCTTAAGAAATAGGCAGGAGCCGCCACTGCAATCAGACGTGGTTTTGAACTTCCCCCTCGAAAACTAAATCGACGTGTTTTTCCTCGTAATCGTGTTCTTTGCACATCTAAAATTATTCAGAGTGGGAAGTTTCGAAATGAACACACGGTATACCAAAACTATACACCTTCTGCACTACCTGTTACTGTAATTCCATACATTCTGAACAGCTGTTGCAACTGAAATAGTGTCGTTAAAAACTAATAAAGTAAAACCTCATTGCAAATCTAGTCTTTCAGGTGAAGCTCCCTGTAAAGCAGATTTGAATAATTTCAAGGGAAAAATTGTTCCAGGGCCGGGTATCGATCCCGGGACCTCTGGTTGAACGTACCACCGCTCCTTACCAACTGAGCTACCCAAGAACTACACCCGACACCGTTTCAACTTTTCCCTTTATATCCACACAACTCACATGGGCTGACGAAATGCCAGAGACCCACATCGAGTGCACACAATCTCTGTGTGACCTAGAATTGTGATTTTCTGTTAACGTACACAGTGACGTATATATTATGCAAATCTAGTCTTTCAGGTGAAGCTCCCTGTAAAGCAGATTTGAATAATTTCAAGGGAAAAATTGTTCCAGGGCCGGGTATCGATCCGGGACCTCTGGTTGAACGTACCAGCGCTCTTTACCAACTGAGCTACCCAGGAACTACATCCGACACCGTCTCAACTTTTTCCTTTATATCCACACAACTTGCGTAGGCTGACGAAACGCCAGAGACCCATATCGAGTGCACACAATCTCTGTGTGACTTGGAATTGTGGTTTTCTGTTAACGTACACAGTGACGTATATGTTATGCAAATCTAGTCTTTAAGGTGAAGCTCCCTGTAAAGCAGATTTGAATAATTTCAAGGGAAAAATTGTTCCGGGGCCGGGTATCGATCCCGGGACCTCTGGTTGAACGTACCAGCGCTCTTTACCAACTGAGCTACCCAAGAACTACACTCGACACCGTCTCAACTTTTCCCTTTATATCCACACAACTCGCATGGGCTGACGAAATGCCAGAGACCCACATCGAGTGCACACAATCTCTGTGTGACTTGGAATTGTGGTTTTCTGTTAACGTACACAGTGACGTATATATTATGTAAATCTAGTCTTTCAGGTGAAGCTCCTGTAAAGCAGATTTGAATAATTTCAAGGGAAAAATTGTTCCAGGGCCGGGTATCGATCCCGGGATCTCTGGTTGAACGTTCCACCGCTCTTTACCAACTGAGCTACCCAAGAACTACACCCGACACCATCTCAACTTTTCCCTTTATATCCACACAACTCGCGTGGGCTGACGAAATGCCAGAGACCCACATCGAGTGCACACAATCTCTGTGTGACTTGGAATTGTGGTTTTCTGTTAACGTACACAGCGACGTATATATTATGCAAATCTAGTCTTTCAGGTGAAGCTCCCTGTAAAGCAGATTTGAATAATTTCAAGGGAAAAATTGTTCTGGGGCCGGGTATCGATCCCGGGACCTCTGGTTGAACGTACCACTGCTCTTTACCAACTGAGCTACCCAAGAACTACACCCGACACCGTCTCAACTTTTCCCTTTATATCCACACAACTCGCATGGGCTGACGAAATGCCAGAGACCCACATCGAGTGCACACAATCTCTGTGTGACTTGGAATTGTGGTTTTCTGTTAACGTACTCAGTGACGTATATATTATGCAAATCTAGTCTTTCAGGTGAAGCTCCCTGTAAAGCAGATTTGAATAATTTCAAGGGAAAAATTGTTCTGGGGCCGGGTATCGATCCCGGGACCTCTGGTTGAACGTACCAGCGCTCTTTACCAACTGAGCTACCCAGGAACTACATCCGACACCGTCTCAACTTTTTTCCTTTATATCCACACAACTTGCGTAGGCTGACGAAACGCCAGAGACCCATATCGAGTGCACACAATCTCTGTGTGACTTGGAATTGTGGTTTTCTGTTAACGTACACAGTGACGTATATGTTATGCAAATCTAGTCTTTAAGGTGAAGCTCCCTGTAAAGCAGATTTGAATAATTTCAAGGAAAAATTGTTCCGGGGCCGGGTATCGATCCCGGGACCTCTGGTTGAACGTACCAGCGCTCTTTACCAACTGAGCTACCCTAAGAACTACACTTTTCCCTTTATATCCACACAACACCGTCTCAACTTTTCCCTTTATATCCACACAACTCTGTAAAGCATGGGCTGACGAAATGCCAGAGACCCACATCGAGTGCACACAATCTCTGTGTGACTTGGAATTGTGGTTTTCTGTTAACGTACACAGTGACGTATATATTATGTAAATCTAGTCTTTCAGGTGAAGCTCCCTGTAAAGCAGATTTGAATAATTTCAAGGGAAAAATTGTTCCAGGGCCGGGTATCGATCCCGGGATCTCTGGTTGAACGTTCCACCGCTCTTTACCAACTGAGCTACCCAAGAACTACACCCGACACCATCTCAACTTTTCCCTTTATATCCACACAACTCGCATGGGCTGACGAAATGCCAGAGACCCACATCGAGTGCACACAATCTCTGTGTGACTTGGAATTGTGGTTTTCTGTTAACGTACACAGTGACGTATATATTATGCAAATCTAGTCTTTCAGGTGAAGCTCCCTGTAAAGCAGATTTGAATAATTTCAAGGGAAAAATTGTTCTGGGGCCGGGTATCGATCCCGGGACCTCTGGTTGAACGTACCACTGCTCTTTACCAACTGAGCTACCCAAGAACTACACCCGACACCGTCTCAACTTTTCCTTTATATCCACACAACTCGCATGGGCTGACGAAATGCCAGAGACCCACATCGAGTGCACACAATCTCTGAATTGTGACTTGGAATTGTGGTTTTCTGTTAACGTACAACAGTGACGTATACACAGTGACGTATATGTTATGCAAATCTAGGTGAAGCTCCTGTAAAGCAAAGTCTTTAAGGTGAAGCTCCCTGTAAAGCAGATTTGAATAATTTCAAGGAAAAAAATTGTTCCGGGGCCGGGTATCGATCCTGGGACCTCTGGTTGAACGTACCAGCGCTCTGCCAACTGAGCTACCCAGGAACTACACCCGACACCGTCTCAACTTATTCAAATCTGCTTTACAGGGAGCTTCACCTGAAAGACTAGATTTGCATAATATATACGTCACTGTGTACGTTAACAGAAAACCACAATTCTAAGTCACACAGAGGTTGTGTGCACTCGATGTGGGTCTCTGGCGTTTCGTCAGCCCACGCGAGTTGTGTGGATATAAAGGGAAAAGTTGAGACGGTGTCGCAGTGGCGGTTCCTCGGGGGAGGGAAGGGAGGAACGTCCTCCTCACATTTTCTTCTTTTGAAAGTAAATACCAAATAAAATAGGTGCCTTGAAATTCGAGGAAGATTCGATAATTTTTAAGTTCACAGCTATAAGAAGAACTCGGTTGATCGAGTTTTAAACGACGCGCGCTTGTGTACTGTAGAAAACTGTGAGAAAGATGTGAGATTGTCTGTGTAGAGGAAAGGCACTCCATTCCTCCTCTACTGCAGTTAACACACATAGACAACAGCACACTAGCGGCCAGAGAAAGAAGCAGAGTTTTAAAGTGAGTAAATGAACGGAGAGGGAGGAGATCCTCCTCTGAATCAGTCATGGGCGGGAAATAGAAACCGACTGGTCGTGCAGCAAGCTCGCTACCACTGCCATCTAACGATCTTGCATTCAACCAGACTAGAACACATCTAGGAGGAGGCACAACAAAAAGAGTTTTAACACAACGCTATGAAAGACACCATATAAACTTTTTTTAAATTATAAATCAAAAATATTATTCATTGCACTTTATATATGTTACTATTCATGGTTTGAAACTTTCGTGGATATTTGAAAGTTAAAGTCGGGTTTATGTAAAACAAAGAGGAAGTAGTTCTATGTAATTGGCCCCTGAAATTCACTTCTATCCATTGTTTACTAGACAGGGCAACAGCCAAGTTGTCAGTTTTGTAGAAATATATTTGAAACTGAAAGTAGGTACTCCAAACTACATTATTTTTAACATAAAAAATTAATCGGCCACCGGCAGCTTTCAACAATAATGATAGTATGACCTTACAAGAACTGACATTCTTCAAAAGCATGTGATACTGAACTTGTAAAATGTACATGTGGCAACACAGACCACGTGGGTGGGTGCAGTGTTCTCGCTTTCCTCAGATTATTTCCCATTCCCATTTCCATTTCCATAAAACGGTTCCGGTTACGAGTTAGTAGCTAATCTCTTGCAACACGTGTGATGCTGTAGTGTGCTCGAAAAATGCTACGAGGTTGTGAATTTCCTTGTAATTGTTAATTTGCGCAATTATTCAACAATGAATGGAAGTGAAAACATTATATATTTTGGACAATTTAGGAAACTCAGTTTACAAGAACAGATTATTGCTATACAGAAGGGAAGGCCAACCCCAACACTACCTGGTGTTACAGGTATGATGTAGGCTCATTTGTAGCATGTTTCATTCAGGAAAGTGTCATTTCATGGTGTTAACCTCTTTCCTCCTCTTAAGAAATATGCAGGAGCCGCCACTGCGATGTCGGGTGTAATTCCCGGGTAGCTCAGTTGGTAAAGAGCGCTGGTATGTTTAACCAGAGGTCCCGGGATCGATACCCGGCCCCGGAACAATTTTTCCCTTGAAATTATCCAAAAACGTGATTCTTTAAATTTGGAAGTGCATGCTTTCAGCTAGCGAACTGTTGTGCAGTAATGTGCTCACTCCTCTCTTGCAGTTGCTACTCAGACATGGTGCAGTTCTCGACATCCGGAAGCCCACCCAGCCAGCCCACACCGCCCGTGTTGAAGGAAGCGTCGATCACCAGCCTCCACCTGGCGTGGCAGAGACGTCCAGTCGACGACGACTTCACCCTGCAGATGGACCACAAGGAGTTGGGGCATGGATTCCTTCCCGTCTACAATGGCAAAGACTTGCATTATGTCTGTGAGGGACTGCATAGGCATACAGAATATTGGTTTAGAGTAAGTGCAATACCAGTTCTGTTGAAACTCAATGCGAGATGTATTACCAGTTCAGTAAATTCAAGAAATTAAATCGGCATTATTACTTATTTAATTTATCTTACACAAGTGATCTGAAAATTGTTCCTTGAATTATCGATAATTATAAACGAGACATAAAAGGGGGACAAAACCAACTGTGGTAACTTTCGAGGAATATCACTTTTGTTGATGTCGTAGAAGGTATTCGACAGATAATGGAGAAAAAATGGGAGTATAAGGGTACAGTACATCAGTTATTCATAGAGTTCAAAAAGGAATATGACTCGGTTAAGAGGGAAGTATTATATGATATTCTTATTGAATTTGGTATTCCCAAGAAACTAGTTCGATTAATTAAAATGTGTCTCAGTGAAACATACAGCAGCGTCCGTATAGGTCAGTTTCTATCTGTTGCTTTTCCAATTCACTGCGGGCTAAAGCAGGGAGATGCACTATCACCTTTACTTTTTAACTTCGCTTTAGAATATGCCATTAGGAAAGTTCAGGATAACAGGCAGGGAGAGCCACCGGCGTGGCTCAGTCGGTTAAGGCGCTTGCCTACCGGTCTGAAGTTGCGTTCGGGCGCGGGTTCGATCCCCGCTTGGGCTGATTACCTGGTTGGGTTTTTTCCGAGGTTTTCCCCAACCGTAATGTGAATGCAAGGTAATCTATGGCGAATCCTCGGCCTCATCTCGCCAAATATCATCTCGCTATCACCAATCCCATCGACGCTAAATAACCTAGTAGTTGATACAGCGTCGTTAAATAACCAACTAAAAAAAAAAAAAAAAAAAAAAACAGGCAGGGTTTGGAATTGAACGGGTTACATCAGCTTCTTGTCTATGCGGATGACGTGAATATGTTAGGAGAAAATACACAAACGATTAGGGAAAAACACGGAAATTTTACTTGAAGCAAGTAAAGAGATAGGTTTGGAAGTAAATCCCGAAAAGACTAAGTATATGATTATGTCTTGTGACCAGAATATTCTACGAAATGGAAATATAAAAATTGGAGATTTATCCTTCGAAGAGATGGAAAAATTCAAATATCTTGGAGCAACAGTAACAAATATAAATGACACTCGGGAGGAAATTAAACGCAGAATAAGTATGGGAAATGCGTGTTATTATTCGGTTGAGAAGTTCTTATCATCCAGTCTGCTGTCCAAAAATCTGAAAGTTAGAATTTATAAAACAGTTATATTACCGGTTGTTCTGTATGGTTGTGAAACTTGGACTCTCACTCTGAGAGAGGAACATAGGTTAAGTGTGTTTGAGAATAAAGTGCTTAGGAAAATATTTGGGGCTAAGAGGGATGAAGTTACAGGAGAATGAAGAAAGTTACACAACGCAGAACTGTACGCATTGTATTCTTCACCTGACATAATTAGGAACATTAAATCCAGACGTTTTAAGATGGGCAGGGCATGTAGCATGTATGGGCGAATCCAGAAAAGCATATAGAGTGTTAGTTGGGAGACCGGAGGAAAAAGACCTTTAGGGAGGCCGAGACGTAGATGGGAGGATAATATTAAAATGGATTTGAGGGAGGTGGGATATGATGATAGAGACTGGATTAATCTTGCATAGGATAGGGACCGATGGCGGGCAATGAACCTTCAGGTTCCTTAAAAGCCACTTGTAAGTAAGTAAGTATAAACGAGACATTCTGAAATTATTGGTAACAATTACGTAGAACTTGGTTATAGCGACCTCGTTTTGTGCGACACCTCGCCTATAACGTCAAATATTCTGTGGTTCCAACTAATTCCCCATAAGACATATGCTTTCCTACCTTGCTTAATACAACAAACGCATATGCGTCTACCTCGCATATAACGTCATTTTCAACCTCAGTTTGGAATAAGATTGTCTAAGAACCAAAGTATTTTAAGAAATATTTTGTTGAAATCTGGCGAATTATTTATTGTCCCCTTCGTCATAGACTTCTGAAATGGAGGCAGATTTCCTGTAACCTGCCCGAATTCATGCCGTATTAACGGCACTTGCGTACGATCAGTTTCGGCCAGGTAGTTTTCACTAAGTACACGCATTTTAGCACAGTATGGCCACTAAAAGAAAAGTTTTAAGGTTGGAAGAAAAAGTTAGTGATTCATCAAATTGAGAATGGAATTTAAAAAAAGCTGACGTGTGTCGTGAGTTTGGCCTAGTTAATTGCACAGTCCAAACGATTTTGGGAAAATAGGAGACAATAGAGTAAAATGACTGATTACTTGACTCCTAAGTAAAGAAGTTTGGTGAGTATTTAACAAACTGTTTTAATACAGAATATTGCATTTATAATTGTACGTGTATTTTATTACGTCCGTGGTATGCTTAAAAGTGAATACATAAATCTAAAATAAGCCTAATTAAGTTTGTTATTTTTCATTTTCCACCTCACTAGACTGATAATATGAAACTCGGTTACTACGACACTCGTTTATAACGACATAATTTTTAAGGTCCCTTGGATGTCGTTATAACAGTTCTACTGTATTCTTCTCTTTCGTGATAGTTACCACTTTTCCAGCCCCCAATAGAAATGAGTATTAATAAACTGAGAATGTGATGTGACTTGCTACAGCTTCGTGCTCACAATGAGGAAGGGCCCTCTCGATGGTCTGACGAGGTTTGTTACCGCACACTGCCCGACCGGCCGGCTGCTCCTCCCAGGCCTACTGTGAAGGGTCGCATACATGCTCAGACATTTAAAATGAAGTGGGAACCTCCAGCAGACCGGGGCGGTGCAGATATTACCACCTATATCCTGGAACTGGATGGAGGAAGTGGTGAGTCTACATCTGCTAACTTGATGTTATTGGTGCAATTATACACAATTGAATCGGTTATTGTTGAAAGGAACTAAGTCCACTTTTTAAAGTTTTTTTAGTTCCTTTCAACAATAACCGATTCAATTGTTTATGTGTACAATATATTTTGGTTTAATCTTCGATAGATTATTCACAAAACAGTTTTTTTCGATTATCTCAAAACTTTAAAAAGTGGACTTAGTTCCTTTCAACAATAACCGATTCAATTGTTTATGTGTACAATATATTTTGGTTTAATCTTCGATAGATTATTCACAAAACAGTTTTTTTCGATTATCTCAAAACTTTAAAAAGTGGACTTAGTTCCTTTCAACAATAACCGATTCAATTGTTTATGTGTACAATATATTTTGGTTTAATCTTCGATAGATTATTCACAAAACAGTTTTTTTCGATTATCTCAAAACTTTAAAAAGTGGACTTAGTTCCTTTCAACAATAACCGATTCAATTGTTTATGTGTACAATATATTTTGGTTTAATCTTCGATAGATTATTCACAAAACAGTTTTTTTCGATTATCTCAAAACTTTAAAAAGTGGACTTAGTTCCTTTCAACAATAACCGATTCAATTGTTTATTTGTACAATATATTTTGGTTTAATCTTCGATAGATTATTCACAAAACAGTTTTTTTCGATTATCTCAAAACTTTAAAAATTGGACTTAGTTCCTTTCAACAATAACCGATTCAATTGTTTATGTGTACAATATATTTTGGTTTAATCTTCGATAGATTATTCACAAAACAGTTTTTTTCGATTATCTCAAAACTTTAAAAAGTGGACTTAGTTCCTTTAAACAATAACCGATTCAATTCTTTATGTGTACAATATATTTTGGTTTAATCTTCGATAGATTATTCACAAAACAGTTTTTTTCGATTGTCTCAAAACTTTAAAAAGTGGATTTAGTTCCTTTCAACAATAACCAATTCAGTTGTTGCAATGTGTGCAGCTGTCAAAAGAAAAAGTGGCCGCTCTCTAGAAGCTAGGTTCCCTTCGGGTATCTTGCTACAATTTGGAGACAGACGAGTTACATAGTGTTTTATCTATAGTTATAATGAAAGTATACAAATCTGGCTTTCAGGTAGTAGCTCCCTGTAAAGCAGGTTTGAATAATTTCAAGGAAAAATTGTTCTGGGGCCGGGTATCGATCCCGGGACCCTTCGCTTAGCATGCAAACGCTCTTCAAACCTGCTTTACAGGGAGCTACTACCTGAAAGCCAGATTTGTATAATACATTCGTTACTGGAGGTACGTTAACAGAAACCCACAAATTAAGTCACACAGTATTGTGTGCACTCATAGTTGAGTTCTGGCGTCTTGTCAGCTCATGTGAGTCGTGTGGATACAAAAGGAAAAATTGTGACGGTGTCGTGTATAGTTCCTGGGGTAGCTCAGTCGGAAGAGCGTTCGCGCGCTAAGCGAAGGGCCCCGGGATCGATATCTGGTCCCGGAACAATTTTTCCTTGAAAAAAATATAATGAAAGTGTTTTGCGTCTTACTGTTGTAGCGTAATGGTAGCATTCTGGGCTGCTATTCGTGAGGTCGTGCTTTCGAACACAACCTAGTGCCTTTTATGATTTTTTTGTTTTTAAGAGAGAAGGAAAATATAATTGCTTCTGTCTCTTTTATGACTGTTTAAGTAATTAACATCAGTTCATGAATGCCGTGACTTTATCATTATTTATTATGCTATTATGGCTGCAAATGAAAAGAAAGAAAGATTTTATTCTCAACAAAAATGTCTTTCGTGGCATAAACAAAACAAACTTACTGGCGTCTGCCTTAGAAAATTTAAACAGTTAAAAGTTCAAAGAACAAAACAAGAAGCCATGATTCAGTATTTAGTCCATCTTCCTCCCATCTCGATCACATCTTGTAGTCGAGTGGAAATGGAATCAACTGTCTTTTCAAATAGCAACTATTCTCAGCCATGGCATCCCAGGCATCCTGGACAAGTTTCTGCAAATCATCAGGACGTGTAGGAGGGTAATTCGGCCAATTTTTCCGCATAATGCTTCTTTACTTGTGCCCCCATAGCTCAGTCGGAATTTAGATGTCAGCATCTCAGGTTCAAATCCTCATCACTTCTTTTCATGTTATTGTGTTTCAGGATAGTATAATGTAATAATATAAGAAGAAATGGAAATGTTGCGCATGGTGAAGTGAGACATAAAAGTATTGACACACAACTCTGACCAGAATTGCCCTCCCTCTGTTTGATCTTTGGTCACACATTGCTTATGTTTACTCTTACTGGTGACCTCCAGTCAGTAAAGTAGTCAGTTGTTATTAGACAGAGCTAACGCAACATTTGCAATACAAAACATAGTTGGTTCCCATTAAAAAAATAAAGTTGACTCTAATATCTTGAAAATTATTTCATGTACAGAAGATATATTACATGTATCAGATGTCCCCTTCAATGTAATTTAAAATTGTAATTGTCGGTTTGTACAAAATTTGAAATATTTCATGTGCTATCAGAGGTGAAAGAGTTCAGTGGGCCACCTTGTATACAAATTCCCCCCTTTAGACATCAGATGATAACAACACAACAACAACATAGATATCCTTAAACGCTTGCGCCTCACGATTGTTATCCATACAGAATGCCGTGATGGATAGAAAATGTAAATACAAAAATTAAATCATCATATAAATTAAAACAAAAAGTGAATAAACATTTAAATCATTAGAGAAGAAGTGATCACATTAACAGTCTTAACCCTAGGATGCATGGCCTCTTGGACTTACATCAATGCATAATGGGGGCCTCAAAGACCCCATTACAAATTAAATGGATATTGTTACCTTTTAAGTTAAATTTCAATGTTGTGGTATTTTTATTCAATTAGTTAATCAATGTAATGCTATAATAGAATAATTTATACACTATGTATATGTTTTGAGTAGCTAAATATGATAAAAATTTCTCTATATGCACAAGTTCTGAAATTATAGTTCCATTATATAAAGTGGTCCTGCGCTGTGTCATTGTCATCTAAGGCATCCTGCTTAGGACTCGCGTTACAAAATGCGCGCTGGTTCGATTCCTCAAGGGGGAAGAAATTTTCTCTTGAAATTTCGGCCAGTGTATGGGACCGATGCCCACCCAGAATTGTGATGCACTTGGGGAGCTATGATAGGTAGCGAAATCCAGTTATGAAAGCAAGCTGTAACGGCTGGTGTAATCATCGTGCTAACCCCACGATACCGCCATTCTGGTTGGATGATCGTCCACCTCTTCTTCGATATATGGACTGAGTTCAGCAGCCTGCTGGTCGGTCTTGGTCCTTCAAGGACTGTCGTGCCTCGGATTATTATTATTATTATTATTATTATTATTATTATTATTATTATTATTATTATTATTATAATTATATAAAGTGAAGTCCAATGCCCTTTTATTGAAAACAGTCTTCCCAAACAAAAACACTTTGCTCATTGCACGCATTCTTAGAACATTTTGAACAACACTGAGCAATTTTTCTTTCTAAGTCACGTAGGCACAAAAAGCATCTTCTTTTTTGCATTATTCTTGCATGAAATCCATATCCACCTCCTGGGGCCGTTTGACTACACAACGGGCAAATGCTTGAAGGACATTCATGTTCAAGTTTGGATTGTTGACTCTGTGCTTCAAATGTGGTCTTACAAGTTCAAGGTTGTAACATCGCGCCAAGTTTGTTTCTTATGGCTGCTAAACGTCGTCCTTCCAGATTTGTACAGTATACAATAGGCTACAATATTAGTTGTGATGAAGTAACTCCATCCATGCTTCGGTATTGACGAATATTCCTCTTATGACACTTGGAGAAATTTTTGTAATATTATGAGTAGCACCCGGTTAGAAGGTGGTAGTGTTTCACTCCACTGAGTTCCGTCACTTCCGATCAGAATGTTCGCAGGCAGGGAGTATTTTCTGTATGATTGATTTCAGATGCTTCATCACTACTATAAAATTAAAATGTTGCAACAATGCCACTAGGATACAAATGTCCGAAGTGTCAACATTCACATATTAGCAGTAAAACATAAAATTGTAGAGCTGTATAATATATAAAGCAGGACAGGCCTGAGAGGCCCCGCTGTGCATTATACGTGTAGCATTAACAAAAATTAATTTTAAACAGTTTATCTTAATGTATCTCCTTAAATGATCATACAACATGTTCTTAGATATATTTTAGAAGATTACATGAAGTATGGTGCAATTTCGTAATATTTTAACACATTTAAGAGAGTAATAAAGTTTATGAAAGGCCTCAAAGACCCCCGCCATGCATCCTAGGGTTAAATATGTCGTTTTGAAAAGTAAGTCCTTGGGATAAAATTCTGCAAAAAATAAGCTACTACATTGTACCACATGAAGCAGAATATAAATGCATGAACGAGAAAAAAATTGGGGATAATTAAAATTGTATATTATCCTTAAATTGGACATCTTAAAAATAATTGGTGACATATTTAATCCACTAGTATTTATGTGATGGTTGTTGCAGGTTTTGAAACTGTGTACACGGGCTCAGAGACAGAGTGTGTGTGCGACCGCCTGACCCCCGGCACGACCTACCAGTTGCGAGTGTCGTGTATCAGTGCAGGGGGACGAAGCAATTGCTCAGACCCCTGCATCGTGACAACAGAAGCCGTGTGTCCTGGAAAATGCTCCCCGCCCCGACTACACGGCAAACCACGTGCAACTACCCTTGCTCTCAAGTGGAGTAAGTTCACACCGATTGTATGCAGAAGAAGAATTTGGGGTTTCCAACCATGTGCTTGAGATGTTTCCTTTAGTACAGTAAAACCTCGATATTACGCTATACCGTGTAATACGCTTATTTTGTCCGGTCCCTGCACATTTCATATATAACGCCTTTATAAAATACCCCGTTTGTTGTGCTCAAGTCCCGCATAATATGCTGTTTTTGTGGAATATTTTCGATGAATTTTCAGCAATGTACTGTAACAGCAATGAAACATCTTGGTCATTGAACTCACTGGTGCCATTAACATGAAAAATATTGGTATTCGACTCTTTACCTGCGCATTTAAACCTTCATACTTCATACCTTAGTATACCCCACCCTCTTGTTACGCTCTCTTATCTGCGTGGTTAAAGCCTACATACAGTTACAATACCTCGCCCTCTTGCTAACCCTCTCTCTCAAACAACATTCCTCATTCGGCCGTAATAAAATTCTGGATATTTTTGCTGGTCAGTTTGTTGTCCTTTAGTGTATTGAAGTGTCAGTGAATGTCGTTACAATGAGTGTTAAACGAAAAGCGCTTTCTGTGTCGGAAAAATTGGAAATTTTACGAAGTACGATGAGAACAGTACTCTTACTCAGAAACAACTCTCTGATTCATTAGGAATCCCATCATCGACATTAAGAATGATAATAAAAAACCGCGACTCAATCACTGCAGCTGCGACATCTCGGGAAGATATAATCGCAGGAAACTGAAGTGTGGTAAACATGAGGACTTGGAGAACACGCACATGGCAAACAACTATAAATGACTTTTTTTCCGAAAGAATTAAGTACAGTACATATTGTAAATGTCTTTGACGTACAGTACAGTAATTACATAATGGAGTAATACTGTATTACCTTTCATGAATCATGCATTTCAATAAAGAAAAATGCTAATACTGTAGATACTGTATATAAGTCAAAATTAGTATACCCGCCTAATACACGGTCCCGGTTAATACGCGGTTTACACCCGGTCCCTTGAACAGTGTCTTATCGGGGTTTTACTGTACTTGCAGTTTTCCAATGACTGAATCAGAGAATACAACTAAATTACTCCATCCAGTTCTCTCCAGTAGTGCTGACTATGTCAGGCACTTCGACATAGGGATTTTGAGAACTATATGATATCATTAACTTCTAAACAACGCGATATTTTTTCTCTCTTTCTTGGCGGGTACTTGACTTCTCGTCATTCACCTATATTAAGCCAGTTGTGTATATCAATTCACCAACAGAGTCATTGCTCAGGATGCGCCATAGGAGGCTGCTCTACTCCATACCCATGGTGAAATGAGATGGATATTTGTTGTGATGCCACAGAGAAACTGGAGCTCCTAGAGAAAATTCCTGTGTTACCGGGACCACGGGCTTGCCCAATACAAATTATAAATTCGGGGTACACCAGGATCGATCCTGGATTCACAGGATTATAAGTCCAGCACTGTAGCCACCAAAGCACTGTGGTGACACATGCTTATTATGATTACCGAAGCAATTGAATATTTGTGGTTGATAATTGATGCAATATTGTGTAGCCAATAACAGTAAAGATCAAGGAAGTAAAAATTTATGCTTAAAATGTTGTTAACTAATGCTGGGTTTTTGGCAGTAAACTCTCTTGCTCTCCAAGATACGAGAATAATGTAACAAAAAGTATAACTGTTCTAATGTAGGCACTATATTTTTATGTTAATGTTAATGTTAATTGAGAGAGTATTTTAGTTATTTCTCAAACAGCAGAAATAACTAAAATGCTCTCTCAATTAATATCACTCAATAAAAGAATTGTATTCCAATGGATACCATCCCATTGTGGAATTCTGGGAAACGAGAATGCGGATGCTTTAGCAAAGAAGGGCAGCACTGCTATTTACAGACTTGTTTCTAAATCTTCGTATTACCCTAGATCATATATGTAATAGATATGTCGGGGTTATAGGCTTTGAGGTTAACAACTTTTGTCAGGTTTACTACGCTGCCATCTAGTTGTTACATAAGGGGTCACGTCATAATACCCATTTGAATTGCATTAGCGACTGTGCTGCCATCTCGTGTTCGTTTACTGTGGATGGGTGGCGATCCTGGCGGTTGTTCTCTTCAAAGTGCTGCCGATTTTAACGTAGCGAGGAGTTATGTTACATATATGACCTAGGGTATTACTCTGTGAAAAGATTTATTAAATCTACATACTTAGACTTCAACAAACAAAATTTGATAACACAATCTCAAGAGAAAAAATGGAACTCTCTGCATCATAATCCACAGTTAACTCCCGATTTACCACGGAAATCATCTGTAGCTGCATTTAGATTGGCAACAGGCCATGATTGTTTGGCCAAACACCTGCATAGAATTGGAATATATCAGTCCCCTAACTGCCCATTGTGCAACTCAAAACAAGAAATGGATTCGGAACACCTCAAAATCTGTGCTTCAGTGGCTGACCATGATAATATCTTTGAAAAATATTGGAGTACAAAAGGTCAAATGACTTTATTGTCAAATATCTGGCATTAGAAAACAACAACATATTTTTATGTTACTCCGGTTATATCACCTACACACAACCTCTTAACTGTTTGGAGGATCACACCTCCCATTGGTTAGTGGATCCACATGACCCAGCCTGGAGAATTGTCAGACAACTCCAACGACCACATCCCCTCTTCACCACTTAGGGGATGCTTATGCATGCCATGACAGGTCGGCATGCTGAAACGGCATTTCCTCCATTTTTTATGAAATAGTTACACTCCTGTGACTCGTTCCCAGGGCCTCATTCGTTAAAAATAGTTGCACTACGGGAAGATGAGGATGGGATTTGAGTAGGAGAGGTCATGGAATGCACTTCACTTCTCCTTGCAAGCCATGCTTAAAACGCGGACATCGATCATCCCAACCTAAGTTGTAGATAGTATCATTAAACAATCTTACGTCTTAACTACAATGAAAACGCAATGCTAAATATTTAATAAGAGGGTACCATATTTTAAAAAGAACTGAGTTATTGATTATATGATTCTCATAATGCTTCATATCTGTATAGTAGACTACCTATCGTAGAAGTGTTGTCACTCTGTTTAAATGATCTGAGCTTAAACATTTTAATAGTAACAGGAAATGTAACTAATCAATAAATATTCTGTCTAGAGAGAACTGGAAACAGGCGATTTAATTTCCCTTTTCATATTTTTATCAGGTTTGCTGCTAATATTCTGTGCTTAAATATGTACCAGTACTAAGTGAATGGCATCAAAATAATCAATTTTGCCATATATTCTCATAATACTTTTTAGATTGGTAATCTTTACGAAATGTTACACCAACATGAATATTGGCTAATGGAAAGTGGTACTTCCAGGTTATCCAGAGTATGATGGTGGTGCTCCACTCACTGAATTTGAAGTTGAACTGACAAGTCCAAACTCCAGCCGACGACAGGCGTACAAAGGAAAGGATACTGAATGTATAGTTACAGATCTCTTTCCTGGGCAAACCTATGTCTTCCAAGTTCGGGCTTTTAACAGGGTAGGGGTAAGTATCCGAACAGCACAAGTAAGATTTTATTCTGATTTCATTTCAAATTAATTTCACTGAAGACTCTTTAGCAATAACAGGAAGAAAAATTGTGACATTACAGAATGTAAAACACTCATAATTTTAAACCCATTGTTGTTTGTCAGCTTATATCATCCTCTTCTTTTTTTATGTTCACTGCATAGTTGAGACTGTAGTCCAGTGATTTTCAACACGCCAACTTATGGCATCAGAGCACATTGACATCAAAAGCCAGAAGAGGACAGTTTTAATTCCTCAGTTGTTGTTTAGCCAGGTCTGAACCTCATAAGAGATATCAATAAGGCACCACTTATGAGGAATTAAGCCAGGAGATAATGGGGTAGGGTTCCTTTCTCCCTCCATTGCATACATCGCCCACTAGCTACATCTCACACTAGTCAGGCTTCAGATGCATACAAACAATTGTTCTTCCTCTGACACATATCGTCGAGTGAGATGTACTGCCTGATAATAGATGTACAGAACCTCAGTCAGAGATATTCTCCTTAGTATAGATACCAGTATGTAATATTTAATCCATGTTGAATCTTTCGTATACTACTTTTAACACTTGAATATAAATAATTGATTAAATGGCGATCTTACTCGTGTTAATTGTGTAAGCATGTGTGGCTTACAGCTGTTTCGGTGCTTCTTCAAACCATCCTCAGAGCCTACTAAATCTCGGCATCATCTCCAACTTCACTGCTTATTGTGTGGGTGCGTTCGATTGTTGAAAAGTGTTGAAATGTGGTGTCAAATAGTGTGTGTGTTCTGAAATTGATCTGTATGTTGAGAATTTGATTGGGGTGTGTTTTAGTGTGTCTGTATATTTCATATTGTTCTAGTGTGTTGAGTTTTTGGTTTTTGGGTTGTATGTGTAGGATTTCCATGTCTGTATTTATGTTATTGTATGTGTGGTTAGCATTAGTTATGTGTTCGGCATATGTAGATGTATTGTGTCCTCTGGTTATTGCTTTAATGTGTTCTTTGTATCGAGTTTGGAATGATCTGCCTGTCTGTCCAATGTAGAAACATAGCATGCAGAACAGAAAACACACTACAAAGACATCTCAACACACAAACAACACAAACAAATAAATACAACCACACAGACATATACAAACTCACATGCAATAGTTGCGACAGTTTCTACATTGGACAGACAGGCAGATCATTCCAATCACGATACAAAGAACACATTAAAGCAATAACCAGAGGACACAATACATCTACATGCTGATCACATAACCAATGCTAACCACACATACAATAACATAAATACAGACATGGAAATCCTACACATACAACCCAAAAACCAAAAACTCAACACATTAGAACAATATGAAATATACAGACACACTAAAACACACCCTGATCAAATTCTCAACACACAGATCAATTTCAGAACACACACACTATTTGACACCACATTTCAACACTTTTCAACAATCGAACGCACTCACACAACAGGCAGCGAAGTTCGAGATGATGCCAAGATCTAGTAGGCTCTGAGGATGGTGTGAAGAAGCACCGAAACAGCTGTAAGCCACACATGCTTACACAATTAACACGAGTAAGATCGCCATTTCATCAATTATTAATATTTAAACAGAAAACTGAAGCGAATATCTCGTCATCATAGTATGGCATTCTTTGGCTTATAAAATACTCATATCACACAACTATTTTGTTCCCCATTTACTATCTCTTTACCAATCTTAAGTGTTTCATGTCTTGTGACTATTTTTATCTCTTGTTTTAATTATGATGAAAAAAAAAAAACATAAGGAATGCGTTAGTTTTATAAAATTTCATCTGTCTTCCTTTTTATTCCTGAACTTTTTTTTATACAGATGGTATTGAAGTGACAACTTACATACTGTAGAAATTTTGTATTAATGTCGTATGTGGGATTTGTTTAAATCCTTGCTATAAAGTAGAAACTCATTTTATAGATACTCCAACATGTGAAATCCGTCATATACTGTATAAAACTTGCACTTTTTAAATATAATTCACCCCTTAATGTTAACATATTTAACTTGTTTCTTCTTTCTGACTCTTCATGTTACACTTCAGAACTAAGATGTTCCTTTATACACTTTTTAACATCACTGAACAAGTAATAACTGCTTTACTGTGTTAATACAGTGAAACCTGTTCAAATCGGAACCTGAAGAATCCAGAATCCTGTCTATTTCGGAACAATTTATTGGTCCCAGCGAAATTTGTATGTATTATGTGTAATTTTTCCTGAATAAAACGGAAACTGTCTGCTACTGTTCAAAACAGAAACAATATTTTGGACACACGCTATATTTTGTAACTATATTTTGAAACAGCGTGTAATTTCAAGGAATATACAAAATATGTAGGTCGCTAAGATAAAAAGTTTTCTTTGCAAAATTCTAGAGGGTACGAGGGTGTGTTGGCCTGTCGGTCATAAATTTTATTACCCTGTTGACTAGGCAGACGAGTCCCTTCAAAGATTTTCAATGCTTCACACCCCTATACTGTCGTAGCTGGACAGAGCGCATGTGTAGTGATTTGCTGGTAAAAAAAAAAAAAGAAAAAAATTGCATAAAATGTGGCATTAACATTAAGTGATGAAGTAAAAGTTATCGAGATAAAGGAAAATTAGAAACAAAGTCTATGTGAAATAATATTGAAGTACGGTTGTGGAAAACTCAGGTGTGACACTTTAAAAAATAAAGATCATAATGAGTGAGTGGCGTGTGGCCAATATTGGTGACAAAAAAAAACCAGAAAGCAACTGTTTATGTGCAAAAATAAATGAACTGTTGTGGGAGTGGGTTCTTCATGACCTTTCAAAGAACAAGCCAATTTCTGGATCTATCCTGCAAAGCAAGCTATTGAACTGGGAAAGAAATTAAATAAACCAGAATTCAAGGCTTCTACTAGATGGCTCCTAGTCCAATTAATTAATAATGTGCAGTGATATGCAGTACAGTATTAGAGTATAGTGTTAGATATTAAATAGAATGAGATTACTTACTTACAAATGGCTTTTAAGGAACCCGAAGGTTCATTGCCGCCCTCACATAAGCCCGCCAGCGGTCCCTATCCTGTGCAAGATTAATCCAGTCTCCATCATCATACCCCACCTCCCTCAAATCCATTTTAATATTATCCTCCCATCTACGTCTCGGCCTCCCTAAAGGTCTTTTTCCCTCCGGTCTCCCAACTAACACTCTATATGCATTTCTGGATTCGCCCATACGTGCTACATGCCCTGCCCATCTCAAACGTCTGGATTTAATGTTCCTAATTGTCAGGTGAAGAATACAATGCGTGCAGTTCTGTGTTGTGGAACTTTCTCCATTCTCCTGTAACTTCATCCCGCTTAGCCCCAAATATTTTCCTTAGCACCTTATTCTCAAACACCCTGAACCTATGTTCCTCTCTCAGAGTGAGAGTCCAAGTTTCACAACCATACAGAAGAACCGGTAATATAACTGTTTTATAAATTCTAACTTTCAGATTTTTGGACAGCAGACTGGATGATAAGAGCTTCTCAACCGAATAATAACACGCATTTCCCATATTTATTCTGCGTTTAATTTCCTCCCGAGTATCATTTATATTTGTTACTGTTGCTCCAAGATATTTGAATGAGATTAGTAAACTTTATTAATGTTTAATGACTAATGAGTGGGTTACGATAATATTTATACAGAAAATGAGATTTTAATCAAGATGATTCACCAACGTAATAAGTGACAGAAAGCTGATTTAATGTGATGAGTGTTAAATGGAATATTTTGTACGTCTTGCCGTTTGCGGCATGCCATTTTGTTTTTCATGTACTATTCAGGTGAATGACAAAATATTCCATTTTAATGTCACTCCTGAATAATACGGAAACCTCTCCACAATGGAAAAAAAATTAGGACCATGTTACTTCCGTCTTGAACAGGTTTCACTGTATAATGGTAAATTATCTGGCTAGTTAGTTTCGACGTGGTGTGCGGCATTCTTCGAAGCCTAGTGTTCCTTTATATGTTTAATTTCTTTTGTACAATGTAAAATTGTCGAATTGTCATTGTATTATATTAATTATGTATTATATTGTCTTGTATTGTAGTATTGTATTGCTTTGAATTGTATTGTATTATGTTATATTCATAGCATTGTAGTAATTTTCTATCATACTGGTAGAGTGGAAGAGAAGACCGAATATGTATGTGTATGTATTTATTCACACTGCAGTGGGTATATACCCGGTGGCAGTGGTAACTAATTACACTCAATAATGACAATAATAAACTTATTAATTAAAATACAATTAATAATAATACTAATAATTAATACTAACAATAATTAATAATAATAATAATAACAACAACAACAACAACAACAGGGAATATACTAAATTAAATGAAACGATCACTTAAAATAACATTTGAAATAAATCTAATTTGTATCTTAAAACTAAGATCGAACTAAAACCCACGAGTATGATATGTTCATATCTGCACAAGTACCTTTCAAATTACACTCATTTCGCTGTCAACTCACTCACTGCAATGGAACTACGACACATTTCACTGATTCTATCCTGATTTCACTAACACTTCAAAAACATTTCACTTTCAAATACTATGCACTGCCACTATAAACTATAAAGCTTCACTGACAGGAACACGTTTCACTTACACAGCACACTTCACTGACACGACATACTTCTTCACTGATACAACATAACTCTTCACTGATACAACACTTCAATAACAACATATCATTTACACCCTTTAAATACTGTGTATAATTACCGTCTATTAGTAAGGTCCATAAGCCTATTTTTAAATGCATCATTGGTTGTTGGTAAAGCCTTTAGTAAGTCTGCAGGTAAAGCATTCCAGTCCCTGATAGTACGATTGAGAAAAGAAAACTTTCCAGTGTCCGTCCTCTGCCTTCTTTCCCTCAATTTGTATGAATGGTCGTTCCTTGAAGAGTAATTTGGCGGCTGCAACCTATTTTTTATTTCTGACCTTAACTCTGCCAGTTAAAATAAGCAATTATTATTATTATTATTATTATTATTATTATTATTATTAAAATTGTTACAGGCTGGTCCTTGGTCAGACTGCCTGGAGGTGATGAGCGGGGCGGCGCCTCCTGACACACCCTTGGAGCCACAAGTTGTATGCCGGTCCTCCCATCATGCAGTGGTTCACTGGGAGGAGCCTGCCAGCAACGGAGCACCCATCACGGACTACAGACTGGAGATGAGCGTAGCAGACAGAGACCAGGACTACTCCACGGTGTTCCACGGCCTTAGCAACTCCTTTGAAGTGAAGGGCCTCACTGCTGCGACTCCTTACTTCTTTCGGATACAGGTGAGCAGGAAACGTATTATTATTCAAGCAGAAACATACGAAAAAGTGTCCACACCTGTGGAGTAATGGTCAGCGCGTCTGGCCGCGAAACCAGGTGGCCCGGGTTCGAATCCCAGTTGGGGCAAGTTACCTGGTTGAGGTTTTTTCCGGGGTTTTCCCTCAACCCAATACGAGCAAATGCTGGGTAACTTTCGGTGTTGGACCCTGGACTCATTTCACCAGCATTATCACCTTCATTTCATTCAGACGCTACATAACCTAGATGTTGATACAGCATCGTAAAATAACCCAATAAAATAAAATAAAAAAAGCAATGTACTAAAAAGTTTTCTGATTTGGACCCATTACTTCATTCATTCATCTATCATCTATCATTGAAGTTATTTGACTGTTTGTAGCTAGAATTGTGCTTTACTTCATAGAAAACATTTCCAAAAGAAAGTGCTAACATTGTGAAAATATTACAGAGATCAGAAAGTGTTACCTTTTTGGAAGTTAAATTACTGATAAATATCATTCATTATTTTGAAACATGTAAACGAATGCCTTTGCTTATAAAATTCTTCATACAGCAATTAAAACAAAAATGAAAAATATAAGCATAACAGTTTGGCAAAATTAGCAGTGCTGTGAATAGTGATAACTAGGGCCAGGAAGCTCATGCCTTAAAAACCTACTAAATATGCATGTAAATTTGTCTTTAAAAACCTTAAATATGCTAATAAATGTGCACCAATAAAATTATATATTTCTTGATATGTCACTGTTTCATATTAAGTAAAAATGTAATATGTATTGAGATAGAAAGATGAATCACGTAAAAAAAAAATTATTGCCATATCATAGGATAAAAAAACTTGTTATTGTCGTTTTGATAATTGTCGTAGTTTCACGGAATGAATTAACGACAGTAACTGCGGGCTAAAGCAGGGAGATGCACTATCACCTTTACTTTTTAACTTCGCTTTAGAATATGCCATTAGGAAAGTTCAGGATAACAGGCAGGGTTTGGAATTGAACGGGTTACATCAGCTTCTTGTCTATGCGGATGACGTGAATATGTTAGGAGAAAATCCACAAACGGTTAGGGAAAACACGGAAATTTTACTTGAAGCAAGTAAAGCGATCGGTTTGAAGTAAATCCCAAAAAGACTAAGTATATGATTATGTCTCGTGACCAGAATATTGTACGAAATGGAAATATAAAAATTGGAGATTTATCCTTCGAAGAGGTGGAAAAATTCAAATATCTTGGAGCAACAGTAACAAATATAAATGACACACGGGAGGAAATTAAACACAGAATAAATATAGGAAATGCGTGTTATTATTCAGTTGAGAAGCTTTTATCATCCAGTCTGCTGTCAAAAAATCTGAAAGTTAGAATTTATAAAACAGTTATATTACCGGTTGTTCTTTATGACTGTGAAACTTGGACTCTCACTTTGAGATAGGAACATAGGTTAAGGGTGTTTGATAATAAGGTGCTTAGGAAAATATTTGGGGCTAAGCGGGATGAAGTTACAGGAGAATAGAGAAAGTTACACAACACAGAACTGCACGCATTGTATTCTTCACCTGACATAATTAGGAACATTAAATCCAGACGTTTGAGATGGGCAGGGCATGTGGCACATTTGGGCGAATCCAGAAATGCATATAGAGTGTTAGTTAGGAGGTCGGAGGGAAAAAGACCTGTGGGGAGGCCGAGACGTAGATGGGAAGATAATATTAAAATGGATTTGAGGGAGATGGGATATGATGATAGAGAGTGGATTAATCTTGCTCAGGATAGGGACCAATGGCGGGCTTATGTGAGGGTGGCAATGAACCTCCGGGTTCCTTAAAAGCCAGTAAGTAAGTAACATCAAACTACATCTTCGTCACTTTTGCAGTTGAGCCTTTTGGTCCGTGGTGTAGAGACGCTAAAGATCTACTGACCCAAATTGGTACACGTCTGCTGTCCTGTGCAGGCAATCCTAGCTGTATCAGTTCCCTTTGTCAATGCATTGGAATTGCTGTTCAGCAAGGGAATGCAACCTCCATCCTGGGATCATTTCCTAACTCTATTTCGATGGATGAGATCTTTCTCGTTTAATTCCTTCCTCCTTATTTTATTCCTTTTATCATATTTTAGAAAGATGTTTTTACATAACCCGATCAAAATGGTGTAGTCTTACAATTTCATATTTAAGTAAAAATTTAATATGTATTGAGATAATAAGATGAATCGCGTAAAAAAATTATTGCTATATAATAGGATAAAAAAAAAACTTGTTATTGTCGTTTTGATAATTGTAGTTTCATGGAATGAATTAACGACAGTAACCATAGCTCCACTATGTTATTTCATAGCCTGTTGCATGTGTGTGATCCGCAGGCTTGCAACAATGCTGGCTGGAGTGCAATCTCGGCAGTGAGTCAGATCATCACGCCCCCTTCGTCCCCTGCAGCTGTGGCTTTGCCTCGCTACGTGGCCACACCAACGAGTTTGAAGCTGTCATGGCAGGAGCCGGCATGCCACGGTGCCGAAATCTTGCACTACAATATTGACATGGGTGACCGCGTCGAGACTACTGGTGGACCAGCTGTGGAGCACACACTAGAAGGCCTAACCCCAGACTCTACTTACAGGTCTGTCTTACATTACGTAGGTTAATGTATTAAGCTGTCAGCCTTTCCACTCTGAAATGAAATAATTTGAAGCAGGCGAGAATGAGATAGTCCAAAGCTACTAGTGAAATATTATAAAAATTGCTCAACAAATGACGTAAGTATGGGCTACAGTATTCCATATGAAATCGATCAGTAAAAAACCTCGCATTTTTTTAATAATCTAATTTTTTCCCTTTTTATACAAGGTGCTGAGGACAGTGCATTTTCAAAAATATACTATCGAAAGTCAAACGGTTTTCGTACTATTAAGCGACAAATTTAGCGTATTTTATAAAAACAAGCCTCTTTCAGCACTCAGAACTCTGGAACCATTTACTGCAGAACATTGAACGGGAGCTCATTTTGAAGCTGACATTTGGTAGGTTATGATAAGAAGTAATACTTTTTTTTATTGTATACAGAGAGAGAAATAATCTGATTTTACTTACTTTTAGGCTTTTTGCCCATTTGTAAAAAAAAAAAAAAAAATTGAGAAAAAACCTTGCATTATTAAGAGGGATTCGGCATTGTTTGCTTAGTGGCTCGGGAATAAGTTTCGAGGGTATTAAATAGATTATTTTCACACGCCTAGACTTGAACGGCGCAGTACCGCACGCACTGGCCAAGAGCTGAAGATAAGCGAGTGTTGGGCGTCACTTTACTCCTTTCTTTATGAAAACTTGTGATAAAGCTAGCCCAGCTATGCCTTACTAGACGAAACATCACGTGTTTATGTCTCTTGGCCTTGCTTGTCTCGGCTAGCTCCCATCTCACAGTCAGCTGGTTAGTTCACGCGCGTACTATTGATTTTCTTTATTTGATATTTTCAATACTTTCTTATCAACGGTGCACCAGTAAAAAATATGTGTTTATTTGTACTTCCAGTGCGGAATCTAACCATATATTTTAGAAATATTTTTTCGTGGTCAAAGGTGTCTTAATGAAGAAAAATCTAAATTTCTCCATTTCCATAAAAAGTAAGAAAAACTGTTTACATGTCAATATAAACTTTAATTTCTCAGCATCAAAATAAACCATGATTTTGATCATTGGGTGAAAGGGTTTCCGAGTCACAACAGTTTAAATTTGCTAATTTTATGAAAATACGATAAATTTAAATATTTTAAATTTAAGCACTATGAAGTTCTGATGCCTCAAACTTTGCACAAAGCATTGTATCACAGTTCTCTACATACAAAAAAAGTTTTATTGTATTTAAAAATTGCAAGATCAATTTTCTCTATATTTCGGTCGATTTGAGATGGAATAGCCCATATATTGTGTGCAGGTACGAGACATTTTGTATTATGAACTTATAAAGGATTACTAGAAACTGACGTATATTGTAGTTATGTATTTGTAATGACTGCTCTTTGTTGGAAACAGACTGCGAGTGCAGGCCGTAAACAATGTGGGACCAGGATCTTTCTCGCCCATCCTGCGCGCAGCAACCCTGCCACTTCCTCCCGCACCACCCAAGCTGGAATGTGCCGGTGTGGGCCACAACTACTTGAAACTCAAGTGGGGTGATGGCAAGAACCCCAGCTTCACAAATTACACGGTTGAATCCGACAACACGTGGACAAAAGAGTAAGCTGCTGATTGTACTTCTGTGCTTGTAAAACAACCTCGTCCAGCCCCTTATTAAAAGTTAACGCTGAAGTGCAATGGCATACAGCACATTGCAGAAGGGGGGGGGGAAGAAATCTGTTACTTATGTCTCGGTAGCAAAAACATCAAATATAAACACAGTTTCACCTTTTTCGCATAAGTCATAGCTCAAGTCTAATTGAATGACCTTTAGGTTACACAGGACAGTCCAAAAATGATAACCGAAACTGTTCTAGTGTTAAATGCATGATTGTGGTTACTGGAGTGCACTGGACCACATGTATGCCATGAAAGACCTCCAAGCACATCTGCGTTTATGAAAATTCGTATTATCTTCGAAATTGGTGTTTTTATTTATGTATTTAGTTATTTATTTATTTATGTATTTATTTATTTATTTATTTATGTATTTATTTATGTATTTATTTATGTATTTATTTATTTATGTATTTATTTATTTATTTATGTATTTATTTATTTATGTATTTATTTATGTATTTATGTATTTATTTATTTATTTATGTACTTATTTATTTATTTATGTATTTATTTATTTATTTATTTATGTATTTATTTATTTATGTATTTATTTATTTATGTATTTATTTATGTATTTATTTATTTATGTATGTATTTATTTATTTATGTATTTATTTATTTATGTATTTATTTATGTATTTTTATGTATTTATTTATTTATGTATTTTATTTATTTATTTATGTATTTTATGTATTTATTTATGTATTTATTTATGTATTTATTTATTTATGTATTTATTTATTTATTTATGTATTTATTTATGTATTTATTTATTTATGTATTTATTTATGTATTTATTTATTTATTTATTTATTTATGTATTTATTTATTTATTTATGTATTTATTTACATATTGCATACATCTTATATTGTTTTCCTTTGACGTATAGGGCTGCTTAAATTATGCCATAACAGTAAAGTATCCTAAATAGAAAAATATACAGGGTGTAACAAAAATGCATGTGAAAACTTTAGGGAAATATTTCTCATATATAGAGTATTAAAATGTGTTATATAAACATGGGTCCGGAAACACTTTATTTCCGCGTTGTCTCCTAGTTTACAAACAAGAGCTTGTTTACAAACGTAATTTGACTGTAGTAGTGCTTACTGTTGTGTACACTACATTTTTATTCAGTTCACGTTTGTTACTAAATTTCATTAGTAATACATTTGTGTTCATTAGTTAATGCATATTGCTTATTGTTGTATGTACAAGACTTGTTGCTGAACTCACATTTGTTACTTTAATCCCATTGGCTATATTTATGTCCATATTTTCTAACAATTTGTCAATTGCTTATTGTTGTGTACACTAAAGTTGTTGCTAAATTCGTATTACTTTAAATTGCATTGGTTTTATTTCTCTATACATTTTGCAATACATATTTTTTTTAATCAGCTGGCTACGGACTGGAAGATCCGGGGTTCGATCCCAGGTGGTGACAGGATTTTTTCTCGTTGCCAAACTTTCAGAACGGCCTCGAGGTTCACTCAGCCTCCTATAAAATTGAGTACCGGGTCTTTCCCGGGGGTAAAAGGCGGTCAGAGCGTGGTGCTGACCACATCACCTCATTCTAGTGCCGAGGTCATGGAAAGCATGGGGCTCTACCTCCATGCCCCCCAAGTGCCTTCATGGCATGTTACGGGATACCCTTACCCTTTTTTTTTACATACATATTTCCTTATTTATTTACTTATTTGCTTATCGGTACTTTTTTATTTACTTATTTATGTATTTGTTTAATTTATGTATTTAATTAATTTATTTATTTACTTATTTACGTACTTATTTAACATGCTCCATTGCAGAGTAATACTACAGGAGTTTGATTTTCCTTTGCTGCAATAGTTATAATTAAGTTGTTGGATAGGCATAATTTAGTTTTGGCTGACATTTACATGGATCATATTAAAACAAGATTCAGAATTATTGGTGTTATAATATATATTTTTTTCTATTGCGTTTCAATTCACCAAAATTTACATTGACATTGTTTCCAGAATATACTACATCTGAAGTCTGGCTAGCGTAATGTGTATACAATGGAGGGGGAAAGGAACTGGCCACCCTACCCCATTATCTCCTGGTCTAGTTGCATTATAAGTGGTGTCCTGTTGGTATCACTTGTGAGGTTCAGACCTGTCTTCGGACAGTTGACTGAACAACCATAAGAGTTGTTTTCTAATGCCAGGTGTTTGACAATAAAGTCATTTGACCTCTTGCACTCCAATATTTTTCAAAGATATTATCATGGCCAGCCACTGAAGCACAGATTTTGAGGTAGAATAACTCTTCTCGGGTTCTCAGCCAGGTGAGTTGGAGATTAGCTTCCAAGCTTTCGAAGATGGCAGAGCTAGCCGTCGAAAGCTTGGAAGCTAATCTCCAACTCACCTGGCTGAGAACCCGAGAAGAGTTATTCTACATCAAACGCCGGGAAAGCCTCAAGTCATACAGATTTTGAGGTGTTCCGAATCCATTTCTTGGTTTGAGTTGCACAATGGGCAGTTAGGGGACAGATATATTCCAATTCTATGCAAGTGTTTGGCCAAACAATCATGGCCTGTTGCCAGTCTAAATGCAGCTACAGACGATTTTCGTGGTAAATCGGGAATTAACTGTGGATTTTGATGCAGAGAGTTCCATTTTTTCCCTTGGGATTGAGTTATCAAATTTTTTTTGTTGAAGTCTAAGTATGTAGATTTAATAAATCTCTTCACAGAGTAATATGTAGATTTAGTAACAGATCTGTAATGTTCCGTTTTTCTGATGTTTCAAACGCATACTGGGTTAGATTAAAATTATTTTTACAGAATGATGCTCAAATTATTTAATTATGCAACCATATTGTCAGTTCACCACTGCTTGAACGATGTCATCCCATGTGCTTAATCAACACTTACTTGCATTTCCTCATCTGCTTCCCTAGCTACATAGACGAAGCTGGGAATTGCAAGCGCCTTGATTAGAATTTCTTTCTTGGTGTTTTGCTATTTCATTTTCAGTGTCATTAATAGTTTATTTTGTTGTCAGGTTTCAGTGTGTGTACCAAGGCACAAGTCACAGCTGTAAAGTCAACCGTCTGCAGGAAATGACAGTGTACAGGTTTCGAATCGCAGCAGCTAATGATGCAGGTCAAGGAGATTACTCTGAAATTCAGGAGTTCAGCACCTGCATTGCTCCACCCCCGTCTCTCAAAGGTATGATGTTTCTTATAATTATACGGCATTATTCTTTATACAGGGAATATCTTTTAACTGTCCTGGAGAGTTGCCGCTTCCCACTCCCAGGTGACCTTGTGACTAACATGTTGATGACAGTTTCCAGTTGGCAGTCTCAGTGCTAGACTAGCTGCCATACAGAGTGGATGCATACTCCAATGCTCTTTAGTTTCTGAGCTGTGCTTAATTATTTGTGTGAAGTGTTTAGTTCCAGTGCCATTTTCATTATGTGAGCGTATGTATATTTATAATACTTACTTACTTAAGGAAGGAACCCGAAGGTTCATTGCCGCCCTCGCATAAGCCCGCCATCAGTCCCTATCCTGTGCAAGATTAATCCAGTCTCTATCATCATATCCCACCTCCCTCAAATCCATTTTAATATTATCCTCCCATCTACGTCTCGGCCTCCCTAAAGGTCTTTTTCCCTCCGGTCTCCCAACTAACACTCTATATGCATTTCTGGATTCGCCCATACGTGCTACATGCCCTGCCCATCTCAAACGTCTGGAGTTAATGTTCCTAACTTATTGTAGGGATTCGTAACAAGCTGTTTTTTACGGTGATGGGTTGTTAGCCCTTCGCCCAACCCCCAAGCTGGAGGACCACCCCTTATCGGCTGTCCACGACTGCTTATTCAATATATTCGCAGCTGCCCTCCATATCTGGAGGCCGTCTCCTCTATCCACAACCTGAGGACGCGCCATGCCGTGGTGATAGGGACCCACAATACATGGATGTATATTTATAATACTTACATAAAATACAGAAAATCTTGTGCAAAAACGCGACGCAAGTTCCGACAGAAATTTCTAGACAGACTCATACCTTGAGTAAAAACAATAAAAAAATCTATTAATATTTGAGGAGAAAAATTCGCTCCGGCACCGGGATCGAACCTAGGTTCTTGGTTCTACGTACCAAGGGCTTTGACCACTGAGCTACGCCGAATTCAATCCACAGCACCGGATCGAATTCTCCTTCAGTGTTTCCCTTTGTGGCCTGACTCCAAGTTAGGCATACATGTTGATGTATATGTCCAATGTCAACTGCCATTATACAAGGGGCGCACTCAGCTGAGTGACTTGTTTGGCTGGGATTCCGCAGTTGTATGCACTGCTAGCTTGTCAATATTACAGGTATTATTCTGTAGGACAAATTAATAAATCCATAATATTCTCACAGCTAGCAGTGCATATAACTGCGGAATCCCGGCCAACAAGTCACTCAGCTGAGTGCACCCCTAGTATAATGGCAGTTGACATTGGACATATACGTCAACATATATGCCTAACTTGGAGTCAGGCCACAAAGGGAAACATTGAAGGAGGAGGGTTCGGTCCGGTGCTGTGGATTGAATTCGGTGTAGCTCAGTGGTCAGAGCGCTTGGTACGTAGAACCAAGGACCCAGGTTCGATCCCCGGTGCTGGAGCGAATTTTTCTCCTCAAATATTAATTGTCAATATTACAGATATTATTCTGTAGGACAAATTAATAAATCCATAATAAAAAATCTAGCTAAAAATTCAAAGAAACAGGTTCAATAAATGATCGTAAAAGACTACATAAGAGCTGAAATGGAGTCAATCAGTGCTGCTGAACTTGTGAAAGTTAATAATAATTTTATAAGAAGGTGTCAGCAATGTGTAGCAGTCAACGGGGGACATTTTGAGCATAAAATATGAGCTGGGTAAGTACAAATAACTGTACATTGCTTGCCTCCCAGGCGAACAGCGGGTGCATGCATAGCGGAAGACAGTCGCTCTGCGGCCGTGGCCGGGAAATTCCAACTCTCTGGGACAGTTAAAAGATATTCCCTCTAGTTCTTCATAGTCTTGCTCTGTATTGATTTTACAGAGTGGTTGCTTCGCTTTCTTTGTTCTCGTGAGTTGTGTGGATCCTGTTTCCAAGTTTTTTTTTTTATGTTGTTTATGAATCACTATAATGGCGACGAAACAGAAGAAATTAATCATTGGATAGAAAGTGAAAATAAGGAATATCTAGATTAATCCTCAAATAACACTATTGCATATGGCAAAAAGGCATGATTTGCCACCTTCTTCATAATGACATTTGAGATGCACTATTGAATATGTCAGTACTATTGATTTATGGAAGTAGATTGAGTACTGTAATTGTTTATTTCTATCAGTTTAATGAAGGGCACCTAGTTTCATAAGGGCCTAAAGCACAAGATGACAGTTACTGCCATTTTTGTGTGCTGTTTCCATCTCATATTCATTTTGTGAACTAATACTCATACATGTGCCTTATGCCAATTGATCAATGAAAGAATATCTAGCTTATAAACACATATGTCACTGATAGAAAAGTGAAAGATATGTAGTGTAGTGTAATTCAAAAGGAACATGTATTTTCGCTGTACAGCATATAAAATGTCAAAAATTATTTCAAGTGCGTGTTCTTTTTCTTTCTTTCGGTTTTTTAACATAATAATATTTAGCATGCTCCATAATTTTACATACTTTATGCTATTTTTGACCTTTCCTGGCACCACATTATCATAATCATCCTATCACATCATCGGGGTAATGTAACTCCACCTTCCAGGCGCCCCAACCTCAGAAGTGGGTTACAACTAAGCCACGGCCAGGAGAGAAGACCAGAAATGTCGAAAGACATCCTGGTGGCATTGGATTAAAAGATTGAGTACTGTATTTCAGGCTTCATTATCACAAAATCCACTTGAAAAGTATTCCTCAGAAGCAGAATTTTCTTTATACTGGGTTTCCTTGCAAGCAGAAATTAATTGCATTATTCTTATGGTAATTTGGCTGGACGTGGCAGATTATTCCTTAAAAACGGGAACATTAAAATGTGGTTTTACTGTATTTTGTGCTATGGATCACTTCTTAAAATCATTCCATCTCTAGCAATGTTGTATTTTTATAAAAGAAGGAATATGGCAGAATACGATCACGGAGAAAATATCTATGAAACCTTTACTTACAATCATAATTGTTTTAATTGCTACACAATAAGTGTTGTAGAAACAGCCATAATGTAACACTGTTTCTTTCTTGAGTAAGCGCAGTGCTATATCAAGAAAACTACCCTTTCTCTTCCAGCACCAAAATTCAGTGATATTCAGCAGAGGAGCTGTTCTGTGGAATGGAATCCATGCAAGCCTATTGGTAACGACCCAATAGTTTACCAAGTTCAGCTCTCACGTCTTCGAGACCAGGAGTACAAGCAAGTGAGTGCTGCAGTGAACATTTTTACAATATTCGGGAACTTGTTTCCTTGTATGTTTAAAATAGTGCATCTTAATAAATGTTCAGTGTTCATAGTATTTAGAATCTTCACATATTCCACATTTACGAGAGTTCCATGCTAATTACTATGTACAGTGCTCTCATTTTACGAGGAAACTCGGTTAGCGCGTCTAGCTGCGAAACCAGGTGGCCCGGGTTCGATTCCCGGTCAGGGAAAGTTACCTTGAGGTTTTTTCCAGGATTTTCCCTCAACCCAATATGAGTAAATGCTGGGTAACTTTCGGTGTTGGACCCCGGACTCATTTCACCGGCATTATCACCTTCATCTCATTCAGACGCTAAATAACCTAAGATGTTGATAAAGCGTCGTAAAATAACCTACTAAAATATAAAAAAAAACCGAGGAAACTTCGCATCATTCTGCCACCAGCCGAATTCCAGCTCTCCCGACTGCAGCGTGGGAGGCCAATTCTGCGAAACATCCCAGCTGTTCGTTACTTCTGAGAATTGTAGTGGAATGTGTGTGTGAATGTTGCTTGTGTATTAAGTAACCGATTGGAAAATGAAGTATACGACTGAACAGCAAATTTATTTGGTGGAGTTTTACTTGAAAAAATATAATTATAGAAGATGCGTTCGGAGATTTTCTCGTAAATATCCTGACCCTATCTTTGATTTGCCGGTAGTAATAGAACACGCTCCTTGCTAGTGCAAGCACGACTGCAGGAAAGTGTATGCCAGCTTTCTGCTGTAATCTAGTTTCCTCGTAAAATGAGAGCACTGTAGATGATGTGCCAGACCAGATTTGACAGTAACTCTCTTACTTTGCCATCCTTTCTCCCTCACTTCAATCACACACTAGTAGGATTGTGTGGAAGTAGTTTACAAAGATGGCATGAATATTTTAGGGACCTACTATTAATTATTGCGCTTTAAATTTGCGAGTTGATTTTGGGCAGGATTTAAACTGGGTTATGTTAGAATAATTTCAAGGAAAAATTGTTCCGGGGCCGGGTATCGATCCCGGGACCCTTCGCTTAGCGTGCGAATGCTCTTCCGACTGAGCTACCCCAGGAACTATACACGACACCATCACAATTTTTCCTTTGTATCCACACGACTTAAATGAGCTGACAAGATGCCAGAACTCAACAATTTTTCCTTGAAATTATTCAAACCTGCTTTACAGGGAGCTACTACCTGAAAGCCAGATTTGTATGGGTTATGTTAGTTGTGTTACAATTTAATACTAATTTACTGGCTGAGAATCACATATTTGAAGATAATAAATACAAAATACGTGAGAAACCTCGGGCTTTTCGAATACATAATTAGATTCTACGTTGGGCAATTAGTTTGAAAATTATAGGCATATCATTGTATAAGTAAAGGTGCTTGCAGTTTGTTAACAATAATAGCTTGAGTGCTGCATCATCCTATATAGAGATAGTATCATGGCTGTCCTTGATAACAAATTATTTTTCTTAATTGAACTTAAAAACAAAATCGTATTTACGTCAATATCCAGGGTGTTTCAGGAGGAATAGTAAGTATTTTAGGGGTAATAGTATGGATTGCTTTGAGTAAAATAGTTCATATAAACATGTGTCCATTTTTTATTGGGTATAGAGATACAGCTGTTAGAATGTAACCCAAGAAGGTGTTAAGCAAAGGCAAATGATTATGTTCAATGCACTTTCGTTTCGTGTGTTGCTACTCCGTTGCTATGGGCTTATTTATCCATTGTCATTTTTGTTTTGAAGGACAAGTTGTGAAGTTGTGCTTTAGTTTACGTAATTGAATTTTTCAACCGTGATTGTGATTTGTTGGCCAATTCTACTGTATCGTTTAAGCATGCCGCATGTATTTACAAATGCTGAGTATGCCGATATGGTATTTGTGTACGGGTTTTGTAATGGAAATGCTGTTGCAGCTTGTAGAGAATATTGCAGATGATTTCCTAACCATCTTACAGGGCCTTATTATCTAGACTTTCTTCAAAACGAGCTTCCAGCATTATTGGAAGGGGTTCCTTTGACTACAAGAATGGGTATGTTCGTCCAGCATGACAGAGCCCCTGCACATTCTAGTCGTCAGGTGACACATCATTTAAACCTAACATTCCCTGGAAGATGGATCGGCAGATATGGTCATGTTTCTTGGCCACCAAGGTCCCCGGACCTTACCCCTTTAGATTTTTGCCTGTGGGGATGGTTGAAAGGCGAAGTCTACAAAGAAAAAGTAAACACAAGAGCCGATTTAATCGTTCGGATTATGAATAATGCTGCCCTCATAAAAGAACGCCAAAATGACCTCAGAAGAGCTACACGTGGTGTTGTCAAGAGAAGTCGAAAGTGCATTGAAGTCGGTGGTGGAATTTATGAAAATAAACTTTGGATGTAATATGTTGTTGTTGTTTTATAATGCCAGGCGTTTGACAATAAAGTCATTTGACCTCTTGCACTCCAATATTTTTCAAAGATATTATCATGACCAGCCACTGAAGCACAGATTTTGAGGTGTTCCGAATCCATTTCTTGGTTTTAGTTGCATAATGGGCAGTTAGGGGACTGATATATTCCAATTCTATGCAGGTGTTTGGCCAAACAATCATGGCCTGTTGCCAATCTAAATGCAGCTACAGACGATTTTCGTGGTAAATCGGGAATTAACTGTGGATTTTGGTGCAGAGAATTCCCTTTTTCCCTTGGGATTGTGTTATCAAATTTTGTTTGCTGAAGTCTAAGTATGTAGATTTAATAAATCTCTTCACAGAGTAATACACAGATTTAGTAACAGGTCTGTAAGTAGCAGTGCTGCCCTTCTTTGCTAAAGCATCCACATTCTCGTTTCCCAGGATTCCACAATGGGATGGTATCCATTGGAATACAATTCTTTTATTGAGTCATATTAATTGAGAGAGCATTTTAGTTATTTCTGCTGTTTGAGATGAAGGTGTGTGTTTAGAGACGATTGATAGAATAGCTGCTTTGGAGTCTGACAATATAACTGCATTCCTAAATTTATTGATGTGGCATAGAAGATTCCTGAGACATTCACTTATTGCAATGATTTCACCATCAAAACTTGTTGTTCCATATCCAAGAGATCTATAAAGTGAGAAGAGACAGCACGTAACACCTGCACCGGCACCTTGTTCTCTGGAGATCAAGGATCCGTCGGTGTATAAATGAAGCCAGTTTTGTGGAGGGTACCTAATATTAATTGTCTCTAAAGACAATTGTTTGAGTATTTCAGTGTTTACTTCTGATTTCAGTATTACTTCTGTTAAATTTAGATTATATTCTATATTTAATAGAGTTGGAGGGTTTGGTTTAATTTGTAAGTTTTCTTTTAAATTCGGGATATGTTGTTGTTGTTTTCTAATGGCAGGCATTTGACAATGAAGTCATTTGGCCTCTTGCACTCCAATATTTTTCAAAGATATTGTCATGACCAGCCACTGAAGCACAGATTTTGAGATGTTCCGAATCCATTTCTTGGTTTGAGTTGCACAATGGACAGTTAGGGGACTGATATATTCCAATTCTATGCAGGTGTTTGGCCAAACAATCATGGCCTGTTGCCAATCTAAATGCAGCTACAGACGATTTTCGTGGTAAATCGGGAATTAACTGTGGATTTTGATGCAGAGAGTTCCATTTTTTCCCTTGGGATTCTGTTATTAAATTTTGTTTGTTGAAGTCTAAGTATGTAGATTTAATAAATCTTTTCACAGAGTAATACGTAGATTTAGTAACAGGTCTGTAAGTAGCAGTGCTGCCCTTCTTTACTAAAGCATCCGCATTCTTCGAGGCCTAGGGGTTCATTTCCCTTTCCTTCCTCCTCTTTCTACTTTTCTGTTCCTACTGCTGACCTGCTACGGCACTAAAATCATCCTCCAGTGGCTTAAGGAGGGAAAGCTGGTGATCAACAAGATCTCCCAGCTAGGTCCAATGGACCCGTCGACCAACAGCAGGTGTGGTCCTCCAGACATTCTGGGGGTTGTGTGTGAATGAAGTAGCTACCAAAACGTTAAAATATGGTGTTCACTTAAATCGGCTACAACTTTCCATTTTTCACTCCAATATGAAATGAGTACCATTAAGGTAAAATTATCCGGAGGTAAAATAGTCCCCCAATCGGATCTCCGGGCAGGGACTACTTTAATGGTACAGAATCAACTAAACATCTTACACTGGAATGCTGGCGGTATAACATTAGCCAAGAAGACTGAACTAGCCAATTCGGGATATGTAATATTACCTTTGCTTAACACCTTCATGGGTTACATTCTAAGAGCTGTATCTCTGTACCCAATAAAAATTGGACACATTTTATATGGAATTTTTTATTCGTATTCGTGTATACTACCACCTCCTAAAATATTTACTATTCCTACTGAAACACCCTGTATGTATACCGGAACTGCTACTTTTTCCCTGCCACTTAGAATAATGAGAAATGTGTTCTGTCTATGTTCCTGTACAGAATGTCTGATTTCCAGAAGTATATTACTGACATTAAAAGAGAGAGGTTTTATGAAAAAAATAATTTCGTTAAGAAGTGAAAAATATCGCACACATTTATAAATCGCGTGTTACAGGTGTACAGAGGAGCTGAGACCAAAGTGCAACTGAATGACCTGGAGCCAGGTGCAGATTACAATGTGAGAGTCTGTCCTGTGAGGCAAGCTGGTAGTGGAGATCTGCCCGGCGCGTACTCCCCACCTGCCACTTTCTCCACTTTGATGCCAGAGCCAGTGGCAACTACTACTACGAGAACAGCTGTAATGCAGGTTCGTACACTTGGAATAACTTTTGTCGTATTTCGTTTTGTGAAACAGCAGAGACCTCTGATAGACAAAACAGAAAATGGAGGTAGAAAATACGATAATGGACACAATAAAACTCTTAGGCTACACAGACCGGAAACCTTCCAAAATCATCAAGGTAAATATACCTCCTTGAAAATTTGTGAAGAGATAGAAACACTGAAAGATGGGGGAAAATAAAGAAAATTAGCTAGCTGCCAATATGAAGTGTAGGCACGAAAAACTGCGTATAAAATTATATTAAAATTTACATTATCTTCATTTTCTCATTTCATATTCTACTGAATTTTTTTTTATCAGGGGGTGAGGAAATTCCTCACAAGTTTTGAACTATGTTGCAACGTAATAGACACGACTAGTTAAATTATGACTTTTAATTTACCAGTCAGCCTCTGCTGACTAATCTAAAGCATCTGACTTACCTTTGCTAGCAACAAATAGAAATAGATCTAGATTCATTTTCCGGGTTGAGAGGTAGTGGTCTGTTGTTTGGTTTTCTACCAGACGATTCGTCTGCAACTGCGGCAGACATATCTTCAGTGGAGTGGTATCCGAGGTCGCAAAACTCTTCTTGGTGTACCTGAGGCAACTGATCCTGTGGCTGGTTGTGTGGGCGTATTTGTAGTGCAACTAGCGGGCTGAGGCCTGTTGTCGCTGCGGTCCGCGCCGCTTTGTTCGCTGCTACTGTTCTGGGTTCCGTCCTTCTGTTGTAGTGGCTTCTTATCTGTTCTGTTTAGGACCGGGTACCGACATTTGTTTAGCTTTATGCCTTCTTCTTTAATCGCAAGAAAGAAGGTGTAAAGCTAAACAAATGTCGGTACCCGGTCCTAAACAGAACAGATAAGAAGCCACTACAACAAAAGGACGGAACCCAGAATGGGAGCAGCGAACAAAGCGGCGCGGACCGCAGCGACAACAGGCCTCGGCCCGCTAGTTGCACTACAAATACGCCCGCACAACCAGCCCCAGGATCAATTACCTCAGGTACACCGAGAAGAGTTTTGCGACCTCGGATACCACTCCACTGAAGATGTCTGCCGCAGTTGCAGACGAAACATCTGCTAGAAAACCAAACAACAGACCACGGCCTCTCAGCCCAGAAAATGAATCTAGATTTATAGACTCCGGCCATGAAAGCCTACACTACAAGATTAATAAATAGAAATGTTACTCAGTAGTATAATGTGGCACATGAACAATCGACACTTTTGAAATAGTACATTATGCAACGAGCCTATAATGAAGGTAATTAAGAAGTGATTATGGATATTTATGAAATGAGCGCAAGCGAGTTTCATAATTTTCATACATCTTCTTAATTACCATTATAGGCGAGTTTCATACGACTTTTTATGCTCGACCATATTTCTAACTTGATATTATTAATTTTATTGTATCTGACCTTGACCAATGTCCCGTATGTTGTGAGATGTGCGCAGACGCGAAAGTATTGATTTTTTCCGAGGAACAGATATCCACATTGACCTTGCTAGGCCATAAGAACGTACAGAGTTAACATTGAAATTAAATTAGACATTGAAAAACGAGATGACAAATTGAATTTATTTGAATATTATTTACAATTAACGCTAATTATTATAGTAACAGAACATAACCTTCTGCGATAGTATTGGATTTCCAGCCTCCGTGACTTTTCGCTAATTCTCTTTCGATTGCATATCCGAGAATAATCGATACTTGCGGTTTTATAACGGTAGAAAGCTGACCTGTCATTGGCTGAACAGTTGTAACCTGAGTCGTCATTGGCTGAAAGATCTGACTTTTAATGAGTAGGTGTACTTTAATGACATGAATTAAAGGTCTGCTACCAGGTGTATAATTACTACGTTTTGGCATGGTCGAGCATAAAGTATATTAAAAGTGCATCATTTGTTGTAAGCCATTGACAAAGAGTTCAGTTGTGCAGTGAGATCCACAAAGACTTGTACTGTAGGACTGCTAAACATAGATTCAGCATATCAAATACAGAACAAATGCAAGATTTGTGGTGTAGAAGAAAATATACTGAATAGAGCACATCTGCTGATCGACTTGTGAAGAACTCAACACAGACAAGCAGAAAAACAGAGAAATTGTTGGGCTGTACTGGGAAACTAGAGAGAAGAAGAATGCAAATCTATTACCCATGTAGTTAGAGACCAACCAATAATGAATACGTAATGCAGGGAAGTTTATTTCCAAGAACTCCATAACTTGTGTTTAAAGTGTAATTAAATTTTAAAATGTAAATACCGGTACAGTAAAATCTCTTGTATCCGACACCCAAATAATCAGCCATACCAAAACAACGGCACTTTTGGCTAGGTCAAAAAAAAAAAAATTGTCATTCATGCGAAAGGAAAGAGTCGGACGAAGATGTGAGTGTTTTCGTGGATTGCACATGCCGCATATTGTTTACTCTTTACATTGTTGATGCATGAAAACATAGACAGAAAACCCCATTACGTCCCTGGAATAGATCGGGTAGCATCAGTAAGCTGTCACTTGGGCCTTGCAAACACTGCACAGAGACGATATCTTTAAATTTACCACTTGAACTCTCCCGTTTCGAAGGGGTGTTGGATGAGTCTAAATAGGAAAGTGTGAAATTCTCTGTTACGCTGTAGCACGTAAAAGTTTCATTGGAGTAATAGATTTTATTTATCCGTGGCGCTACAGCGCATGAAGGGCCTAGACCGACCAGCTGGCTGCTGGCCTCAAACCCACATGCTGAAGCAGAGGTGGACGATCATCCAACCAGAATGGAGGTATCGTGTGGTTAGCACAATGATCCCCCCAGCCATTATAGCTGGTATTCGCAACCGGATTTTGCTACCTAGCATAGCTCCCCCAAGTGCATCACGATGCTGGGTGGGCACCGGTCCCACACACTGGCCGAAATTTCATGAGAAAATTTCTTCCCCCATGAGGACTCAAACCAGCGCACTTTCTGTAACGCAAGTCCTAGGCAAGATGCCTTAGACCGCGATGTCACGGCGCGGGATGGAGTAATAGATAGTATATGTATATAAACAAGCAGACATTAGAGGTATGTTGAAGAGGTTCAAATCATTAAGCGCTACATCATCGTCTTCATAGTTGTGATGTTGGCTACACTGCTTTCCATGTCACATGGACGCCATTTAAACTTGTCATAAAGTTACAAAAACTTTTAGTATTTTTTACACTATTATGTATTACTGTAATATTATGAACTGATGAATGTACATTACTGTATTCAGTACTAAAAATAAACATTGTACGTATTTTAAAACTTTATTTTTAAATATCTATACGAAAATTACTAAATTTCAACATGGAAAAAAAGTGTTTATGCAGTAAAGTATGTCTTTACATAACCTATAAACATACTGTATTTTCCAATTATCTGGCACTAGCTTTGTCCCACAGTTGCCGGATACTATGTCAAGTATTTGTGCTCCACCTGTAGTAGGAAGGATCATTTTTTGGTACTTTGAAATCCTATTTCTTCTTGTCCCACGCTGTATATTGGCAGCTCCCTCTTTTTAATCCCTTTTTCCTTTATAGTATTTACCCCTAAAGGTACGGTCACACGTCGCTACTTTTGCTGCGCAACTTTTGTACTGCAGCTGCAAAAGTTGCGTGTCATGTTCACATAAGCCAAAAGTAGCGTGCTGCACGCTACTTTTTGTGCTGCGCAACCCGAGTGCAGCAAAAGTTGCAACTGGAGGTTGCGAGTCTGTTCACACACAAGGCGCTACTTTTGCAGCCGCAGTCATGCTGCAGGTTTCCATCTCCGTGTTGACTTCTCAATGTACATTTTGTGGTTATGTTCGAATTATTAACAAACTCATACGAAAGATTACTTATCTATTATTTGCTTTTCTGTCCTAACTAGTATTCAGAAATTGGCATTATTTTTACTATAAAGCTTTTAAACACGCCTATATACTTGAATGATAACCAACAGCATATTCATGTAATCAATGTTGGCAACCCTCCTGTTTGCAACTACGCCACAGAAAATTAAAAAAGTGAATTATATCGTCAGCAAATATGCTCAGACTGTGTTGCGCATTTAATAACTGTTACAAATAATTTATTTTCATCACATCTAACATTAAAATATATCCAAACAATAAAAGTATCATTGGCACATTTGGGTGGCAACACTGGTCGCAACCGCAGCAAAAGTTTTAACAAAACCGATATCAAAAATGCTGCGGCTGCAACCCTGAGAACCCTGTTCACACGTCGCTACTTCTAAGCTGCGCGCAGCATGAAAAAGTAGCGGGCAGCAGGTTCGGCAGCCGCTACCTTCGGGTTGCACCGTTGTTCACACGTCGCAGTACGAGAGTTGCGCAGTTTTTGTACTGCAACATTGCAAAAGTAGTGACGTGTGACCGTACCTTAAGTAAACCTTACAGGTGGCTTTCGACTATGTAGAAGATTTCCTAGTAAGTAGTAGATGGACTGTCGAAAGTGGCAGAAGGATTTTTGTAACTGTGGGAAAGCTATTACAAGAACTGGGCATATAAGCGCTGTACTTGAGGTTAGCAGTGTTGTGTTTTGTTGTTGTAGGTAACTGAAAGGAAACCACTGACGGACCAGCAATGGGCAATGATCATAGTGTGTGGCTTCACCATATTCGCTTTGCTGGCAGCCGTGGTGATGCAGCAGGTGATTCATTGGAGTAAAGCAGCACCGTGAGGAGACCAAGTAGTGAATGCGATGGAACTGAGTTGGAAACCTTCCAGACATGCGTCGATGTAATCCTTCACCCCTGATATTCCACACTAACCATGATCGCCATTTATTTTTTTATTTTCTTCATGGACCATTTTATATTATTATTAACTATTATGCAACTGCTTTCCAACCAGGGCTTGCTGTACTATTACATGACACACGAGAAAGCTGGAGGTGTGGGCTTAGCAAGTGTTGGTAAAGTGTATTTAACTAATATGAGGTATAGGTCATGGGCATTTTATCCTTTCTGGGGGCACGTGTCACTTTGGTTTAGTTGTCATTGTTAGATAACGTTGTACTATCTATTATCGTACTTCGTGACAAGTTGACAGGTGGTGTGCGACAGACCACGATCGGTGCTAGGAAGGAACCTCGATGCTTGGCTCTCGTGACCGTACGGACCAGTCCATAGAAGAAGGAGGGAAAGAGACGTAAATTCCATTTTTCAGATTCTTGAAAAACAAATTTACAAATTACATTACGACATGTACTCGAATTTCATATGCCACTGTCAAATGTCAATTATACCTCTCTTAAAGAATAGATCTATCTATAATATAATACATTTTATTTTGAAAACTTTTATAGACTTGTTTCCTCCATTCCATTCATCAGAAGTGTTCCAGAAGATTCTTGCAGACATCATGATCACGTTCTTCATCTCAACATACCTTTTCTATATACTTACATTAAAATAAATAACTCTTAGATATTATATAAGACATACTGCTTTGAATGTCACTCGACGTCTTATTTTTGCTCTTGTAATGTTGTTTTTTACCATTCTACAGACCCTCGTTATTATTCACTACATGTGGTGTAGTCGTGGAGCTTTCGTGAGGTGTTTTCGAGTTTGCACCCGGAAGAAGTCACTACCGCTAACTGGAAACTGAAACCAGTGCCTGCTTGTCTGTAACAGGAGAGAAGGGGGTGTGTGGGTGTTCGTGATCCTAAAATTGATTTCCTAACAGCCTCGCGATTCCCAAGTATTATTATAGCAGGGCATTCTGATAGAATTCGTGATGTGGTTGTCCATAAGAATGCAAGTGTCCAGCACTGCAACACCATTTTTTTTTCCACTGAGATATTGAGCTGTGATTGGGGTGTCACGTCTGGCCTAACTCGATGTATAACATATTCGTGTATTGAAATGTTTTCAATTGCATCTAATATGTACACATGACTTTTTATATAGTGTCAGTATGTTTGCTGCATGCGTGAACTGCATAGCATAGGACACGCATTCTTATGGAACGCTGGCCGGGCGCCTTGCAGGGCAGGCAGGTGCGAGCACTTGCTAGCCTTCTCGGTGTTTGCCTTTTACCAGAATTAGAAGGCTGCATCACTGTGTTGTTCTAGTGAGTGACACCACAGGAGTCTGTGGAGTGTACCAAAAGGCTGAGACCTGCCTGTTGAGAACTGATAGAATGTGCATTGTTTTGATTATATGTTAAGTAATGGACCACAAATGTTTGAGAATTAATAGTTTATATTTGTACAGTTTTTTTTATTGTATTGACAGATTATTTTTGCATCTTCCTCCACAATATCTTTTCTTTATTATTATTTTTTTTAGGGGGGTTGTTTTCAACAAGTATTCTGTTGTGTTTTAAAGACACGTTACATGGCAGGTATTGTCTGTGGTGCTAAAACTGTGTTGCCAGTGTAACTAGTTTAAAAAGAAATTTTGTTAATAGTATAATATTGAAATCTGATCATCCTGTGGGCTATGGGCGAGGAGCATGAAGCCAGTGTATTTTTAATATAAGAGAAGTTTGTGATGGATTTTGTAGGGAATAGATCATAGGACAGAAAGATGGCATTTGTTTTCAGACAGCCGATTATATGTATGTTGTGCGTGAACATTGTAAATCGCTTATATATGCCTTAATTTAACTGGGCTAAAGCTGACAGTCATTGTGTTGCTTACATCCTGCAGTGTATTGTCTTTGTTCCTCAGCCTAAGGATCGGCAACATTGTTCATAAGTCCGTTGTGATGTTAGGTTACCTAGGGCTCCCTCCCACAGAGATGGCAATGCCTGGCAGAAGTGAGTTTGGGTTTTGTACATATTCACTAGACCCTATAATATATAATATATATGGTTACAGAGGTATTAAATTATTTCAGTGAAATTTATAGTAAATTAGTTTGTGACTGGATCATATTATTGTATGTAATCATCATTTTTCAAAAAAGAAAAGGGAAAAAAAAAATTGTATAATGGTTGGAAAGCAGAATACTTTATACTGTTATCTTGTGCTTATGTAATAATGAACTATTATATATTACGATTATTTTTATTGTTGTTATAATTGTAATTCCTATATAAATATGAATTGACGATTATTATGATTATTATTATTATTATTACAATTATTTATTATCTTTACTTTTATTATTATTATTATTATTATTATTATTATTATTATTATTTATTATCTTTACTTTTATTATTATTATTATTATTATTATTATTATTATTATTATTATTATTATTATTATTATTACGTCTGATATGATTATCAGGATCACTCACCATATGAAGCAGGATTTCACGTTTAGTCTTCTTTTTATTCTTAATACATTGGAGTGTTGTACTGATGGAAGTACTTTGGTGATGCAGAAACTTCATATTTTGCATGATATAAAGGGCAAAATGATGCAAAATCCTTTTTCATACCATGCAAAAGCAATATCCGAAAATGTGTCTTCTGATTTAAAAATTTCATTCGGAAACAAGAAAAAAAATTTAATTTTGAAAATTGTATTCTGATGCAAATACAGCCCATTACATGACTCAGTTTTCACTCAGAAATTTGAAAGTTTAAATTGTCCCATGTGTTGTGATATAAAAGTGAGTTGAAGCCTTAAATTTGTTTCACTAGTTGGAGTAGTCTGAAATTGATTTTAAAACACGTTTTACACACACACACAAAACTACTTGCAATATCTGAAAGAAATAAGAATTTGCACAGAATTAAAAATCAAAATGTATATATGAACATAAAATGTGATCTACTCGTATGTTATAATTAAAACTCTCCAAAAAAAAACTCAAATATTGAACTTTTATAAAATAGGACTTTTGTGAAAAGCAGTAATGTACAAGGTTATTCAAAAGTAAGTTACATTTTGACGTCGCCATAACTTTTTTAAGAATTAAGATATACACAAAACAAGGACACACTTGTACTCATAAAGATATGGGGTTTATTGGATTCAGTTTAAATGTTGAATATGTCCACCATTTTGTTCTTCAACAAGCAACGATCTTTCTTCTATGTTGTGAACAGCATTTAGGCTACTAATAGATCTAGTGGAATATCTTCAATTTGTTGCGAAATTGAATATTTTAGTTCGTCAGTAGTTGTGAAATTAGTTTAAAAAATAACCGCACAGCCAAAAATCAGGGGAACATGCTGGCCAGGTATTAGGTAAATTACGTTTTGTTCTCAATTTTTGTATTTTAAACTTATTTTATATTCATAATAATACTGAAGTCAAAACCATTTTAAAACACAGTCAGTGATAGTGATTTAAAAATTCAATAAGAAGTAAATTTACTTTTGACACATTATAAACAAAACCTGTTACCATGTTGACCAAAACAAATGAGTGCGATAAATGAACAAATCTCGTTGTTTGATACATATAAATGTGTTATTATTTTGTGTGTACATTAATTTTTAAAAATGTTACATCTATTTCAAAATGTAACTTACTTTTGAATAAGCCTATATACTTTACATGACGACTTCACTTAATCCTGTCCAAGTTAACAAGACATCATGCAGTACCAGTTGTAAGTTTCTTTATAGAGTAATCGAGTCTTTTGTTTTTTTGATCCAGCTCTGTTTGACAATAATGAACAATGAAAAATGACAGAACCGTGCAGTTAAATTTGATATCATTTAATGGATAACAGTGAAATAATTATCTGAAATGAAAGCTGTTGTGTAATTTATTGGGAAGTAACAGAATGGGATTATACAGAATGAAGAATTAAGAAATTTAGAAAAGGGATAGTTGGTACAATAAATTCCATTTCCTAGGTAAAATTAATTTATGCAGGACGTCCTTTGCTATTGGTGTATCTTCTGATTATAACCCAGTCACTGTTTCTTCATGTGTAAATAATAAAATTGAAGCATACAGTTTTTCTACACATTTCTTATCTCGTAAACATTTATTTATTATAAAGAAGAGGGAGATGATTGAAAAGTATGAAAATTAGTACACTTTTTCAGTTACAACAGAGGGGAAAACAATCATAAAAAATGGAAATGTATTTTCTGAGGAAACAGTCCTATCTCCTCTATGTATATTTAATTTTTCCTTGTATCTTCATCTCTTTATCTTTCCGTTTAATTTTATTTTCTCTCATCTTTCCTTGTTATGCTTTTTTTTTTTCCGACGAATTGATCTACGACTATTGCAATCACCCCACCAGTATTGTTTTGGCCTAAAAGTCGTGTAGGACTTGTAATGTTCTAAGAGGGGAAAAATTATTTGATAAGAAACATTTAATAACAGTGCGCACAGTGTGTACAAAATGTCAAAATATTTTATGAAACGAAGTGGCATTATATGTAGACAGTGTGACAAGCAATATCTAAATGCATTAGTGCCTGATTCTTGAACAACTGCCAAATATTTTTTATTTTTTCTACAGAAATAGCTTTAATACATTTTAAAAGTAGACATAACACAAGATAGTGAGAGCTCAATAACAGAACTATGGCCATTGTAACATTTCTACTTTACAAGTTTATTGATTTCTCCTTCTTCCCCACCCCTCAGAATTATGAACATGGGCGTGTTTGAATGGACGAACTGTTCTTCAGTGTGATTGGTAAAGTCAGTAAGGGTAGCTTCCGTAATTGAAACGATTTTGAAAGTTTTCATTCAGGCAGAACAATAGTCATGGTATGAGTAATTTTTTAAATAATTTTATAATATAAATGAGTGGTGGTAGATTACTGGATCAAGAGAAAAAGTGAGATCGAGATTCTTCAGGATGCTGTGAGAATTTTTTCTCAGAATGTAAGGACACTTAGAGAATGTCAGAACAGAGACTTGATCGGTTTTTATTTTTTCTAAGAAGCATCGCATTAATACAAACAGTTGAGGGTTGTGTTTGCATCAGAGCGAATTGTGTTAATTTGAAGTAAATATCGTTGGACTCCACTTAACATTATCTATCTGCATTGCTGGTTACTACTGGGAACTTAATGGTAAGTTCAGTACGATATGGCATTGTAGCAAACCATCCATTATCATTAGTTCTTTATTGTTATTATTAGTCACTTCATTATGATTATTCTTACCATTATTATTATTATTATTATTATTATTATTATTATTATGTTTATTTTTATTTTTATTATTACTGTTTTGAGTTTAAGGAGTCAAAGTATTCTCCAGGGGGTTATTATAATGTAATCAGTTGTAAAATTTCACAAAGGATTGCTTTCTCTGCAAAATGATTGTAGAAATTTTTGGTATTGCCATTTTGCTCTAACTCGAATCACTAAAAGATATATAGAAAAAAATATATATTATAATGAAAATAAATATATTTTATGTAAATGTATCACTGATAACTCTTCTCCACTAAGAGTCAATTTTCTGCAATATACATCATGAAGTAAAATAAAACTGTCTTCAAAACAAAAAAAAAAAAAAAAAAAAAAAGAACAATAATTATATTTAAGCTCTGTATTTACAATGGTCAACACTCAAGTGACCATCTTGCATTTTCTATGATTGTAGTCAGTGTGGATGTATCAATGAAATGTATTCCATTCAACATATCCATTATCTTTCATATATTCTTTTTCTTATTTCTATATCTAATATATTTCAAGATAAATAAGAAGGCTTTAAAAACAGCAAGTTTCAAATAAAAATTGTATTAAAAGATATTCTGATTTTCGTTTCTTCTGGTGAACTGGCCTATATTAAACAGTGCAAAATGTGAGATTGTAAATAATCTTGCTATATATTTTATTTTACTTCATAACAATACTTACATTACATGAGAAATCTTCTAGAAAGTACCATTTCCAGATTGATTTAAGAGCGAGCCATAATTTTGCTTCGTGTTCAGGTCATTGAGCAATACCATGATCGCCACTGTGTAATGTCTTTATTGACAGTGCCGTTTATTTAGTTGACTAAACATTATTGGGAACATCTGCAGTTAACAGATAGCCCAGAAAGGTAATTTCAGGTGGAGTAGTAGATCTGAACTCAATTGCAGCTATTCTGACTGGAATTGTGCATGGATTTTCCAGCCTTTACTTAATATCCGAATAAAACCTTAAATTTCAAGAACATTCTACTTCCCTTCCTGTTCCAGTAACAGCACCACCAGCATTGTCATCGTTATCAACAAAGGACTGGACCATTTTGTGTTACTCCATTGCCATTTAAGTAGTGATTCTGAACCAATGCTTGTTTTATACATTGTGATCCATATGAACCATTACTGTATAATTTTAATGAGGTATAATTTCTATTTGGGAGTTAATATCTATATATTTAATTTGAACTGTGGTGGAAAATTTTATGAAAACTACTGGGTGTTCATTTCAAAGTGTGTCATGACGTCACTGTTGTTGGGTCACCGATTTGAAGCGAGTTTCAGTTTATATGTTAGAGAAGTTGCCTATTATTTAAGGCGTTCTTCAATCTGAACTTGAGAATGTGTACGGTATAACTTGAACGTCGTAGCAACAGATGGCGGTCTGTACGGTCTGTGTGCTACCATAACCTCTTTCGAACTGTGTTTTGCGCCGGCAAGTCGTACGCAGGGTATTTGTTATCATCGGTTGCGTACGGTAACATTCCACAACACAAATCAAATGCTCCGTGTCCATGTTGACCGTCGAAGTTAATGTCAACAAATACGTAAGTAATCGTCTTAACCCTCTCCCCATATCCCGACAGTACGTATTTCCAAACAGTTCACATTCCTGCCACTACCGGCGTTACCGTATGTATCGGCATGTACTCTTCAGAATGAACGCCGTACTTGCTAGCCAACTTCTCTGCCTCTTAGATTATACACCTGAGCTGCGGAAGTGTAGGAAGATTGAATTCTCTAGGCTCATCAGCTAGCCACATGACGGCATGCAGCGAGCCAAGACACATTTTGAACTGAACACCCAGTATATATCCTGTGAGAAGGGTAGCACTGCTACTTACAGACCTGTTACTAAATTACGTATTACTCTGTGAAAAGATTTATTAAATCTACATACTTAGACTTCAACAAACAAAATTTGATAACACAATCCCAAGGGAAAAAATGGAACTCTCTGCATCATAATCCACAGTTAATTCCCGATTTACCACGACAATCGTCTGTAGCTGCATTTAGATTGGCAACAGGCCATGATTGTTTGGCTAAACACCTGCATAGAATTGGAATATATCAGTCCCCTAACTGTCCATTGTGCAACTCAAACCAAGAAATGGATTCGGAACATCTCAAAATCTGTGCTTCATTGGCTGGTCATGATAATATCTTTGAAAAATATTGGAGTGCAAGAGGCCAAATGACTTTATTGTCGAACACCTGGCATTAGAAAACAACAACATATCCTGTGAGATTGTGTGATGTTTCAATCGAAAGCTAATAATATTAATATTGCGGGAAAATCTAAATGGTTTGTAGCGAAGTTCATAAAAAGCTTTAAATTAAAAAAAAAAAAGTAGGACCGTCGCAGTAAAGCATATACCGTAAGTAGGACATCTTACAGTTCGTTTTGTAGTGTTGTGCAGAGGACGTGATTCACGTAATGTACTTTATCTTCATTTGAGTTTTTAATACAGCTTTTTGGTGTCAGTAATGTGGGGCTTTGTGTATAGGAGAGGCTACGTTTCATATAATGAAATTTCAAACATTAAAACATCATGTTTCCTTAAAACGTTCATAAATGTAGTTATCGAAGCCTTCTGTAAATGAGAGATGTTGACGTCACAATATCATCCTTTTTGAGACCTCGATAATAATGGTTTGATCATCTTTCAACTGTCACGTATTTTTTTCGTGCTTCAATATAGTACGTGTGTTTTTTATCTGGTGTTACTAAAAAGTAATAGTGTTAAGTTGTGAATTTAGTTCTTCTTCATGAGTTCATTAATATGAATGTAGCTGGTCGACCAAGAAAATGTGGTAGGACGTTTAAAAATGTACAGTGAAACCTGTCTAAAGCGGCCATCTGAAGTTACCTCGTAAAATGGCCGTTTTATCAGGTGGCGCTTGATTAAGGTTGCGGTTTTTTATGAATCAGCATGAAAGTACTGAATTTCATTGACTTTTTAGTACTGTGCGCGTACAACAATCGTGCATATTAATGTCAGCCTCTTCCATTCTTGCAACTAGCCTTTTCAAAACTCAATTTCTTCGCCCTCGCACACTTGAATCATTCGTAAACGAAATCATTCACATTACTAAACACAGATTCTCTCTTCTTTTTTGGCCACCATGCATATTTTCCTCCCATTCTGTTAATATTTCATTTTAATTATATAGTGTATTTGTATCCTTCCACATTTGAATATTTCTGCAATTTTTTTCGCAGATGTTCCCTTCTCACTTTCTTCAATCATTTTTCGTCTCACCTCTAAACTTAATACCACTCTAGATTTATTGTTAGACATGATTTCTCTCTCAAACTAACGTCACAGTTCCTCTGAATCAACTGAATGAAAAGAAGAAAAATTCGTAAAAGCTGGTCCAAACAGAAAAAGATGGAAAGAGGAGAAAAAAATTCGAATGGTCAACTACTGACCTAAAACATACTGTGACATTTTCGATAGAAAACGTCCGGTGTTTCAATCCTTTAAAAACGAGTAAGAGTTTATAGCTGTGCAGGGTCGGAGTGGAAAGTGACAAAAGAGTCATAAAACTAACCAACTAACCCCAAGATATGGAGGGTGTACTGTTGTACACTTAGCTATTGTACTCGTGATATTGCTCTCTGTCCTCTAACCATCGAAAAAATAGGTCAGACAGTATCCGTGAAAAAATTTTTTGTTGGTCAGTGACTGTTATAGTCGGCCGCTGGCCGAAGCATGAGGTGGCCGCTAAATAAAGAGACAATTTGTATTGATCTTATGGCAAATCCAATTGGTTCCAGAGAAAATTGGCCTTTTGGCCAGGTGGCCGTTTAAATGAAGTGACCGCAAAGGCAGGTTTCACTGTAACTGCATTAAGAACTCATAAACGACTAGCCTATGTAGACAATGATGTTTGTAACAACGTTTCAAGAAGTGAAATTTTGCATGAAGGCAGTATTACATATTACGATGTGAAATAATTTTAAAAATATGTGCGTCCATCGCAGCAAAAACGTATACCATAGGACATCTTGCAGTTCATTTCGTAGTGTTGTGCAGAGGGCACTGCTTCACGTGCCGGTAATGTACTTCATCTTCATTTTGAGTTATTAATACAGCTGTGTTAGGTTTTTTGAAGGTCATGAATAGTATGGGTAATGTGGGACTTTGTGTATAGGAGTTTTATTGTGATTTTCAATTTTTATCAAGCAGCAGTTGCTGCTACAAGCCACTAGTAAACTTTAAATTGAATGTTATATTATTCTCTGTGATTCTAGGAGAATTTATATCGGTACCCCTGGCACGATTGTCGTCCATTGTTGATATTGGTATTGGCTATTATTGCAGAATGTATGTAGTGATTAGCTTGCCGTAATATCACAAACATGTCACTTGGTTCGACAGCATGTTTTTGTGCTAAGAAAATACTGGATGACAAATTATCTGGTTAAAACGCAACTGGCATTTTGGACAGAATTCGGTGTGCACAATGTTCCAGCCAAGCCAACAATCTTGTCGATAGTGAGAAAGCTGGAGACAACTGGCTTGCTTCTTAGCAAGAGTGGAAAACCTGCACCTGCAATGCCTTAGTCTTATGTGCACGATGTTCGAGAATGTTTACTAAACTCACCAAAGAAATTGTTGCACTGATTAAGGGGTTAAGTACAGCTTACAGCAGTAAAATTTTGGAAATATTAAACATTTTTTTCCTCCATTACTGTATCTTGTACAATAATGAAAATTGGTATGTGTAAAACACTGTCCTTCTGCTATATGAAAAAAATATTTTTACGATTTAAAAAAATTATTTATTTTTAATTTTTTTATTCTTTTTTATTATTATTTTTTTTTTTCCCCCAAAATTCAAAATGGTGGCAGTTCACTGTGAAGTGATGAAGTGTTTCCCTCATAACTCAGAAACTTGTTAATTTTTTCATGTTTTCTCTCTTTTATTTTATTGCTGAAACTCATGTTTACAATATCATGCTATTTCAACTACATTCCATAATAAATAATATATTTTTTTTTATTTTGTGTTGGAAGAGAATACTGATATTTGACCATTTTTTAAAATGAATTTATTTTTTATGAGACTAGGCCTATCTATCAAAGGTAGAGAAGTGATTTTGCATCGTATTGTAGATATGACATGCATAAATACACAGAAAAAAATTCATCATACCTAACCCCTTAAGCCAGGAGACACACTATTCATATGTCACATGTCAGAGAGCAGCAAAAAAATCGCATTTACGACCATGCAGAGTGCATATAATGCAGGAATTGAAGGAACCAGACTTGTAAAATCGAGTGCATTATTGCCAAAACACGGTATCAAAGTGAGTACTGCATGTTTTTGATATTATGGGAGACTAATCACTACATACATTCTGCAAAATAGTGATTATCAGTGTCAACAATGAACGACAGATATTATGGAAAACTAATCACTACATACATTCTGCAAAATAGTGATTATCAATGTCAACAATGAACGACAGATATTATGGAAAACTAATCACTACATACATTCTGCAAAATAGTGATTATCAATGTCAACAATGAACGACAGATATTATGGAAAACTAATCACTACATACATTCTGCAAAATAGTGATTATCAATGTCAACAATGAACGACAGTCATTCCAGAGGTACCAATATAAATTCTCCCAGATTCACGAGATCACAATATTCAATTTCAAGTTTATATCAACTCCCAAAGAGAAATTGAAGAATTTGATCCCGAAACCTGCTCAGTCTATTTGGCCATTTTTATGATTTATACATACATGATTTAAGTTTGAGCCCTCTTTTATTATATTTTAAGCTTCTTTTCTTCTAAAACAACCCCTAAAGGTTGTCTAAAAGGTTAGGTTATTGTCAGTGGCAAAGCTCTTAAGAGACTTTTGATACTTAGCCTACACAAAAAATTTGAGTTATTATTCCTAGTAACAGCAAGCCTGTAAGTTCGTAATAATAATGTATCGTAACACTTGGTTTAACTCCCATCCTTCCACATATTAAGTTCACTGTTGGCAGTTATTCCAGGATCCGAGAGTTCAGTGCGAGGCGAGGCTCGTGGGCACAAGCCTCTAAAGGCTTCACTTGTAAGCTTGTGGGGGGACCGGGGAGGGGGTATCGATTCGCTACATCTCCGTGCTAAACGAGGCTAGCCTTGTAACTTACCTTTACAATAATTGGTGTTCTATGAATGGGCTGTATTGTTGAGTGTTAGTTTAGTCAAAAGTGCATGTGTGTTACATATTAATTTTGTGTAAAATGGTTCATACTGAGAGAACATTGAGGTCATTATTATTTATTTGTAGAATTGATAGAGAAATCGTTTTAATTGGACATATGAAACAAAATGTGCTTACAAAGATAGGAGATCGGCACTACTGGGTGTTCATTTCAAAGTGTGTCATGACGTCACTGTTGTGAGTTAGCGATTTGAAGCGAGTTTCAGCTTTTATGTCAGAGAAGTTGCCTATTAATCAAGGCGTCCAATCAGAACTTGAGAATGTCATAACAACAGATGGCTGTCTGTTAAGTCTGTGTGCTACCATAACCTCTTTCGAACTGTGTTTTGCGCGGCCAAGTCGTACGCAGGGTATTTGTTATCATGGTTGCGTACGGCAACATTCCACAATACAAATCAAATGCTCCATGTCCATGTTGACCGTCGAAGTTAAATACGTAAGTAATCGTCTTAACCCTCTCCACATATCCCGACAGTAAGAAAAAAAAACTCACCTCAGTACATGTTTCCAAACAGTTCACATTCCTGCTACTACTAGAGTTACTGTACGTATCGGTAAGTACTCTTCAGAATGAACGCCTTACTTGCTAGGCAACTTCTCTGGCACATAAGTAATACACCTCTGAGGAAGTGTAGGAAAATTGAATTCTCTAGGCTCATCGGCTAGCCACACGACGACATACAGCGAGCCATGACACACTTTGAACTGAACACGCAGTATATTCACATATTAAAATAGCTGATGGAGGAAGACAAAATAGGAATTTTCAATTTTCGTGATATAAGAAATATCCTTGGCTTACAGGGTGCTCTGAGACAAATAAGTTGTGTTGTTATATCTGTATTCTCTTTGGGGATGAAAATGAATGGTCATCATCTTTTTGTAGGGTCTGTGTCACAAAAAATATTTTGATAGAAAAGCCGAGAAACATCTGCTGTATAAAAAGATATAAGGTAAGCAGATTTTTTTTCAGTCTACCCAGTATTTACACCTTAGTTTCGTCACTGGTTATTGTGCATGTCATTTGAAAACTCGCTCAGTCCATAGACCAGTGAATAAAAAAAAACTAGCCCAGTCCTTTCATAAAAATGGACTTGGCGCATTATGGGATCGCAATCTTCAATTATAAAAGGTTTATATGGATCGCCCTGTATTAAATAGCCTTGTGGGTAGCATGGTGCACACACATAACAGCACGAGTGAAAGGATGTACAGTTTACCTGTCTTATTTCCTAACTGATAAGCAGCAGTTTAACATATTTTACTAAAAAAAGTTATTTTGGTTTTTTGCTTATAAGGAATAAATCATACCCTCAAACTGTGATAACTGTTCCATAATTTGTTCAGTTACATCATGATGTGTTACAAAATGTTTCACTGTTTAAGTAGCAACAGCATCATTAAAGGAAGCAAGATTGTTGCAGGAAAGCGTGAATAGCTTCGAATTTCTGCCGATTTACGAGTAGAAGTGGGCCACATCTTAACAATGAACGCATGTTTTATTATCCCGTTCTTACGTTTTCACGTCGAACCTAATTTAGAGCAAAATTGATTTAGAACGTATAATGACGTTTCATATCTCTTGTGGTTTAAAATAAGAGTATATAAGTGTAAAAGCGAATAAACATAGAACCGAAATAAATTAACATGGGAATTTTGCTGGGACCTTAGAAAAAAATGAATACAGGTATGTTTAAAAAATGCTTAAGTGTGAAATATATTATAAAAGAAGTTTTACTATATTTTGTTTTGATTTGGTGTTACGAACTTGTCCTTATATTGTGATCTTAAATGGTGACATTTTCGGGGCATGTGCCTGCATTTCTACTCCCCCTCTCATTGGTAGAAACTTGATTATTGATAATTTAATTTTTTATACTCTATAGAAGTATAATTGCGAAACTATGGGTCACTTTGCAGTCTTAACTTCGGACAGGGTTAGGGCTCAGATTTTTAGGTTTTGATCTATTTTATTTCTTATTAAGGGAAGACTCCACTGAAAATCATGAAAACTGTTAAAAAAAATTATTGGCTATTTCACTTCTTTAGAATATATATTTTCATATCCCAAATGACTTTAGGTCCATTCTGATTACAAATATGTTTTTTTTTTTTTTTTTTCAATTAAGACTGTCAGCTGTCAAAATTATTTTTTCATCAAAGAATTCTTTTTTACAAATTTTTTATTACAAATCTAGTAACTTCTTGTTCTAAAGTTGGCTCCCTGAAGTTACTAGATGAATGTAGCAAAGGAGAATTTTAATTTACATAAATATTCATTTTACTTTAAAATCTATTTTTCCGTAAGTTTATTTTTTTTTTGTTGAACGCCAACTTTTTTTATGCTAAATATTAATCAATCTGGGTGAAATTTTTACTGCAAGTATTTATGAGGTAGCTGCATGTTTCTATGCATTTATTTTGTGAGAAATGCTGCTAGTTTATTTTATTAAAATTTTTTTCATGAATTATAAGAAAAATAACATTTTTAAAATCTAGAAAAAAATTTTTGAAAGTGAATAAATAAGAGAGTTCATAAAATGAATGCATAGAAATATTTATCTATGTCTTGTGAATGTAACCAAAAAACGAAGCTCAAAAATTGAGATCTACTAAAAACTTGGATTTGAAAATATTACTTTAAAAAAAAAATAGAAAAAAAAATTAAAAACCAAAAACATTTGGGAGTTCAAAATTTGGATTTTATAAGTCCTTTACATAGTAAACGTGCTCTCAAAATTTGGTTGAAAAAAATAATTAGGGAAAAAAGTTGTCATTTTTAGTGGAGTGTTGCCTTTTCACACACAGTGAAGCAAATATTTCAATTTTATTGGATCTAAAAACGTGTTAAAGTAATGTCACGGCTTAAAATGACCCCAAATCATTCTTTTTGGCAGTGCAACAAAATTATCAAGTTTACTTTACCCGAAACACAAAATGTGATGTAACAACATAAAAATTATTTGAATTATTTCTTTTGATATAGAACTTTTTCATCACAAATACCCACACATACACATTTTACAAATATTGTGGCAATTATACTCATAAATATGACAATCTGTCACTGGATGCTGTAGAGGTCGTGTTTTACTTCCCTCCTTATCACCCTGTCAGACTCCTCGTGTTATGCGTGAAGTATCAAAGACTGGTTCATGACTTGCCCATACTGAAGGATCTCTCTATTTTAAGAGTTGTGACTTAATGGAAGCTACATTATATAAAGGAGGCATGAATTTGGTATACCTGACAAATTGTTTAGACTAACAAAAGCATGGGGTGATGGATCTAAGTCAAAAGTGAAGGTTAAGGAAAGATACCCGACTCTGTAAATACCAGAGTAAGATGAGGAAGTGGACTGTCCCCATTGCTGTTTGATTTCGCATTGGACACTGCTTTAAGAAATGCAGACATAGGATTATATCTAGGATACACAAAATTTAATGTGTTAACATATGCTGATGATGTGGTTTTGATAGAAAGAAATGAAGATGACGTAAGAGAATTTTATTGTTTGGTGTTAGTTGGGAGACCGGAGGGAAAAGACCTTTGGGGAGGCCGAGACGTAGATGGGAGGATAATATTAAAATGGATTTGAGGGAGGTGGGATATGATGATAGAGACTGGATTAAACTTGCACAGGATAGGGACTGAGGGCGGCAATGAACCTCCGGGTTCCTTAAAAGCCATTTGTAAGTAAGTGAGGCTTGGTGTCTGAAGCTGATATTTGGGGCTAAGCGGGATGAAGTTCCAGGAGAATGGAGAAAGTTACACAAAGCAGAACTGCACGCATTGTATTCTTCACCTGACATAATTAGGAACATTAAATCCAGACGTTTGAGATGGGCAGGGCATGTAGCACGTATGGGCGAATCCAGAAATGCATATAGAGTGTTAGTTGGGAGGCCAGAGGGAAAAGACCTTTGGGGAAGCCGAGACGTAGATGGGAAGATAATATTAAAATGGATTTGAGGGAGATGGGTTATGATGATACAGACTGGATTAATCTTGCACAGGATAGGGACCGATGGCGGGCTTATGTGAGGGTGGCAATGAACCTTCGGGTTCCTTAAAAGCCATTTGTAAGTAAGTAAGTAAGTGAGGCTTGGTGTCTGAAGCTGATGCAGTAGATTTAAAAGTCAACATTGCAGAATCAAAATTTATGAGAATTGATAGAAATAAAGGTATTACAAGAAATAATTGTATTAAGAATAAAGGAGAACCGCGTACATACTGTGCAAAGAGTAAATATATATAAACTTAGTTGTCCTTGCTATAAGCAGCGATAGATCTACAGCGTTTCTTGCACTTTAATATATGGTGCTTTTCACATTTTTCTGAGCACAAAACACATATGCATGTATCATCAGGATCGTGGAATGTCTTATTGGAGCACAGCTTGAAATAGTTGTATTACGAACCCACAAAAAATTGGTAATTTTGAATTTGAATAAGTGTCGGAATTCTGTTTTATACTGGCTGCAAAAAAATCGAATGGTATTTGTAATTCAGCAAAGAGTGTCAAATGCCAATAAATAATGCTGCTTTGCAGTTAATAAAATCTTCAAACCTAAAATTTTATCTACAACTACTAAATTAAGATCCCATAAAACTTATCCAATCTGTTTGATGTTATGGTCGCTGAGGGCATACAGTACTTGAAAACAGAACACTGATCTTAGAAAAACTTTAGGTCCAGTTGCGGAAAATGGACAATGGAGAATTGGCAAAAACAAAGAAATTAGAAGCAGTACAGGGTCCAGCAGAGGAACGGACAGTTTTAAGGAGCATAATATCTCTCACAGCACAGTTGAGGGTTGATAAACTGCGAGCACATTCTGTAGTTAGTACAATGCCATTTAGTCATCATGGAAAGGTGGAGTGGTGCACAACATGCTTTTGCAATTAAAAGCTTTTACAAGAAGAATGTCAGTTTTGAGGCTACTAGGTGTGAATTTTAATTTATGGCGCCATGATTTGCTCATGCAACTTACATTTTCATCCTTACAAAATTCAGGTGGTAGGCCTACATCAATTAAAATGTCGCGATATTTTCAACTGAAGGGCATTTTATGAAGAAATTTTGAAGTGCATGAGGATGGAGACTTCATTGACACTTTGTGGATGTTTGATGATGATGATGATGATGATGATGATGATGATGATGATGATGATGATGATGTACATTTCCATCTCTTAAGGGGAAGAACCTACAGGAAATCTCTTAAATTTTCGTATTATTTTAAGTAGAGCCTCTTTTGCCCTTTATGATACAGTCACAGAGTCATAAATTTTATCTTGGGAATTTAGAAATCTTCTCACTATTCGTGAGCTGCCACAAGGGACAAAGAGTACTTAACCATATAAATGTTTACAAGTTCAGTGAACAATTAATTTTGTTTTGACAATGAAACTCCTACAAGTACATAGCTGCAAATACATTTTGTGATTGGTGGAAATATACCTAGTTTTAGAGAGGCAAGTGTTACAAAAAAGTAAAGAATGCTAATGAACTTGGTTTCATTTCGAATATAGGTGATGCTTCAGGAGAGCAATTGATCCTTTCAATGCAGCTAAAGTTACAATCGGAATAATAGATGTAGGTATTCCAAGCCTCTTAAACACATCTTTCATGAAGAGAGTAGCGGTACCTCTTGCTCCAACCAGAAGTCCGTTACCGGTACTTCAAGCTCTTATAGCTGGTACTTTTGGAGGTAATATGGAATGGTAGGATTGTAGATATTTTTTTCCTTATCCACTTCTGCTGGCTGTTCCTCATCCATTTCGAAACGCACAGTGGGATCAATTATGAATCCAGATGCTAAAAAAACTGCTAATAAATTTTGTTTGATGAGTTTTAGAAATTTTAATTTTTATATTTTTATTTTTATTTTGCATTTTTATGAACAAAGAAAAATTGAGGACCGTTTTTGCAAAACTTGCTAACTGCAAAATTTGCAAAATTGAGATTTTGATAGATTCGTTAACATAAGGCAGGCCTCTACATGATGTTCAAGGCATCTTAGTAAAATTGGGTTATTTCTCTTCATTGTAGTGTGTCAAAGTGTGATCGTTTTTTCAAAACTTGCTTTCTGCTATAAGTGAGAAATACAGCAAAATTTGCTTACTATAGTGTTTTGTCTCTCCTGTAAAATTTAGTTTTTCAGTTAGCAAGTTTTGCAAAAACGGTCCTCAATTGAACGTCTATGTTTAACTTATTCTTTAATTTGCAATTTGACAATTTTCTCTTACAGAATTATTCGTGTATAATGTGAGAATATGCCCTGAAAATGTTATTCAATTATCTCTATTATTGTCTGAGATATTACATATTAAATGTTGAAAAATATAAAATAAACTCCGGATATTCAATGGAGAGGTTAGGGACTGGAGCACAGTGGCTATTTAAAAATGGCGTAAAAGCAATTATTTTCTTCCTAACGACCTTGAAATTTCGCTCAAATGAAGTCAATATTATGAAGTATTTTTAGGCTAAAAATAAAAAAAAAACTTAATTTTTACACATATTTGGTCATTCCTGTAGGTTCTTCCCCTTAAAGGATGTCCTTTTCAAGAAGTAAATGGCAGACTATGTACTTTATGATCTCATGTATGTCATTTAGAAAAAATAAATTTTGAATCAGTAAGCAGCTATTTACAACTGCCAGACCTTGTATTAAGGACCAGATATCACATCAGTCATCAAAAGAATGGTTAAGTTTGCTAGGACATATTTTGTGGAGAGACAAGACCTCCTTCGAATTAGAACTATGTGGAAGATTTCCCCTTGGAAGACTTGGCTTAGGTGGAAGGACCAAACCCTGCGAGATCTAGCAAGCACAGTCTATCTATCATGGAGACGAAATGTGTGTAGAATAAAATCCTTCTCAGGTTTATAGAGCCATGTAAGTATACCAACGAGTATTGATATACAGTTAACCTGAGACCTTCATTAAGAAAAAAAACCTGTTACTATGGAGAATAATAATTTTTACAAAAAAAAAGCCGCCCTAAATAAGGGTTTGAATAGATCGGCCTACTAATCAATTCATAAAGAATAATCATTAAAACCAATTGCGTGATAATTTGAAATGAAAAAGAAAACATTCAGATAAATGATACGAAAACATAGGAAATCATTTACAATAAAAGTTTGTTGGGTACAAATTATTACAAATTGCATTGTTTGATGAATAATTACGCCATGTTTTGTGATAAAAAGTTTAACTGATTCTATAATGTAATTTTTTAAGAAATTGCGCCAGATTAAATTAAGTTTCGACAAAATTAACTATTCTTAAAGAGAATTTATGCAGATAGATCTATGATGTAGGTATACAATGTGGCATCATTGTCCTTTGTATGCCACCGTAATAAATTAGGGTTTCGGAATTTAAATGGAGATCAACCCAGGGATCTTGAGGATCTCAAAGCAAAGATTGTTTCAGCTTTTGCAAAAACAACCCCTGAGATCTTACATCACATATATGAGAAATAAGCCTTACAATATGAATTGTGTTGTATATGCAATGGTGGTTTGCTGCGGTCTAAAGTGAGCAAAATAAAACTCCCATTCTTCTACAATGTATTTACAGATTACTGAAAAATAAATAGTAATCGTTCTAATGTTCGTGTTTATATTTTATATCTTCTCTAACGGATCATTCTGTATATTAGCAAGAACTATTATTCCTTAAGTTAGAAAAAAAAATTACAGCTCAGTTTTACTATGTACTGATACATCTTTGCAGGCTATATTCATAGGTTCCACAAGGTTAATTTTATGCAAGACTTTTGGGTATTCTTATCTTATCAAGTTGTAAAGATATTCGACATTTCAAAGCTACGTAGCAGCTCTACCATAAGAGAAGGCAAGGACCAGTAAACAAACCAGAAGTACCAGTTGCATGCACAGAATTTTGTCAAGGGGGGTCATTATTAAAATTGTTTACAATTTACATTATCGCTATTTTAAATGTGTATTATTACTTACAAATGTATTTTAAGGAACCCGAAGGGTCATTGCCGCCCTCACATAAGCCCGCCATTGGTCCCTATCCTGTGCAAGATTAATCCACTCTCTATCATCATATCCCACCTCCCTCAAATCCATTTTAATATTATCCGCCCATCTACGTCTCGGCCTCCCCAAAGGTATTTTCCCCTCCATCCTCCCAACTAACACTCTATATGCATTTCTGGATTCGCCTATACGTGCTACATGCCCTGCCCATCTAAAATGTCTGGATTTAATGTTCCTAATCATGTCAGGTGAAGAATACAATGTGTGCAGTTCTGCGTTGTGTAATTTCTCCATTCTCCTGTGACTTCATCCCTCTTAGCCCCAAATATTTTCCTAAGAACCTTATTCTTAAACACCCTTAACCTATGTTCCTCTCTCAAAGTGAGAGTCCAAGTTTCACAACCATACAGAACAACCGGTAATATAACTGTTTTATAAATTCTAACTTTCAGATTTTTTTACAGCAGACTAGATGACAAAAGCTTCTCAACCGAATAATAACAGGCATTTCCCATATTTATTCTGCATTTAATTTCCTCCCGACAGTCATTTATACTTGTTACTGTTGCTCCAAGATATTTGAATTTTTCCACCTCATCGAAGGATAAATGTTCAATTTTTATATTTCCATTTCGTACAATATTCCCGTCACGAGACATAATCATATACTTTGTCTTTTCGGGATTTACTTCCAAATCTATCTCTTTACTTGCTTCAAGTAAAATTCCCGTGTTTTCCCTAATCGTTTGTGGATTTTCTCTTTTACTGTGGTCGTGCCAAATAATCAGTCCCATTCCGAGGCTTATTGTAGGGATTCGTAACAAGCTATTTTTTACGGTGATGAGTTGTTAGCCCTTCGCCCAATCCCCAAGCTGGAGGACCACCTCTTATCGGCTGTCCACGACTTTATTCAATATATTCGCAGCTACCCTCCATATCTGGAGGCTGTCTCCTTGTCCGCAACCTGAGGACTTTCCATGCCATGGTGATAGGGATCCACAATACATGGCATGTGTATTATTATTATTATTATTATTATTATTATTATTATTATTAAAAATATGATCTGTCAAGTGCACAAAACGTTAAACAAACGTTTCACAATAAAGTCAGAACTCAAACTAATGAACGGATGTTACCACTCTTAAAATGAGTTTAAAATCGACAATGCATAATATTTAACATCTGCACTGCAGAACTGTCAATACAACCTTTGCAATATGTTTTACAAAAATTTAAATTTCATATTGTGTCAGTTTCATTTTATTATAAGGTTGGTACTAGGCGGTAGGTCCCTCTATAATAAGGATAGCATTGTTTATCATTATTATTATTATTATTATTATTATTATTATTATTATTATTAAAAATATGAACTGTCAATCATAAAACGTTAAACAAATGTTTCACAATGAAGTCAGAACTCAAACTAATGAACGGGTGTTACCACTCTTAAAATGAGTTTAAAATCGACAATGCACAATATTTAACATATGCACTGCAGAACTATCAATACAACCTTTTCAATATGTTTTACAAAAATTTAAATTTCATATTGTGTCAGCTTCATTTTATTATAAGGTTGGTACTGGGCAGTAGGTCCCTCTATAATAAGGATAGCATTGTTCTAATTCGAATGTGACACAGCACCAAACACAGGGATTATGTTGAAGGATCGGTAGGAGAACGATGCCTTATGTCGATGTAGATTTTGTTACTCTGACAGTGGAAAATTAGAAAAGAGAAAGCGATTATGAAATAAAAATATTCAAATCTAAATATGTATCTTTTTTTTTTAAGTTCAAGGGGGTTCAAACCCGGTAACCCGCCTTGTGTACGCCCCTTGACACCTGCTGAAATGTTTTTTATGAGATGAACAGCAGGAGATCATAAAAGAAATGAAGACATTCTCCAGGATTATACATCTTGATTACACAACTTTTAACACTGTATCACTTCGGAATGTGTATGATAAGAACTTCCTTGTGTTAAATATTAACGTACCTTGTTAACATGTTTCGACCTATTTTCGGAACACACCCCAACGATATTCTCAACACACGACTCAATTTCAAAACACATACACTCTTTCACTCTACACTACGAACGCACCCTCACAGGAAACAAGAGGCGCTAAGACCAACAACGACCAGTTCCGAAGATGACCGAAAATAGATCGAAACATGTTAACAAGGTACGTTAAAATTTAACACAAGAAAGTTCTTATCATCTTGTATGTCGGAATAACATATATGTAACCGCATATGTATTATGTATTCACTCTGACGATGCCATGAAATCATTGTATTTCCTAAGGCTAATATCTATCTATCTATCTATCTATCTATCTATCTATCTATCTATCTATCTATCTATCTATCTATCTATCTATCTATCTATCTATCTATCTATCTATCTATCTATCTATCTATCTATCTATCTATCTATCTATCTATCTATCTATCTATCTATCTATCTATCTACCTACCTACCTACCTACCTACCCTACCTACCTACCTACCTACCTACCTACCTACCTATCTATCTATCTATCTATCTCTATCTATCTATCTATCTATCTATCTATCTATCTATCTATCTATCTATCTATCATATTCCGATTCTCCAGGAGCAGAAAGTTGAAAGTTGAACCAAGTTTGCAGTGCATTCATAGTTATAGAACTCAATGGAAATATCATATGGATAGAATGAACAGCCAGATTTCCCAAATTAATCTTTTCATATATACCAAGAGGTCATTTACTTCCTGGAAGGCCTAAAAGTAGATCACTACAGACTGTAATGGGCCAGTGAGGCCCAATGCTTGCACGTTGATGATGATGATGATGATGATGATGATGATGATGCTCTAGCTGTTTAATATTGCAGTAGGCTACCGTATTTTTTGCGTGTATAAGACGCATATTTTTTTTTTACTAAATTATTGATTCAAATATTGGGATGCACTCTAGATAATTAAAAGTATGCTAGAGGCCTACTTTACAAAAATTTATTCCCAACTTTACATACCTAGATAACATGAAAATTGTAACCAGTGTCCCCATTTTTGTTTTCACGCCAGCAGTTGTACTTCATCACTTAATTCGTCCATATCACCGACACTACCGGTAGATTCTTCACCATCAGAAGCCCATCACACTGTCATTTTCACTCCCGTTCATCGTTTTCGAAATGAACGTGACTTGAAACCCTGATACTATATCTGCTTGTATTGAGTTCCATGCAGACACAACCCATTCACACATTTGAGAGAGTGAAGATTTCTTCAAGCACCCGGTGGGTGTCATTTCCGTTGAACTGCACCTCCATTCACTGCACAATCGCCGCAAATGCATCTTCAAAGCAGGGGCGTATTTTGCGGACTACCGGGGCTACCGGCTGTAGCCCAAGGAAATTACAAAAGAAAAAGTTTATAATATAACATAATGTAATAATTTTGTATTATTAGTTTTACCACAGTAATTAAAATTAAAGTAATTGTTAGATTTATATGCGCTCTCTGCTCTCGAAAAGAAACAAGTTGTCAAGGCGGCATCGCTGGAGAAACCGCTTGCTACGTGAGGTAGTCTGTGACCGTTCCGCTCACGCTGTCCTTCGCACAATTGCCCGTCCCCCCGCTCCCTACTGTTTCCATCGTGCAGTGTAGGCCGTGTGAGTTGCGGCTCTCGTGATCGGTTTCTTCGCAGGGCGCGAAGCAACAATATGCTTAGTACGCTAGCTCTGAATGTGATTGTGTTCTTGCAGTGCAGTATTTTAAATCTGTGATTTGTTCGAGTGTCTAAGAGTTATATTAATTGTGAATTATTAAGTTTTTAATTTCCCAATTAAGTGATATTGTGAAAAATATGGCAGAACAAGTTTCTGGAGAGGTTTGTGTTGAAAATGACTGTGTAATAGAAGGTTTATTAAAAGTGCCTTTTAACCGTCGTACATACAACGAGAAAGTTGAAATTGTGAAAATGGAAAGACCAACTCCTGAGTTAAATTTGTCCATGGACGTAAAAGAAAAACAGCGAGAGTACACACGCCATTTCACTTCAACATCATATGGTAAGTGGAATTGGTTGTGTGGTAGTTCTAAACTGTCTAAACTATTTTGCTGGCCATGTTTGTTATTTAGCCGCGAAACTAATGTGTGGTCAAAAGAGGGGTTTTCTAATATGAACTCCTTCGAACGGCAGACCTAGAATACGACAAATCAAAAGCTCATATTTGTAGTAGCATGAACTTTGCAAACTTTGGAAAGACAAGAATTGATTTACAGCTAGATAAGCAAAAGCTCTACACATCAACCAACATAATGCTCTTGTGAAAAAAAAAAAAAAAAAAAAAAAATCAGGAGATTTTACTGCCTCTTATTAACGCAGTCTGCTTTCTAGGAAAACAAGAATTGGCTTTTCGGGGTCATAACGAGAGTGTGGAATCAGACAATATAGGAAATTATATTGAATATTTAAGTTCCTTAAGTGAATTTGACCATTTACTGGCCAATCATCTTGAGAGTTCAACAGTATTTCGTGGTACTTCTCCGCAATTCAGAATGACTTAATATTTGCTATAAGTGGGGTTATGATAAAGAACATAAAACCTTTTGTGGCCATTGTTGTTGATGAAACAAGTTACTGCTCTAATCAGAGTCAATTGTCCACTGTTTTAAGATACGTCGACAGTACTGCCAATGTTCAAGAACGGTTTATAGGATTCACAAATGTCAGTTCGGGCAAAACTGCTGCTGCTTTGTTTCAGCATGTGGAAGGTGTTACAGCAGAATACAATGTCGGCAATAAGTTAATTGCACAGACATAGATGGTGCTTCAGTTATGGCGGGAAATATTAATGGCTTGAAAACAAAAGTTCAAGAAAAGTATCCTCAAGCACTATTTGTCCATTGTTACAGCCATGTTCTCAATTTAGTTTTGCAACAAACTACTTCATCCATTCCAGAATGCCGCATTTTTTTCAAAACACTGTCGGGTTTAGCTGCATTTTCTCATCTAAAAGATCAGAAAACTCAAGGAATTTATGAACAAGAAACTCCCAAAAGTAGCACCAACTAGATTGAATTTTACATCTCGGCTTGTAAATACAGTAAAGGAATACAGAGAAAACGGACTGCTTTCTTTAAAAATATCATTTGTAATGACTCTGAAGAAAACTGGGATGATGCTGTAATTGTGCAGGCTCAAGGATATTTGAATTTTTTCACACAGTTTCAGAATATATTTCTTCTTGAAGTCTATGCTAGAGTGTTCGCACATACAGATGTGCTCTACAATATTCTTCAGACAAAAAGTCTAGACATAGCATACTACTTGCAAGAGGTATCAAAGTTAAAAAAATACTATATCCGAGTTCAGACATAGTGGGTTTCCGTCCATATGGAGTAATATGGAAAATGAAAATTCTTCAGCCAATACAATGGAACCACCATTAAAGCGGAGAAAAGGAGACATGAATTGAAATACAGGCAGCTGTACTACAGCATACTAGATCGTATGCACATGGAAATTACTGACAGATTTTCTGATTATGGAAAGCTTCAGTTCACACATCTTCTAGATTCTTAAAAATTTTCTGCTTATAGAGAAAACTTCCCGAATGAGGCACTAAACAAATTATTTCAGTTCTATAACAGTCACTTTGATCAAATACGTTTGAAAAATGAATTAAGTGTAATATATTCAGCAGGAGTCTTTGATTTTTCGAACAAACCTATCCATGAAATATTATCTGCCATAAATGAAAACCAGCTGAACCAAGTTATTCCTGAAGTCCTTAAATTGCCAACATTAATTGTGACAATACCAGCTACGTCAGCATCGGTAGAAAGAACATTTTCTGCGTTGAAGAGAATAAAATCCTACTGTAGATCAACTCATACACAAGAACGTTTATCCGGCTTGGCACTAATATCCATTGAAAAGTCATTTCTACAGAAACTTTGCAAGTGGCCCAACTGTAATTTCAAGGACGAAGTCATCAACGTATTTTCGTCCCAATCAAGACGTCTGGAATTCACATAAATATGTAAGGAATTTTATTATAGGGATTTAAAAATATATTGTGTGTAATAATAGGGTCAGTGGTAGCCCAAACCCTTTAACCAGTATACGCCACTGCTTCAAAGGATCGTTGATAGACAAGTCCAGAGGTTGCAACATGCCAGTCATTCCGCTATACATTAATGTAAAAATAAACGAAAATGCATTTCAAAGCAAGCACTTGTTATTACAGTGTTGTGTCCCGTCCAAGTGTTCAGGTAATCAGGACAGGAACATACCCTCAACCTTGAAACCAATCTGCGATTAGTTCGGCAGTAGTATACTACTTCCCCTTCCAATGCTAATACCGCATACACAACAATGAAGCGTAATGCATACCGTATTTACGCGTGTATAAGACGCAATCCAGTTTTAAGATTATAAATTTGGGAAAAAAGTATTTTCTTATATTCTTGCAGAGATACCAGTAAACACATTGATACATTTTACAACATCGTAAATTCCTGGGATCCTGTTGCCCACATCTGTAACAGTAGGGGTTGCAGGCAGAGCTGTGTGGTAGTATTCAGTGTTCGTTACAGACGGAGTCTGCTAAGAGTGAGTGAAAGTACCGTACCGGTAGTAGAATCGGTAAAGTCAGACATGTTACACTGCGAAATTCAAACTAGAAGTGGTGCGTTATGCATAAGGAAATGGGAATAGGGCTGCAAGGAGAAAATTTGTTTGTATGACTTGAGGCTTTCCCGGCGTTTGATATAGAATAACTCTTCTCGGGTTCTCAGCCAGGTGAGTTGGAGATTAGCTTCCAAGCTTTCGACGGCTAGCTCTGCCATCTTCACTCCATCCCTGAAGAAGATGGCAGAGCTAGCCGTCGAAAGCTTGGAAGCTAATCTCCAACTCACCTGGCAGAAAATTTGTTGTTAACAAGGTAAACGTTCGCCGATGAATTGAAGCAAAGAAGGCCTTCGAAAAACATCTAAAAACCGACAATCGTTTAGGCCGTTTAGGGAAAGAAGGCGAAATATCCGGAACTAGAGACAGAGCTCGTGGATTATGTTCGAAAAATTTGTACTGATGGACTTGCAGTCTCTATTGAAATGTTGCAGTTCGAGGCTCGTATGATAGCAGACAGGATGAATATTTCTCGCGTCGAATTTAAGGCGAGTTATATGGTTGGGCGCGACGTTTCATGACTCGGCAACAATGGTACAACGTCTTCAGGGCCGGATTTAGGTATAGTGCCGTCCCAAGGCAGTGCTAAAATTTGTCGCCCCCAACTCTTACAAACAGTTCATGAGCAGTTATTATACAGGCCATGTTTGGTTTAAATTAGTTTTAAATGAAATGTTACAATTCAGAAAACAATAAATTACTGGAGTCAAAATATATGCATCTAACTTGTGAATTATAAAGATTTCCTTCGCACTTTCTTTACAGAGAAAGCATTGACGATGTCATCAAAGTCGATCTGACGAAGCACATCAGACTCGATGCAAAAAAAAATATATTCAAACTTGTTCATTGTTGAAACAAAATTGATTTGTGAAAGGCAAGCTGTGGTTTATTTTTAAGCATTGGTTTTGTTGGTAGTATAAGTATAATTATTACGAGTACCGGTATATCTTACTTCGATAGGAAATGAAAAATGAACTCCAACACTTTGCGGAATAAACCTTTCGAATTATATAGTGCACAAGCTGGAAAGTTATTAAATAGTATTGTTGACGATATATTATATTGGAAATGTAACTGAGAATTCTGGTTACCATTCATAACTACTGTATAATATAATAAACACTCATTCAATTTGATTTTCAACAATGCATTCTTGTTTATACAAGCAGTTTTATAGTATAATAACGTGATACCGGCATTACAATATAACTATGCACCTGCGTACTTTTCTTTTACTCTCGCCATGATCACAACAATGTGATAACAATACATTATCCGACTTCCATTAGGTGTTCAAGAATAAACTTCAGAAATGATTTACCAAGAAGTGCTGCAAAAATAAATTTCACTGTAAAACGAAAATGAAAGATAAAAAAAAGGAAGAGAGAGAAAATGCCGCTCCCCTGGAAACTGCCGTCCTAGACAACTACCTAGGTTGCCTAGGTCTAAATCTGGCATCTTCCAGATTCATACCAGGAGAAACTCAACACAAGCAACAAGTTATACTAAATATGTTTAGAATTAGTGTAAAACTGGCCTATGTCTCATATAGTGGGCGGGACATAAGTAACATTCACCATAAATTTTTGTAAAGTAGGCCTCTAGCATACTTTTAATTATCTAGAGTGCAGGACGCATCCCAATATTTGAATCAATAATTTAGTTTTAAAAATGTGCGTCTTATACACGCAAAAAATACTGTAGTAGGGCCTACAATACATCAGTTTATGCCACCACAATTTGATAACATAGTACAAAGGTCAATATGACCTCTTACACTTCCATTTTATTGCAGTCCACGTTGCACTTGGATAGACTTACATAGCTCCGATATATTGAATGTCTCTACATTTATGATATATAAATTGGTGAATAAATTTAAGATTGTGTTTACAGCGCTTTCGTGGTTTCTACGTATACTAAGAATATTTTAGTAAACTGATATGGTAAAATCGATTTCTCCAAGTTTCGATACACTCTGGTTACTTTTGCATAGTGTCTAACTTCACAACATTCGTAACAGTTTCCAGCGGTTCCCAGGGTTGGTCGGGTTGAGTTATGCACATAAAAGTGCTAAAAATTTAACAATAAATGTAAATAATCGATATATAATACATTAATTTATAATTATATATAGTTACATAATTTATTTGTAAATGTAGATTTTGTTCGTACTATTTTTTTTAGAAAAAGTGATACCGTATTTAATCAAATGTTGGACAGAAGAATTTGTATGAACTTTGGTGTATGTGCTTTTGTCCGTACCATCAATATCAGTTTAAGTGAAAATATTCACTGATCATCATGGATGTTGATTCACCCGTGAGTTTGAAACGCTCTAGTAGTGCTCCAATGATAAACGAACTCAATACAACCATGACAACAGCATCCACATCATCATCAACAAGGTAATTTTTATTTGAAGTCGGTGTCACAGAGAGTTGTCATGATGATTGACATCTTCCGTACAAATTTGAGCTGTTAATTTTCTCCAGTGCTGTGTGCTTGATATGTTATATGTCTGAAGTACTCGTATGAGTTGGGATTTGGTTTAGATTTAGTAGCAATTTATAGGCTGTATATTGCCTCCCTCTATGATTAATTTCCAGTTTGTGTAATCTACTGACTATAGGCCTGTATCTCATTAGTTTTAAATGTTATTTTAATCATTCTTGTTACTCTTAAGGTAATGTTGTATGAAATAGGCTGCTTCAATGAGCTCCAAAAGTGTCGCATTGGTCATGATAATACTATAGGCCTAGCTATGTTTCACGAAAGTACTATTTAGTATGTAAAATGAAATTAGATTTGGTTATACATTTAGGCTTAGAACATAACATTTTTGCACAAATTCAACTTTGTTGCAATAAGTAAAATAAATAAAATAGGCCTACCGGTACTAATTCCGTATTTTACAGTAGAAGAGTTTTATTTCTGTAACCAGACACTGTGTTTTTATAGATGTCTTTCTAAGATTTTGAATATTACCTGTAGGCCTACCTTAATATACGACTGAGTTTACACCGCCACTTCTATTTTCGGCCATGTTCAGTGTATTATTTTGGCATGCGTTTTATACCTTTTCTCTTAATGACTAGGCCTCATGAACATGTAATCAAAATATGTTAGTCATGTTTATAGGTTTTTATTGACCATGGCCATGGGTTTACATCAGATTATAGTTGTAGGCCTATATTGCACGCTGCCTTCAGGCAACATAATTATGTTGTCAAAATGATGTAGTAGTAAGAACAAATGACTGTAGTATCATTCGTTTATTACATTATTCTTGTGGTTCTTGTTTTTTTTTTGCCTTTATCATATGTATAAATTAAGTTTTTGCCACAGTAAATGTCCCCTGTGTTTCTGTTGGCTACCACCACTACTTGTATCTGTGCACTCACGACGTTTTGCCAGATTAAACCTTACATACTCTGTTACATTAATAATCGGGGAAGTCTGCTCTTCTGTGACAAGCGAAAGAAATTCTGATTTTTTAAACTGCTCTTCAGTAGTTCGACCATGATGACAAGTAAAACTTTTGCTAGGCTGATGAGCCAGCTTAAAATTTTTATAGTCCTGTTAATAACTTTCGGTACTCACCCTCCTCACAGTAGCTGCTGGAAGTGCTGTCCATCTTATATGATATTGGTACATTGATAATTCACATCATTCACATGTATTGTTTTTCTACATACAACTGGGTGGTCTTGTTCTTAAGTAAGTTTTATTCAAAATGAAATCCTGTACAGACTCTTTGTTTCATCAATATAAAATGTAGAAGTGAATCACCGTTTCCCTACCACAGGAAGCATTTGGGTGTTGAGGAAAGAGGAGGGGGGGGTTAGAGTGGGGAGTAGTGCCTTCTGTGAGGATGTTAAATGTTGTGTTTTATTTAACGATCCTTGCAACTGCAGAGGTTATATCAGCGTCGCTGGATGTGCTGGAATTTTGTCCCGCAGGAGCCAGTAAATCTACTGACATGAGCCTGTCGCATTTAAGCACACTTAAATGCCATTGACCTGGCCCGGGATCGAACCCGCAACCTTGGGCATAGAAGGCCAGCGCTTCTGTGAGGAAATAAAAGAATCAGTTGTTAGATTAAAAATTTCATTACTGGATGTCACTTGCTTAAAAGCCTCATTTCTGTTCTCTCTTTCTTTAGTTTTCTTTCTCTCTTCTTTAGGCTATTCTTCTTCTTTCTCTGCAATTCTCTCATTTCTTCTCTTCCTCTCTCTCTCTCTCTCTCTGACTCGAACCATCAACCCTTCGATCCAAAGTCAGATGCTTTATCCACTACACCAGCCATTTTCAACTGGTGTGCCGCGAGAAAATGAAAATAATGAAGGTTATTGTAGCAAAAATTGGAAAAATAAAAGTCAGAGGAGTATTAAAGAAGTGAATCCACAAACGTCAACTTTCAGCGAATGCAGCACAAGTCAATATTTGCCAAAGTGTGTGTGTGAGAGCGACAGAGAAGACAATGACTGATTCTCAGCCAGGGTTTCAAGATCAGTAAAGTTAAATTATTATCATCATCGTCATCATCATTATCATCATCTTCATCATCATCATGACTCCAGCCCATCCCACTCTTCGTCACCAGAGAGCTCTTATGTTGAACATCTCCAGGCCTCACATTCCTCTCCATGGTCTTCTTCTTCTTCTTCTTCTTCTTCTTCTTCTTCTTCTTCTATCCAGCAGTTAGTAATGGTTCGTTAACAGAAAACTACAATTCAAGCCTCACAGAGTTTGTGTGCACTCAATGTTGGTTGCTTGACGGTTGTCAGCCCACTTTGAGGTCTGTGGATATAAAGGGAGAAATTGAGTCGGGGTCTGGTAGAGTTCCTGGGTAGCTCAGTTGGTAGAGCCTTGGTGCATAAAACCACGTATTTACCAGTGTATATAGACCTTACTGAAGGCTACAATAATTAAAGAAAAATTGTCCCATTTTATTCACTTCTTGTAAAGAATTAACCACGTACCATTTACAGTACATGTTTATTTTCAATTGAGGAGCGTTTTTGCAAAAATCGATAGATGCAGAAATTTTCGAAAGTGAGTTACATATGGATATCGTATGTTTTCTACCTCCGGAATCGATCTATGACATCAGATTTACCCGAACTTGATTCATACCGTATGTAGAGACTACCAAACCTTCCAGGTTTTTTCAAAACTCGATAGATCCTGTCACTTAGTGTAATTTCTGTAAAATCTTGATTTCTGCATCTATCGACTTTTGCAAAAACGCTCCTCAATTATGTTTCAAAGAATTAATTTAATTTAGCCTATCTTATTTCTTAATTTTGTACAGTAATTTACGAAAATCCGCAAAATTGTATATTTTGCATTAAACTTTAAGTGCCAACCTGTTTTATTTCAGATTTTCATCTCAAAATCTGTGCTTCAGTGGCTGGTCATGATAATATCTTTGAAAAATATTGGAGTGCAAGAGGTCAAATGACTTCATTGTCAAATGCCTGGCATTAGAAAACAACAACATTTCAGATTTTCTCTCTTCATTTTTATTTTCTCATTATACGAAGTAGCCTATAAGGAGAAAGGATTGCGATGCTGCAAAGTATCTGCTTTGAGATTTTCCGGTAATACACGATGTTATTATCTTTATACCGGAAAACTTGTTTTTTGGAATGGCTACCATCAGTCCTTTCATCTGTGTACAGCAATTTATCTTAAGAATTCTGTGTAAATGAGCTATTCATAAAGTTTCTTTAAAGAGTTTATGACAAAGCATTGTTATGGTCTGTGAAATAAGGCTGGTGACTTCTCGAGAGCTGGTCCTTGCACTTATGCTTACTCTGGTCCATTGTGTGCCCTACATACAAAGGGCAGTAAGAAAGTTTTTCAGTATCACTGTACTTTTCACAATAATTTCCACCACACTCAATACACTTCATCTAAACCAGTCACTGAACCAACTCTGTCATTTCTCTTCTGGCAGTTTTGCACATTTTTCATCCCGTATTGCCAGAAACTTCTCATCCAGTCTAAAAGTGCATCCTTGCACTTCATCTTCGCCTCTGGGAAGAGTCCAAGGTCAGTGCTGTATGGAGGATGATTAAGCACAATCAGCCCTGGTTTTGCAAAAAAAATTGATGTGAGATTAACTCTGTGAGCAGGTGCATTATGGTGCAGTAACCAATGTTGAGCCGTGATCTTATCCTTTATCACGCTAATAATCTCTTATTCATCTGTCGTAAAAAATCTTGGCTTCTTTTTTGATAATAATCTAAGTTGGAATTTTCAAGTTAAAGAAACGATAAAAAAATCTGTTCCTCCATTCACTGTTTGAGTCGCTTGAGAAACTTCTTGCTCCAGCAACTAAAACTTACCCTAGTACAAACCCTAGTAATGCCGCACTTCGATTATTGTGACGTTTTGTTAAGTGACCTAAGTTCTGAATTGTCAGTCAAGTTACAGCGAGCTCAGAATATGTGCGTCAGATACGTATGCGACATCCGACGATATGATCACATATCACCGTCCTTGTCTCTCGTGGCTCCGACTTAAAGAACGCAGAACTTTACACTCTTTGTCTTTACTCTTTCGAATTCTGCACACCTCAACACCAAATTACCTTTCGTCTCGTTTATCTTATCTATACTCTAACCACGACGTAAATACCAGATCACTTATCTGTGGCACACTAAGTATACCTCTTCATAGAACATCTTGTTATTCATCATCTTTTACAGTATCCACCTTGCGACAATGGAAGTCCTTGTCACAAAGTATTAGGGGCTGCAAGACAATAAACACCTTTAAAAACAGCTTAAAAGATAATCTTATTAGCATTTCACTCCAATCATACTGATTTAAATTATCACTGACTACATTGTTACTTCTTTCTTTTAGACATCATCCTGATTGTGCTGTATTTTCAAAATTGTCTCATAATAATCTCTTTCTATTATCTAATATTATTTGAAATATATTAACATTCTATGTATTTTAGCTTAATTCTGCTACACAGTTTATTTCAGTGTTTAATTAATAGTTCATAGTATTTTGTTGTTTAATTCGTAAATAACTATTGTATACATGTAACTGTCATCTAAATCAAATTGTTGAATTCTTTGTAAGTTCATGCATATGTATATACACTTTTTGCTGGTTGAGTGGAGGAGAAGGCCTTACGACCTTAACTATGCCAGCTAAAATAAATAATAATAATAATAATAATAATAATAATAATATTATTATTATTATTATTATTATTATTATTATTATTATTATTATTATTATTATTATCTTGGGCAAAGTTCTTGAACGTCTGAATGAGTTCAGGCAGGCACACCTTACTGTACCACTTAACATTGTGTTTCGAGTACAATTTGCTCTGTGCCATGAAGTGAAGAACATTGCAATCCTCTTCTTCACTGACCTGGACTTCCTCATAGCCACTGCTGCACTCTCATCTTCCAATACCCACACTCGGTTTTGGGCCATGGTTGGAACGTCATAATAAAAGCCATGTTTTGTCACCTGTGATGATGCTTTTATGTTCTGTAACATCACATTTTCAAATATCTTTAGCATTTTCTGGCGCCATTTCACATGACGTGTCATTTGCTCTTCAGAAAGAGAGTGTAGCACCTTTTCCTACATTGAGACAATAATACAGGGTCATCTGAACTGCTGGTGTAAAGTCTTCTCTATCTGCCGGTATATCAGTCGCCTAAGAACTCTCTTTCTTATACTCCCTATGCCAATGAAATATTGTTGTCCGATGTGGACAGTCTTCACCCAGCACAGGAGTCATTTCTTTCATGTACTGATTAAGTGTAAGTCATTGAGCGAAATTGTAGTGGATAATTGCCCAATATTCAATTTTCGATCACTCCAACATTTTAAAATGCTTCACTTTCACTTTTTAGCATGGAATGCAAGCAGAGGTATGTTGTAATGCATCCCAGACCGGTTATTAACCCCTTCTCCATCCCTTTTGGTACCAGCCATGTCTGGCCCACCATTTCCTATATTGCAAGTCTTTCCTAGTGCCCTTTGTATTAGTGGCGGCTCCTGCATATTTCTTAAGAGGAGGAAAGAAGTTAACAGCGCAAAATGACACCTTCTTGAGAGAAACATTCTAAAATTATCTTACATGCATACATGTAAGACCAGGTAGTGTTAGGGTTGGCCTATAGCAATAATCTGTTCTTGTAAACTGAATTTCCTAAATTGTCCAAAATATAATGTGTTTTCACTTCCATTCATTGTTGAATAATTGCACAAATTAACAATTACAAGGAAATTCACAACCTCACTGCATTTTTCGCGCACACTACAGCATCACACGTTGGAAGAGACTTGCTACTAACACATAGGCCTAACCGGAACAGTTTTACGGAAATGGGAATGAGAAATAATCTGTTAGGAAAACGAGAACACTGCACCCACCCACGTGGTCTGTGTTGCCACATGTACATTTTACAAGTTCAGTATCACATGCTTTTGAAGAATGTCAGTTCTTGTAAAGTCATACTACCATTATTGTTCAAAGCTGCCGGTGGCCAAATAATTTTTCTTACGTTAAAAATAATGTAGGCCTAGTTTGGAGTACTTTCAATTTCAAATATATTTGTACAAAACTGACAACTTGGCTGTTGTTCTGTCTAGTAGACAATGAATGGAAGTGAATTGCAGGGGCCAAAAAGCTCTGCGATACTAACGTAGTACTACTTCCTCTTTGTTTTATATAAATCCAACTTCAACTTTCAGATATCCTCGAACGTTTCAAACCATGAATAGTAGCTTATATAAAGCGGAATGAATAATATATTTTGATTTATAATTTTAAAAAAGTTTATATGGTGTATTTCATAGCTTTGCGTTAAAACTGTTTTTATTGTGTCTCCTCCTAGATGTGTTATAGTCTGGTTGAATGCAGAATCGTTAGATGGCAGCAGTAGCGAGCTTTGCTGCATGACCAGTCGGTTTCTATTTCCCGCCCATGCGCTGATTCAGAGGAGGATCTCCTCCCTCTCCGTTCATTTACTCACTTTGAAACTCTGCTTCTTTCTCTCGCCGCTAGTGCGCTGTTGTCTATGTGTGTTAACTGCAGTAAAGGAGGAATGGATTGACTTTCCTCCACACAAACAATCTCGCACCTTTCTCACAGTTTTCTAGCAGCACGTGAGTGCGCGTCGTTTAAAACTCGATCAACCGGAGTTTTCTTATAGCTGTGAACTTAAAAATTATCGAATCTTCCTCGAATTTCGAGGCATATATTTCATTTGGTATTTACTTTCAAAAGAAGAAAACGTGAGGAGGACGTTCCTCCCTTCCCTCCTCCGAGGAACTGCCACTGCTTTGTATGCTAAATCCAATAAGTGGCATTCGTGAATCTGATGCTGACAGGTGAGTCATCCTACCTCAGTCTTGACAGAGCAAGGCCCCTGAGCCCCAAGTCCTTCCTATATCAGTATCGGAAACTTGTACTACCCTTAAGACTTCATCTCAGCCAATTTTTACTATTGCAAATGATAGGGAAGGTGGAGAGTGTTAGTGGAATGAGAGAGAGAAAAGAGTGTGTTGTGTCAGTGGTGCACATGTAAAATGGGCATACAAATCTGACTTTCAGGTAGTAGCTCCCTGTAAAGCAGGTTTGAATAATTTCAAGGAAAAATTGTTCCAAGTCCGGGTATCGATCCGGGACCCTTCGCTTAGTGCGCGAACGCTCTACCGACTGAGCTACCCTAGGAACTATACCGGTATAGTTCCTGGAGTAGCTCAGTTGGTAGAGCGTTTGCGCGCTAAGCGAAGGGTCCCGGATCGATACCTGGCCCGGAACAATTTTTCCTTGAAATTATTAAACTGGGCATGTTCATCTACATGAATTTTGAAAGTTAACATTTGATATTTGTGTCTTTGCAGAGATACTTCATCATTCAGCATATTTGCAAGCCAACCCAGAACTCGGAGGTTCAGTGCAAGTTTCAGTCCAGGTCATAGTGGGGTAAGTGTTTAAGTAAATATAATATAATATTCATTTATTTACAGTGTTCTGCTCAAGGGCAGGTCTTTCACTACTAACACAGCATTCTCCAATCTTTCTTATTTCTGCCTTCCGTATATTATTCATATATCTTAATGTCATCTATCATCTAACAACTTCTGCTCCAAACTCTTCTCCCGTTCACCATTCCTTCCAGTGCATCCTTCAGTAGGCAGTCTCTTCTCAGCCAGTGACCCAACCAATTCCTTTCCTGATCAGTTTCAGCATCATTCTTTCTTCATCCACTCTTTCCAACACAGCTTCATTTCTTATTCTGTCTATCCATTTCACACATTCCATTTTTCTCCATATCCACATTTCAAATGCTTCTAGTTGTTTCTCTTCACTTCATCGTAATGTCCATGTTTCTGCCCCATACAATACTACACTCCACACAAAGCACTTCACTAGTCTCTTCCATAGTTCTTTTTCCAGAGGTCCGCACAAGATGCTTTTTTTTTTTTCGCTAAACTGGAGAATTCCCACGGCATCTTTGAACCGTGCCGTTACGTTTAGCACCAAATTTAAGTAAATACACAATCTCGCCAACATAAGAACACGACGGTGTGTGGCGTCGTTGGAGGGAGAAATTTGTTTCTTTTTTCTCTCTCTGCCTCCATTCTGAACATTTTTTATTAAATGTTAAGCACAGGAACGCCATTTCGTAATTTTATTTAAGAAACAAGCCAAATAAATTATCTTTGCATCAAAAACGGATGCTCCCTGGACCAAATTATCGTATTTTATAATTGTTTGAATGCAACAGAAGCCAGAAGTCTTGCACTTGACTAATGCAGTGCATTATTTAAGAATATAGTCGCGAATTTTACTACCACCATTTCGATTGTGTTTTGTTTGACACGGCTCGGTACAGCCTGGTGACTAGTGGCCAGCGAGTAACGTCGACTATCGACATTGCTCTGCCGTGGGTATTATCCAGTTGTTCCCTTTTTTTTTTTTCTATAAAAAGCTTCCTTGGCCATTGCTATCCTCCTTTTGACTTCCTGGCAGCAGCAGCTCATGTTACTGCTTACAGTACACCCCAAGTATTTGAAGCTGTCCACTTGCTCTACTGCCTCATTTAGAATTCGCAAGTTTACCTTCTTTACTTTTCTTCCTATGACCATGGTCTTTGTCTTGTTTGCATTATCTTCATCCCATACTGCTCACAGCTGTCATTTAGCATATCCCTTAGTATCATCTTCTCTTCTGCTAACAACGCCATATCAGTAAATCTTATGCACTTTATTCTTCTTCCTCCTACTATCACTCCTCCCATGTTCTGAAAACAGTTCTTTACTAAATCCTCCAAGTAGATGTTGAACAGGGTAGGTGATGGACATCCTTGATGTACTCTTCTCCCTATTTCACTTCCTTCTGACATTTCTTCTCCTATCCTGACTGTGACTCGTTGTTTCATATACTGGACAGCCTCCTCTCTTTCAATTCCACACCAATTTTCTTTAGGATCCCCATCAGTTTATTCCAATCTACTCTGTCAAACACCTTTTCTAAGTCCACAAATATTGTCTGATTGTTCGTAGCAGTCCAATTGCATCTTTCGTACCTCTTCCCTTCCTGAAGCAAAACTGCTCTTCTTCCAACTGTCATTCCATCTTAGAATATAAACGTCGATTCAGTATTCTCAAATATAAAATAATATAATAAATATAATGTAACATAACATTATGTAATGGCCACACCTGTGGAGTAACGGTTAGCGCGTCTGACCGCAAAACCAGGTGGTCCGGGTTCGAATCCCAGTCGCGGCAAGTTATCTGGTTGAAGTTTTTCCGGGGTTTTCCTCAACCCAATTTGAGCAAATGCTGGATAACTATCAGTGCTAGACCCTGGACTCATTTGACCAGCATTATCACCTTCATTTCATTCAGGCACTAAATAATCTGAGATGTTGATACAGCATCGTAAGGGTGGAAATTAAACACAGAATAAATATGGGAAATACCTGTTATTATTCGGTTGAGAAGCTTCTATCATCCAGTCTGCTGTCAAAAATCTGAAAGTTAGAATTTATAAAACAGTTATATTACCTGTTGTTCTGTATGGTTGTGAAACTTGGACTCTCACTTTGAGAGAGGAACAGAGATTAAGGGTGTTTGAGAATAAGGTGCTTAGGAAAATATTTGGGGCTAAGAGGGATGAAGTTACAGGAGAATGGAGAAAGTTACACAACGCAGAACTGCACGCATTGTATTCTTCACCTGACATAATTAGGAACATTAAATCCAGACGTTTGAGATGGGCAGGGCATGTAGCACGTATGGGCGAATCCAGAAATGCATATAGAGTGTTAGTTGGGAGGCCAGAGGGAAAAAGACCTTTAGGAAGGCCGAGACATAGATGGGAAGATAATATTAAAATGGATTTGAGGGAGGTGGGATATGGATTAATCTTGCTCAGTATAGGAACCAATGGCGGGCTTATGTGAGGGTGGCAATGAACCTCCGAGTTCCGTAAAAGCCAGTAAGTATTATACTATAATCACATAACATAATGTAACCTTTAACATAATATAATATAATAAAAAAAAAAGAGGTAAAGGTATCCCCGTAACATGCCATGAAGGCACTTGGGGGCATGGAGGTAGAGCCCCATGCTTTCCATGACCTCTGCACTAGAATGAGGTGGTGTGGTCGGCACCACACTCTGGCCGCTTTTACCCCGGGAAAGACCCGGTACTCAATTTTATAGGAGGCTGAGTGAACCTCGGGGCCGTTCTGAAAGTTTGGCAACGAGAAAAAATCATGTCACCACCTGGGATCGAACCCCGGACCTTCCAGTCTGTGGCCAGCTACATGTAAAAATTCTAATATATTCTGCATGATAAAATTTTCATGGTTGTCAAAATTTGCCATCACTAACAATAGACTATAATATGCGGGGTTCACAACCAGAGTGGATCAAGTCTGTTTGGAATAGTTTTGAGAAATCGAGTCATAAAGTTCCTGGTTCATAATTAATTTCTGGAAAGTTAAATTAATTTTAGAGTAGACTTAATAATTAGGGTATTTCCTAACTTAAATTGTGTTATACATATGAAATGACTAGTTATTAACCCTGGTGAACAATTTTATTTCTTAAAAAAAAGACGGACTTGGTTCACTCTGGTTTTATTATTCTTATATCTATATGAAAATGTTGGCAATTGCTCATAATAAAATATTAAGAAGACTAAAATACTTTTGGCACTAGTCTGTAAATTGTGTACACCTGTTCAAAGCTTAGATAGACATAAAGCATCACACCATTTTAGTGGAAAAGAAACAAATACAGATAAGAAATTGCCAGTGAGCCTTCTTCAGCCACTATTAAGCACATCTTTCATTGGTTAATTCTTTGTAGTTTTCAAAGAAAAAAGAAATCGAGAAGATGACTTTGAGTTTGAAATGGGTTCCTTCATATTATAGGTCTAGATATAATTTTAATGCAAGAAGTATGTTGCCTTACTGAATTCAAATACTTCAAATGAAGTTCCAGATTTCTCCTAGTAATCATTGTGGCAAATCGTGCTGTTTTTTAATATTCTGTTATTTGCAATATGTATATTTTGGGAAGCACAAGGAAAAGTCCACCACTGTGAAGTAATGATTAGCATTCCTGACCTGACCTGAAATGAGTTGAAACGGGTTCAAATTCTGGTTGGGACAAGCTACTTGGTTGAGATTTTTTCTGGGGCCTTCCTTAATCCAATAAGAGCAAATGCTGGGTAACTTTCGGCGTTGGACCCTGGACTCATTTCGCTGGCATTATCACCTTCATCTCACTCAGACACTAGATAACTATAGCAGTTGAAAAAGTGTCATAAAATAACCAGTTAAAAAAAAAAACAAAGAAAATGGCGGAAATCATCATTACTATACTTGTCCTTTTATTGACAAGTTTTATATTATAGGAAAGCAGATATAAATTGGACAAAGGAAGGTGTTACAGTTCTCTTTGGATGTATGAAAGACAAGTGCTTTGCCTGGCGTTTCATGATACTTTAAAAAATTAATTCATGCATAGATATTTTAAGACCTGAACTTTTTTTCTTAAGTTGTCAATTGGAGGTATAAATTATATACAGGGTGGATGTAAGATCCAATATTTTAGGAGGTGTTAGTATGATCAAAACAAGAAAATAATGTCTAATAAATAATGTCCTACAACACACACTTTCTGAGATCTGAACACTTGTTCATAGGAGGTGCTCAATGTTACGTCCATTCATGGCAATGCATTCCTCTGCCCCTCGGCGTAAGGAATCACGCACTCTTTGAAATTTGCTTCAATACGTTAATAAGTCCTGATAATGATTCCCAGTTAATCTCTGTGGTAGCACGTATGGCTCTATTAATCTGTCGCCAAGAGCGCCAGCCCATAAGTTGATTGAGAATCGTGCTGATGCCTTGTTTCTTCAACTGCATGGGAATTTTCATCAGCCTACACATGCTGATTACGAAAATTCACAACACCATCTCTGCTGAACCCCGCTCATATCCGCAACCACACTTTTGTTTTGAGTATTCCTTGCGACGTATCAGTATTCCATGCCAGGGGTGTCAACTACGATATGACTATCTGGTAGTCTGCTGTATTGTAGGGCAGAGAAGTGCATTGCCATGAATGGATGTCACATTGAGCACCTCTTATGAACAAGTATTCAGATCTCAGAAAGTATGTGTTGTAGGACCCATGTTTATTAGGCATTATTTTATTGTTTTGATGCATTCTATCACTTCCTAAAATATTGGATACTTTTTTTAACACCCTGTATGTTGTTGCTGTTATTGTTTTCTAATGCCAGGCGTTTGACAATAAAGTCATTTGACCTCTTGCACTCCAATATTTTTCAAAGATATTATCATGACCAGCCACTGAAGCACAGATTTTTAGGTGTTCCGAATCCATTTCTTGGTTGGAATTACACAATGGGCAGTTAGGGGACTGATATATTCCAATTCTATGCAGGTGTTTAGCCAAACAATCATGGCCTGTTGCCAATCTAAATGCAGCTACAGACTATTTTCGTGGTAAATCGGGAATTAACTGTGGATTTTGATGCAGGGAGTTCCATTTTTTCCTTGGGATTGAGTTATCAAATTTTGTTTGTTGAAGTCTTAAGTATGTAGATTTAATAAATCTCTTCACAGAGTAATACGTAGATTTAGTAACAGGTCTGTAAGTAGCAGTCGAGGCCTAGGTGTTCATTTCCCTTTCCTTCCTCCTCTTTCTACTTTTCTGTTCCTAGTGCTGACCTGCTATGGCACTAAAATCGTCCTCCAGTGACTTAAGGAGGGAAAGCTGGTGATCAACAAGATCTCCCAGCTAGGTCCAATGGACCCGTCGACCAACAGCAGGTGTGGTCCTCCAGACATTCTGGGGTTGTGTGTGAATGAAGTAGCCACCAAAACGTTAAAATATGGTGTTCACTTAAATCGGCTACAACTTGCCATTTAACTCCAATATGAAATGAGTACCATTAAGGTAAAATTATCCGGAGGTCAAATAGTCCCCCAATTGGATCTCCGGGGGGACTACTTTAATGGTACAGAATCAACTAAACATCTTACAATGGAATGCTGGCGGTATAACAACACCCTGTATGTATGTGTGTATATATATATATATATATATATATATATATATATATATATATATATATATATATATATGTAGAGAGGGGAGGAGAGAGAGTTTGTGTGTGTTTTTTTCTAAGATCCATTCATTTATAGACCACTTTAACATGTTGACATGGTTCTAGGAAGCATTGTTATTCATAGCATATCTTCGTAATTCTAAACTCATATTCATATTTATTATCATCATACGGCTTTCCGGTAGGGGTTTCCCTCACATTTCTGCATACGGTCTACCACTCCCTTGATTACATTCAGTCACATATCCTTTATATTTCTCCTATCATCTATATCTCCCCATATCTTCCAATTACCTAAAGTTAAACCCTATTTCTGTCTATTTCTTCCTCCATCCTTTCTGATGTACAGTATTTTCAACTCTTAACCTTCTTTATCTCCCCTCAATCTCATTCCCGAATACTATGCAATATTGTCTACCTTACTCTTATATAGAAACATTCTCGTCTACATCTACTCATCCATCTCTACTACTATCATTGTCATCTTTCATTACTGTTATCCCTAATTTTCTGTTCATCGTAAAAACCTTTTTATCTCTGACTAGTATTCACTAATATTTCTACTATCTCATCTACATTATCGTATTATATTTGTCTCATTTATTGTTCCAATGTTCTAATGTGTGTAATACATCCTTGCTATTTCTTGTTCAATTCACTTATCACTTTTTCACTTTATTGGATAACTTTTACGGTTCACTCTCACTACTTGCACTCACTTTCTACCTCCTCACTTCCCATACAATTCTAAACTGACTTTCAAATTAACTCCGCAGCATTTAAAAATGTCTAGGTAATTCTGGGGAAATATTTCTTCATGTGAACATTTCAATTTAAATTGACTTAACAGATTTTCGAACTTTTTATTTTGTTGTAGGGTCCTTCAGGACCTCCACGCCACACACCTCGTGTCAGTCAGCTGAAGCAGGAAGACCGTGTAGACATGGGCAGAGAAACTGCCCATGAGCGAGAAGTGTGTTCAGCAATGCAGATGTCCCAGTCGTACGAAGACCTCACAATTATGCCTGGATTGACCGTAGACTGCAAGGTATGACCCACTGCTTGTATTGAAAGTAATATAAATAATCATTTTATGAAATATTTGGAGGAAAAGTAATACCTAATTTATACTGCTAACCTGAAGCTTGATTTTAACAATATTATTATTAGTTAAATAATTGATTAAATGGCGATCTTACTCGTGTTAATTATGTAAGCATGTGTGGCTTACAGCTGTTTCGGTGTTACTTGACACCATCCTCAGAGCCTACTAGATCTCGGCGCTGTCTCAACTTCGCTGCCTGTTGTGTGGGTGCGTTCGTGTGATGAAGAGTTGTGTCAAATAGTGTGTGTGTGTTCTGAAATTGATCTGTGTGTTGAGAATTTGATTAGGGTGTGTTTTTGTGTGTTTGTATATTTCATATTGTTCTAGTGTGTTGAGTTTTTGGTTTTTGGGTTGTATGTGTAGGATTTCCATGTCTGTATTTATGTTATTGTATATGTGGTTAGCATTGGTTATGTGTTCGGCGTATGTAGATGTATTGTGTCCTCTGGTTACTGCTTTAATGTGTTCTTTGTATCGAGTTTGGAATGATCTGCCTGTCTGTCCAATGTAGAAACTGTCGCAACTATTGCATGTGAGTTTGTATACGCCTGTGTGGTTGTATTTATTTGTTTGTGTTGTTTGTGTGTTGAGATGTCTTTGTAGTGTGTTTTCTGTTCTGTATGCTATGTTGTATTTCTGTTTTCTGAATGAGGATGCGATCTTGTGTGTGTTTTTGTTTTCGTGTGTTAGTGTGATGTATTTCTTATGTTCTTGTGTTCGTGTTGTGTTTTATGTGTTTTTGTGTTTGTTTTGTCTTCCTTATGTTGTTGTCTATTATGTTTGGGTTGTAACCATTTTCTTGTGCTATGTATTTGATTGTGTTCACTTCTTCATTGTAGTGTTGTTGGCTCATGGGTATGTTGAGTAATCTGTGTACCATTGTCCTGAATGCAGCATGTTTGTGTTGTATGGGCTGATTAGATGTGTTGTGTATGTGTGGTGGTGGTGGTGGTTGGTTTTCTGTATATTTTGAAGGTGTGTTTGTTGTCAACTTTTGTTATGGTGATGTCTAGGAAATTTATGTAGTTATTGTTTTCAAGTTCCAGTGTGTATTGGAGTTTTAGGTGTATTTTGTTTATGTATTGGTGTATTTTGTGTGTTTGTCGTTTGTTTCCTTTGTATAGTATGAGTATGTCGTCTACGTATCTGTGCCAGTATATTATGTTGTCTGCATATTTGTTGTGTTCATTGTTGAGTATGTATGTTTGTCCTGTGTTGTGTAAAAATATCTCTGCTAGTAGGCTAGATATGGGTGATCCCATTGGCAATCCTTCTGAGGATGGTGTCAAGTAACATGGAAACAGCTGTAAGCCACACATGCTTACGTAATTAACACGAGTAAGATCGCCATTTAATCAATTATTTATATTCAAGTGTTAAAAGTAGTGTACGAAAGATTCAACATGTATTATTAGTTGTGTGTATTAACGAATCTTAAACTTTACAGAAGTCATTGTTTAACACCAAGATAATGCTTTGTAAGTAAGCACCCTCTGCAAAGCTGATTTTATACATTGTGAAGCTGAATTGTGTTGCTCTAGAAAGAGCATTACACATCGAGTGTCACTGATAACAACTCATGTGTTCATTTTAAATTTTACAGTCGGACCACATGGAGAGCAGACGGTCAGAACCTACACGAATGATCCTTCCGCCGTTACAGCTCAACGTTCCGAATTGCTCCCCAGGATGCTCTTCCCCTTCACCCACACGCCCTGGACTTGGTCGACAGTTTTCCCCAAACATCAGTAATGTGCCACCATGGAATAGTCTTTCACCCAGCCCAACAAGAAAATACACAACGTGAGTGCTATAGCCAGTTACCAAGTGTGACTACATATTAACATTGTATTTGAGAAGAAGTATGATGTTGAAATATAACAAAACACGATGCTTTGAAAATTGAATCTAGCTTAAATTCTACATGTTGCTACTCCAAATTTAATAGACTATCTTTTCTCTATCTTTTCTCCCTTGTTATCCTTAGTCTCCTCTTGACTCTTCTCTTTTCTTGTTTTTCCTTCTTCTCCTTATACATTTTTTTATGCCTTTTTGTTCTCTTTGTCCTGTCTCTTCATTTATTTCCATTTCTCTTCGTCCTGTTTCTTCATTTTTTTCGTATCTCTTCATCTTGTTTCTTCTACGCATTTTTCTGTTTCTCTTCATCCTGTAACTGAGTAAACTAAAAGAACTCCAAAAGGAAATAACATTTCAATGGATACCTAGTCATTGTGGTATACCTGGAAACGAGAAAGTCGATAATATTGCAAAACAGGCAACATATTTGCAACCAAGACCTCTTCAAGTGATATCTCTATCCAGTGCTTTTGCTTCAGTCAAGTCTCATTTTACAAACCTATGGATCAACAATTGGCTCTCTTCTGACAAAGGAAAAATTTTACAGTGTGTACAAAAGGAACCAAATGACCTGGAAATGTACAAAAACTTGCCCAGACATGTTCAAACATTTTTAACAAGAGCCAGAACAGGTCACATTGTCACTCAATTGTACCTACACTGATTTCACATTTCTGATAATTCTACTTGTCTGTGGTGTAATAATCATGATGAAGATCTGGAACACATTCTTCTATACTGTCCATCCATAAAGCACAAAAGAAGTAAATTAAAATCATCAGTGCCAGTTGCAGAAGACACAGCCCTGCAGTATATATTGACTACACCCCACCTCTGGCTACTAGCAACAGGCATCTATAATGAACACCGATCAAAATACCCCTCATTTCTCGTGAAAAACAACAACTGAATAGACTACAGTGGACTATAGTGGACTTTATGTTGTCAGCAAACAGATGGATACATTAAGAAGATTGATCTTCATCCTATTTCCTTCCGGCCTCTCCTGTTTCTTCTCCATGTTTTTCTTCGTCCTGTTTTCCCTTGTCTTCCTGTTTCTTCTCCACTTTTTCACTTTTCTTTTCGTCCTGTTTCAATTTGGCCATAATTTTTCTGTGTTGATGACATTGTTGAAAACTCCAATGGTCCACATCTGTGGAGTAACGGTCAGCGCATCTGGCCGTGAAACCAGGTGGCCTGGGTTCGATTCCCGGTCGGGGCAAGTTACCTGGTTGAGGTTTTTTCCGGGGTTTTCCCTCAACCCAATACGAGCAAATGCTGGGTAACTTTCGGTGCTGGACCTCGGACTCATTTCACCGGCATTATCACCTTCATCTCATTCAGACGCTAAATAACCTGAGATGTTGATAAAGCGTCGTAAAATAACCTACAAAAAAAAAACGCCAATGTAATTGGTTGTTCATTTTTATTAGCTGTTAAGTTTGATGAAACAGCTCCAACACCCTAAGCTGATGCATCACAACTTAGAATCAGTGATTTGCTGTCATCAAAATGATGTACCATATATTTTTTTAAAATCTTATTTAAACTAATTATTGCTCATTTGTCCATTTAAAAGGTGTATTCGTTGTTAACAATTTATGTAATGTTTCAAAAAGTGTTGCCTCAGCCTTCGCGCCAGTAATAAGTTGTTAGTCTGAAAATAATGATTATCTTATTCAATCTCAATTTAGCTATTAAGTTACAGTGGACAACATAATCAAAAAACAAAACATATTATGACAAGCCATGGCCTTCAGTTCCAGAAGATGCCTTATTTCATAAGAATGAACATTTCTTAAATGCTACAAAGATTCGTAACCTTCTGAGGAACAGAGAATTTGATATTTGGTGTCGCCAGCTTCACGGTCTAAGTGGTCAGAGCTTCTGGCTATAGTTCATGAGGTCCCGGGTTCGATTCCCGGTTAGAGGACAGGAATTTTCCTTAAAGGGGATTATTCCTGTGTTCGTCCATGGTCTGGAATTTAGGTTAAGTTTAGATTTAAGACCTCTCCTGGCACCACATTATCATAATCATCCTATTACATCATCGGGGTAATGTAACTCTGCCTTCCAGGTGCCCCAACCTCAGAAGTGGGTTACAACTAAGCCATGGCCAGGAAAGACGACCAGAAATGTCGAAAAGACAACCTGATGGCATTGGATTAAAAAAAAATTATATTTGGTGTCGTCATCCACAGAAAGTGAAAGGCTTAGTTTTATTTAAGCAATATCCTGGTGCCAACAAATGGATTTGTAAACATGAAGGACTCTCCAACAGCGAATGGTGCAATGGCATTAAAATGATTAGAAATGTTGCTGCAGTGCGTGCTGTGCTGGGAAGATCTCAGGACAGCCGTTGTAGGAATTGCCACAACGAGTTTGAAACTCTTGCACACGTCCTGGGAGCCTGTCTGCACGGCGAAGGTCTGCGAAACACTAGACACCACCAAGTACGATCAATTATAGCCACTGCCTTTAAAGATGCCAATTACAACATCTTTGAAGAAGTGCATGGTCTCTCCGTCACTGGCAGTACACGGCGCATAGATATAATAGCTTTCAAGGAATCTACAAGATCTGGATTCATAATTGATCCCACTGTGCATTTCGAAACGAATGAGAAACAGCCAGCAGAAGTGGATAAGGAAAAAAAAGAATATCTACAATCCTACCATTCCATATTACCTCCAAAAGTACCAGCTAGAAGAGCTTGAAGTAATTGGACTTCTGGTTAGAGCAAGAGGTACCGCTACTCTCTTCATGAAAGATGTGTTTATTATTCCGATTGTAACTTTAGCTGCATTGAAAGAGTCAATTGCTCTCCTGAAGCATCACCTATATTCGAAATGCAACCAAGTTCATTAGCATTCTTTACTTTTTTGTAACACTTGCCTCTCTAAAACTAGGTATATTTCCACCAATCACAAAATGTATTTGCAGCTATGTACTTGTAGGAGTTTCATTGTCAAAACAAAATTAATGGTTCACTGAACTTGTAAACATTTATATGGTTAAGTACTCTTTGTCCCTTGTGGCAGCTCACGAATAGTGAGAAGATTTCTAAATTAAAATATCACTTCTCAAGTTTTTGAATACATACATATAATAGTAATTTATGTAACTAATGTATAATCTAGGTAATCATGGCACGAGTGAATATGAATTTTCACGAATGTTTATAATGAAGATTACACACGTGTTACTTACAACGTTTTATGCTATTCTAGCATTAACATGTGTAAAAAATACTATTATAAATTTACAAAATGTAATGTTATGACGTAGTAGGGACATGAGTACTGGATATAACGTAATATATTGCATGGTTCCTAAGTAACCATTTCTAAGACAATGTTATTTTGTTCTTCTGAAGCTTTTTCTTACAGGTACGTTATATAAAATTGTGTTGTAAAGGCGGTGATGATGTCATGGAATACTAGTTGCTAGGTAACCTTTTCTGGCACGAGTGCCAGAATTAGGTTAATAATTGTGCACAATTTATAGCGTCATTACAAGCAATGCGCTCCACTCAGCCAACTTTCTGAAAATTTTTTGAAAAATATTGATAAAATTATCAGAAGTGTAATCAAGGAAATATTGTCCCTCCCAGATGACACTCTGAATGCCACGCTGTATGCATCGAAGAACGTAAGAGGTCTTGGAATTCTGAGAGTTGAATGGGAAGCCAGTATTCAACACTATAACATCTGTAGGCGACTGGAACATGTGAATGATGCACATCTACATCACATGAGAAATCTAGAAAATCTAGAAGAGGAGAAGCAAACATCTCTCACGCGCCTGAAGATTGCTCCAAACAGCGGCACTCCTCAAACTACAGGAAAACATCTCAGAGAAGCTCTCAGAAAACAATCATTCCAGTCATGGTGCCAGCTCCCACATAAAGGCAAAGGTGTGTGTACATTTGAAGAATGCCCCAAAGCCAACTCCTGGATCTCCTCTAAAAAGTGTCTTTCGTCCTCGGAATACATCAATGCCATCAAGATGTCTTGCAACGTCACCGCAGTGAGATCTGTCCCTGGCAGAACCTTCAGTACTACCTGTTGTTGCCATCCCGGCTGCAGCGAGACTGAAACACTTGGCCACGTACTGGGGTTCTGTAAGAAGGGAGAGCTACTGCGTAACAACAGACACCATCGTGCCCGTACAGCAATTGCCAACCTGCTAAGAAACAGAGGATGGGAAGTACATGAGGAGATTCATTGTGTGTCTGAAGATGAGTCTCGTAGAAGAGTCGATATAATTGCCATCAATAGAAGAACCCAGAAAGCGATGGTCTTAGACCCTACGATTTGCTTTGAACGAGGCACGAATCGAGCACTGCAGATAAATGATGACAAGCGAGCTAAATATGTACCTTGTCTTCCATACCTCAGTGAAAAATATGGCATTTCGCTTTACAACTGGGATGTTGCAGGCTTACTATTTGGAGCGAGGGGTTGTTTACCAAAATTTACATGTAATATCCTTAAATCCTTTCAAATTCCCTTTTATGAGGTTCAGAAGATTGTAATGGAAATTCTTAAGGCCTCTCTTCAAATTCTACACTATCATCTATATGTTAACACATAAATTTTTGTTTTAATGTACAAATCGAATCATTATTTTGCTCGTTTCATTTCCCTTTATCTTTTACGTTTGTTAATTCCGAATCCCAGTGGTCAACTTCACTTGAGGTCAACCTCACTTGTAATAAATCTTAGTAGTAGGCTAGCATAAAATATCATACATACCATTAAAAACCCAACTTTCAACAAAAAGAAATTCAGTACTCGCACTTTTTACTTTATCAAGCACGATATATTACTACTACTGTTATTGTTGTTGTTGTTGTTGTTATTATTATTATTATTATTATTATTATTATTATTATTATTATTATTATTATTATTATTACTATTATTATTATTTGGATTACCAACATAGCCTGTTCATTCAGAAAATATTCACAGTATTATTACAAGATCCATTATTTTGTTATATTTATCTTTATTTTAAGATTTTATGTATTTTTCAGAAGGTGTCAAAGTCCGATAAATATGCGTCCCAGCTCTCTTGGCCCTGCAGTGAAGCGAAAATTTGAACTGGAAGAAGAGAAGGACCAATATCTCTCTCCTCCCACCAAACGACCGAATTGCTATAGTGTGGAGAGAGGGGGACTTCTCATGGCTCATTCAAGGTTGGTTGTGCTAATGCAACTGCTTGCTTTTCTGTTTAGTAATTTAATTACTGGTAAAAGTGGTTGAAGTCGGATAGATTCATGAAGTTAGACATTTTGAATTCTCGCAGTTTTTGTCATTCCAGCAACAGTTCCATTAATGTTCAATGTATGAAGATAGAATTGCTAAGTGTAATTTATAAGTTGTTGTGGAAGCTGACCATGATAATATATTTGAAAAATATTGGAGTGCAAGAGGTCAAATGAGTTTGTCAAACGCCTGGCATTAGAAAACAATAACATATTTTCACTCGAAAAAGAAGACATTAAAAATGCGACGATTATGCGATGAAATATGGTAGTTAGTTTAAAAATAAGTTTGAAGTAAAGAATTTACTATAGTAGCAGAGTAGAATGTAAGTGAAGTTCTGAATTAAAGTTTTACATAAGTATTTAAATAAAAACATATAAAACTGTCCGCCTTCACCTGCTTTTATGTAGGTACTTATAGTGTATTTCATTATAAGACTTGGTCTTCAGTTGTCTTAGCCACTTTACTTTATTCAAGTGATAATATTTGGCTTGAGATAACGTCACTTCAGATGACTTTTCTAAGCATCATGTGACTTCATGTATCTGCACTGACATCAGGTTATTTCATTATAAGAGTCCATTCACACGATACGGGAATTTCTCGAAACAGACATTTATTCAGAAATTGATATGGTGAGATTTGCCTAAAGATGTCCCCACCCGGAGATCTGATTGGGGGACAGTTTTAACTCCGGAATGTTTATCTTTAGGACTCATACTCATGTATGTTGTCGCTTTCATGTAACTGTTTTCTTAACGGGCACCAGTTTTTACAATGTGGCAGTTACAAAATGTATATTAAACCAAACCTCTTGTACTGTTCTGAAGCATTAATAACAGTAGCAAATGCTAACATCAATAAACTTGAACAACTACAAAATCAGGCTCTTCGTCTAATCACTGGAGCAGTTAAATCCACACCTGTTGATGCCATGCTTGCCTTAACACGGATCCCATCAATAACAACAAAAATAGAAGAACAAGCACTGCTCCAACATGAGAAAATGTTACGACTGCCAAACTCTAAATGGACAGAAAAGAACCTCCCTTCTTCAATCCTTAAAACTCATAGTAGTTTCTTAGAAAAGGTAACACAGATTAAATCCAAATTGAACATTTCTAACACCAGAGAAAATTTACTCATAAGAGAAAATCCATTGGAATTATTGCAACCTACCTTCAGTTTGGAATTAACAGAGGAAATAAGTAAATCAGACACTCCAAAAGAAATACAAAAACTTCTAGCACTGGAAACGATCACTACTAGATACCCTACAGAAGAATGGCTACACATATATACCGATGGATCCACCAAGAAAACCTTACTGGAGCTGGAGTTACATGTACACATTTTTCCTTTTATCATTCTGTTGGCAGAGACACAACAAATTATGATGGTGAAATAGAGACTATACACGTTGCTCTCCGACAATTATTAAATCTTCCTTAAATAAATATAACAAGACAGTAATTCTTTCAGATTCTAAAGCTGCAATTCAGGGAATATGTTCAAATGCTACAAAGAAGTCAACAAAAATAAGAGAATGCTACAAAATGTTAACACAACTCCAAAAAGTTAATAAGATTGTCCGTCTCCAATGGATTCCAGCACACTGTGGAGTCATGGGGAATGAAACCGCAGACACACTTGCAAAGAAAGGCACAACAATAAAACAAAAGTCTAAATTTAATTTCTCATATTTCTCAATAAAACGCTTGATCACTACAAAATTTCATTCATACCTACAAGAAATAGAATCAAATGCTAAAGACAAAAAATGGATTACACTACTTCCCAACCCAGATATAATCCCCCAGAGACCAAGGAAAACAGCAGTTGCAGCCTTCAGACTATTGACAAATCATGACTGTCTAGCAAGTCATCTCTACAGAATAGGTATCTCAGCTTCACCCATATGTGTCCTGTGTAACGATCCAGCAGAAATGAATGAAGATCACTTGAAAACCTGTGAAACATTAAGATCAGCAGAAACTACAGTTCAAAAGTATTGGAAAGCACGACTGCTAATGGCTTCATTGCCAGATGCAAGGCACTAGACAACAACAACAACATTTATTCAGATTAATTTCATCCAGAAAGTAGTGTACACACAGTTCGATGTGTTCCTGTACATTAACTTAAATATCATTATGCACAGGAAAAACTCGAACCATGTGTACACTACTTACAGGATGAAATTGATTCGAATAAATGTCTGTTTCGAGAAATTCTGCACCAGTGAACGGGACCTAATTCAGGTGACTGCACTTCAGGTAGCTGTACTGACATCTGATGGCTTCACTACACTTCAGGTGACTGCACTTGACTTCAGATAGCTACACTGACAGGTGATTTCACAATACATCAGATCAGGTGATTACAGTTGACAGAAAGTGACTTCACTTAATTTCAGGTGACTTCACTACACTTCAGGTGACTGCACTTGACTTCAGATAGCTACACTGACAGGTGATTTCACAATACATCAGATCAGGTGATTACAGTTGACAGAAAGTGACTTCACTTAATTTCAGGTGACTTCACTACACTTCAGGTGACTGCACTTGACTTCAGATAGCTACACTGACAGGTGATTTCACTATACATCAGATCAGGTGACTACAGTTGACAGAAAGTGACTTCACTTAACTTCAGGTGACTTTACAAAACAGCACTGACTTCAGGAGACTTCATTAAACTTGAAGTGACTCTTCGACTTGTTTTTAAAGAGTTATTCTTGACTTCAGGTGGCTGCACTTCTCTTTAGCTGTTCATTTGTTTTAATGTGGCTTCACCTGACTCTTAATGGAGATTCTATTGTATTTCATTCTTAGTATGCTACTTTTTTTCTGTTTTCTTTATTAGTCTGAAATTACTAATGCATTGCAGACAGGGTTTAAGCCACAGTCGCATTTGTCGCATTTTGCTACTCGACTTCTCAAAATGCAACAGACTTTGAATGTAAATGTGCAAAATGCGACAACCACATTGGACTTCAGAAACGAAGACGGTAATGGAGAAAATGAAATCAGAGATGTGTTTGAACTAATCTGAATTTAAATGAAATGCTAATGGCATGGGCAATGTTGAAAAAAGTATTGAGCAATAGATGTTCAGGAATTGATTTCAAAGAGTTGGTGCAATTCATGTAAGTTAAGTGAACAATTTCTTCTAATTAATTTATATAATTCCATCGCATACCGTAAATTGTGAGTGAGGATTTAGTTGCGTGAATCTTGTAAAAACTGGAATTAGAAACCACCTTTCAGTAAAAGAGTTAGCACTCTGCTAACAATAAATCTTGAAGGGCCTACTAGTAAAGGATTTCTGTGTTTAGAGTGCCCATAAATTAACGTATTTTAATGTGATGTAAACGCAGCAGTAATTGATTCTAAACATACCTACGTGTAATGATTTACTTACATAATAGTACATTATGCAACAAGCGTATAATGGTAGTAATTAAGACGTGAGTATGTTTGTTCATACGAGCGTCTTAATTACCATTATAGGCAAGTTTTATACGACTTTTTATGCTCGACCATATTTCTAACTTGAAATTATTCATAAGTATTCATGTTATGGTTATCCAAGTGAGGAGCGGAACTGACCTTCTGAATTGTGAGGTGTGCGCAGATGCGAAAGTATTGATTTTTTCTGAGGAACGAATGTCATTGACCTTGATATAATCTACAGTCGAGCCGTTCTTATTTCCGGCAGCAAATCACACGACAGCTTCTGATCAGCTGACACGCTGCTTCACTGGCAGTGGTTGTCATCAAGGTTATGCAGACGACATACCGCTTCTCGCTCACGGTGGATGTTACTGCTTTGTCAAGTCTACCCTTGTACTCGTAACGAAGTTTTAGCACATGTCTAGTCTTAAACATCGAACGAAAAATTATTTCCTACGATAAATAAGTAGTAATATATGAATACATAATATTATATATTATTGTTATTGTTGATCCTAGCATCCCAGGACACAGAAGACTTACCATGTTGTGCTATAATTGGTTTTTCCGACCATTTGAAGTAAATACAGAAACAATATTAGAAATTACCAAAATGGGAGAAAGCTGTAAAATATAATAAATAAACATTTTTTTATGTGAATTAATAACTAAAACCACACAACCTGTAAATTAAGTAAAATATGTTAGTATTAAAAATTTTGTCATGATAAGTCATTGCTACATAAAAAAAAATACACGATGAACCTTGCCTAACGGTATTGTTCAATTTAGAGGTGCTACAATCATTGTTAGTACCTGCCGCTGCCATAGTTCTCAGTTTATTTTCTTCTTTGCCAGATTGCCCGTACTTCTCTGTCGTTATTTGAGAAACCGTGAACTTGTTCACACCACACGCATCAGCTGTTCATTGCACCACTTGCATTAAAGGCAATAAACTACTCTTATTTTATGTTCATTTTCGAAATAATCTCTAACGCTAAGAATCATTTCTCTGCTTTGCGAACTGATGGTCTTCCGACTCCTCCGCGGCATTGTGATGCTGAAAACTCAGCGATAACACAGCACTAACAACAATACCGACTGATTGTTCGACAACCAGCTATTAGAACTGCGTCCGTTCACTATTGGCTTGACAGAGATTTAGCAACACCGCTATTGCCTACCTTCTTCGCGCCAAAAGTCGAGAAGGCGTGGCCATGCCGGAAATAAGAATGGCTCGACTGTAGAGAGTAAACTAAATATTAATCTTGATATAACCTTGAAATTGAATTCGACATTGAAAAACGAGATGACAAATTGAATTTATTTGAATATTATTTACAATTACCGCTAATTATTATAGTAGCAGAACATAACCTTCTGCGACAGTATTGGATTTCCAGCCTCCGTGACGTTTCTCTAGTTGTCTTTCTATTGCATATCCGAGAATATCGATATTTGCGCTTTTATAATACAATGGTGATTTCTGATTGGCTGAACAACTGAACTATAGATGTACTTTAATGAGGTGTATTAAAGGGCTGCTACCAGGTGTATAATTACTACATTTCGGCACAGTCGAGCATAAATATATTTAGACTATGATAAGATGGATTAAAAGTAATAAAACTCCAAAAAACAAATTACACAACTTTTTGTTTCTGCATAATTTATTAACTTTATCTTTCTGCACAATTATTTACCCATATAATATTTCACAAGCATTTTGCAATTTGCACAAATATAATTTTTCATTTGTGCAATTTTGCGACAATTATTTATTTTCTACCTTAAACCCTGATTGCAGATATGATCATGTGTCTTGTTATTTTATTTTATTTATGCCTCATGATATTGTTCATTTCCAAAAACAAGTGGTAGATGAGAAATTGACTTTTCTATAACGGTTGTGGGCAGACCAGATGCTACGTCAAGTCCCCTTCCCGGATCTCTGAGTTCAGTTGGAACCCCTGAGTCACTGTCTAGCGCAGACTCTCCTGGTTTCACATTCCGACCAGTTGACAGTCCTTCGCCCGGCCGCCCCATACTGCCCGTCACCGACGAACCGATGCACGAGGAGCGGCAGCCTGACCTCTCCAAGCAGGACCAGGTGATGACGTCATTGGAGCAGAGTCCGAGATAATCTCTGTGTGCGTGTTTCTTCCTGCCGTGCCATGACAGCCGGCTTCTAGTCGTGTAAAGAAGTTCTTTCCTGAGACTGATATTTCATGTATAGTACATTCTGTTACTTCTGTTACGAATCAACATCAAGTGACAGGAAAAGAGAGAGAATTAATATCTCTTAGAGTGTAGACAGTATATATTGAATTTGTATTTTAAATTTTATTGTGTAAACCTGGTGAAAAAAATACTTGCATAATTTTGAAATTTATTTTTATTCTTAATTTGTGTAAGTAACGGGTCATACCACAGCCTTGTTATTAATTACCAAGTGGCCTCCTTGTGTAAAAGATTGGAGAATTTTCGTTGTTCGGAATTTAGTTGAAAAGAAAAAGCTCATAGTATGATTCAATACGGGAAGACATCAAATATAATGATGCATTTACAGAGAAGATATGCGGTTTTGTATCTTATTTTAATGTCCTAAACTCGTCACCTCATGATTCTTGGATGCCACTTAGAACCAAAGATATTGGTTTATACTGTGGTGCTTAGTGAATCTGTCATTTAACTTACATTATTGATGCATTATGCTTTTAGTTGTTTCTACCTTTTAACGAAAAAGCGAGAGTTCTGATCACAAGACGAGCGTGTTATATTATATTCTGTAAATTTGAAATAAAATGTCATAATGTAAAACAGTTGCCCAGTGTAGCACTCTTGGCTCAGGTTTGGGTAACTCCAGAAAAGTGCATGTAAGTACTGCCAAAAATGTTGTGGTATTTATTAAGGCCATGTGTAAATTCTGCCAAAACCAACGAAACAAATTTTTTTTCCTTCCCACTTTCTCCAGACTTGGGACTGGCAGGCTTTCAGTAAACTTGGTTTGGTTAAAAATTGTTTGGTTTCACATAATTCTTCACAGCTGTTGCGTCAGAATAAAAATTACCGAAACCACGAACTATTGCATAAAATTATACTATTTGTGGGATGTTAGTTTTACCATATCCATTCTGTGAGCAGTGTCACTTTTTGTATTGCTCAACAATGTTGTGGAGTAGTTCAACGAACAGTTTGCATTTTTTTCTGTTTCTTATATTTACACTTGATATTTTATCTACCTTTCTGTTATGAACTATCACAACGTCAGTTTACAAGCAAACCACATTAAGTAAAAAATATTACTTCTGAGAAAAAGGTATATATACAGGGCATATCAAAAGTCCGGTAACACTTTCAATATTTTATTACACAAAAACTACAAATGATAGCATTTTCAAACACACGTCAGTTTAAAGTCAAACTCTCAAAGTTCTGTTTACACCTTACAGAGATTCAATGTGTGAACTACGAGTGACTCGGCAGATATCCAAATGATAATCAAACTCTTCCCATACTCTTTTCAACATATCCTCTGTGACCGTGGCGGCAGCCTCTCGAATTCTGGTTTTTAGTTCCTCTAAATCACGTGGCAAAGGCGGTACAAACACACGGTCCTTTAGCTACCCCCATAGAAAAAAGTCACATGCAGTCATATCGGGTGACCTTGGTGGCCATATCATGAAACATCTGTCCCTTACTCCAGCACGTCCTATCCAACGATCAGACATCTCCATATTCAGGTAAGCACGAACTGCATTGTGGAAATGTGGCGGAGCCCCATCTTGCTGAAAGATGAAATTGTCATCGAGATCTTGTCTAAGTTGAGGCACCAACCATTGCTCCAACATGTCCAGATATGAATGTCCAGTCACAGTAGCCTCAATGAAGAAGAAAGGTCCGTACAGTTTTCGTTGTGACAACGCGCAGAAAACATTCACCTTTGGTGAATCACACTCATGTTCAATGATTCTGTGAGGTTTCTGTGTACCCCAAACACGACAGTTGTGCTTGTTAATTTTCCGAGTCACTCGTGGTTCACACATTGAATCTCTTTAAGGTGTAAACAGAACTTTGAGAGTATGACTTTAAACTGACGTGTGTTTGAAAGTGCTATCATGTGTAGTTTTTGTGTAATAAAATATTGAAAGTGTTACCGGACTTTTGATATGCCCTGTATAATGTATGTCTATAAACTTAGAATGGGAAAACGAAATACACATAAAGAGAAACAACTAAGTAAAAATAATATTTTGAGGATTCAAGTTTGCCAAGAACTTTCAAAACTCCTTCTTTTCAGAGTAATATTTTTTACTTAAATGTGTTTTCTTGTAAGCCAACGACAATATGTGCAAGAAAAACAAATAAATTTATATGAGGGGAATAAAATATTTGATTAAAAAGTTCTTAAAAAGACTTGCGATCATTTGTGGTTTGCTCAGCTGTTGCATCCACCTTGTCCCATATTGTTGATGGAACTTTACACCCTTCGTCCAGGTAATTTTCTACCAGATAATCTGTAAATTCTATCACTTTGGAATAGGAACTATATTAGAACTAACATAACATGGAAACAAAACAGAACATTTTGACGCAATTTACGTATAGAGATTATCATATCCAAGATCTTTCTGGCAGAGTTTACACAAGCAGTTATCAGTACTCCAAATTTTTTGGCAGAATTTACAAACTCCAGTTGGATTCACCTATTGTGAAGTATTGATCTGATATCATAATTGTGATTTAATTAAAATCTCAGTTTTTATTTACTTTCCTACTTAACTGAAAAAAAAAATTATGAGATTCATTGGCATTGACATTAAGGACGCAGTGTTATGTTAAACATTTTAAGTGAAGGAGGTTTTGGTTCAGTCAATAGAAATATGTAAAACCACTTACAGAAGGTAGTGAAATTCTGGCAATTCACCTCATGTGAGATATAATTTGATACTATTCATTGCCTTTTTTTTTTTTTTTTTTTTTTTTTTTTGAGTTGTCGCACTACTTATGTGGTTATTATAGCAATACGTCTTGCCATCAGAAAGTTATAAGATAATATTTGGTACGAATTATTCGTTTGAAGTTTATTGTGGTTTTGTATGTCTTATGTGTCTTGTTCATATTTTGTTCCTGAGTGTGACTGTGTGTGTGTTCATAATTTTGTGTTGTGTTGTTTATTCTCGGTACAGCCAGTATACATCACATTGTACTGTAGTTCCAGAATCCATTTAAAATCTCGACTTGCTGAGACACTTGGAATATTAGGATGTAATAATTAAATTTGTACACTAGCATTTATTAGAAAACCCAGTACATTTTTATGTTGTTTTTCAATAGCTCCGTGACAGGTTTAATATTAATTCATTCTGAAAAATTATCTGAAATGTTATAGGATTACATTCTCCAACTTCATTTTAATTTTTACTTTTCTTTCTTTTTAACATTTTATTTTATACGAAATGATAACACTAGGCCTATCTATATCTGTAATTGAACGGTCAGTGGAATAAGTACCGAAGTCCAGAGAAGTAAATTTTTGAGGAGACGAAAAAATACATCACATCTCCTGAAACATTAGACCAACACTAACAAAAATTTGCACAGTTGTAGGTCATAGTGCACTACTCTGACTGATAACGAACACTCACGTCTGAGTTTAATAGTATGGGTAATAATTAGGATGGTAAGTGGTGGACTTCGGTCCTTATTACATTGTTGTACTACGCAAGTGTAAAAGACAAGCACAATAATCTGAAATATTGAATTTTATTTATTGAATAAGTTGTATTTTCAGAATACACATCACTTAAGCTGTTTAGAAAAAAATAGATATGACACCAATATGATTAATAATGATACTTATAATAAAGAAACTATTTCAATGTAATGAGAAACTGCCTTCCTCACCCTTAATACTCTGCAAGTATTGTTGTGTATTCTCTGGTAGACATTTCAGGAGTTTAGACACAGCTGTGGTTCATTGAGGTTGGGAGTCACGTTATTCTGAAGGAGACGGAAGCTGCTCATGACCATTCCTCTCATTACTTTACTGATCTCTACCTGGTGTTTGTGCAAATGATGATATTGGAAAATCTTGTATTTTGATACCTCAAACGTCCTCGTTTTGAGATGCGCTTTTCTTGAAAAACTGTGTGAAATACCCATCAAAGTCTTTGAAAACAGTGTGTGTGATTTCAACAACTTCGAAGTGACATTTAACAAATTCAGCCCATTCACTTGGGATCTCCACTTTTTCCACCTGCAGCGCCTCTATGAGACAGTCTCCGAATCATACTCGTAGCTTGGCCAATACAATAATGTCCGAAGTCACAGACATCGGACCTTGTTCCATGGATTGAAATTTTTATGCCGCTGTAATATGGTAACGGGCATGGATATCGGTCATTTTAATAGTGCATAATTTGCGCCTTGCCTTTAAGAGTAAATTACACTCAAAACACCATTTTCAGAAAAACTTGGACTTCAGCACTTATTCCACTGACCGCTTCAATTATTAATAGTTTTTTACTGGCACTTGACTGTTCGTCATTCACCCCTATGAAGCCAGTTGTATAGACCAATTAACCAACAGAGTCATTGCCCATGGTGCTCCTTAGGATAGAGGCTGGTTTGTACTACACCCGTGATGAGATGATGCTGGAGATTTGTTGGGATACCACAGGGGATCTGGAACTCCCGGAGTAAACTCCTGTGTTATGTGGACCCGTGGGCTTGCCCAACACAAGTTATACATCAGGGATTCACAAGATTATAAGTTGTGTAATTATTATTATAATGTCGATATACAGTGAGTTTCACACTTATTCATTGCTGTCCCGCTACCTCCCCTCCTCCAAGGTCCTCTCAAAATTCCTGTACTTTCCATGTTAATTTATTTTGGATATACGTTTTTGTGTTTATCCATTTTTCACACTTAACACGATTATATTTTAAACCCCAGAAGATACAGAATACCATTTTTATGTTCTAAATAAATTTGCTTATTAGATTATCCATAAAAATGTATTAATACTAACACTTATCACAATTTCAGAAGATATGGTTTAATTCTTAGAAGCAAACAAAAACAAGCAGTTCAGAATATATACAGTAGAACCCTGACTATCCGTCACCCTATTAACCGATTGGTGGATTATCCAACTGTCTTTCTCTAGCTTTTTTTCCTACAGAAATATATGGAGTATGCTACTATTCATTATATTAGCAACTTAGCCTATTTTACTAGAGAGGGCTATTGCAAGACTGTACCCTTACACAGTATGGTCTACTGTTCAAGTTGTCGTACTGTATAACTTCTATATAAAATGTCTTCCACGAGTATCAAAAGAAATCGTGTTGTGCAAAGTAGGCTATAAAAAGCGCAAATAACTGAGTGGTTTCAGGAAACGAGAAACTGTGGCTCATCTCAGAATACGAGACTGGAGTCACAACCGTGTCCAATTTAATAAAAATCATGGATGGCATATATAAAGTATCTAAATCTACAATATGAGACCTCCAATATTCCTATCTTTCCACAGATAGCCATTACAAGACATTTTCTTGCTCCCTAAAATCCCGTTGTTAACAACCAGACATATCAGTGAATTTCTGATCCAATACCTAGCGTGTTCAACTACGAAAGTGTAAGCATTATTCACTAAATTCACGAAAATCTTTTATGGTATGGATTATCCGACTTTTTCGATTAACCGCTCAGTTCACCCCCTTTATTACCTCGGATAATAGGGGTTCTACTGTATATATATTTTGTGTTTGTTGTTTATAGTTGTGAAACTTGGACTCTCACTTAGAGAAAGGAACAGAGATTAAGGGTGTTTGAGAACAAGGTTCTTAGGAAATATTTGGGGTTAAGAGGGATGAAGTTACAGGAGAATGGTGAAAGTTGCACAATGCAGAACTGCACACATTGTATTCTTCACCTGACATAATTAGAAATATTAAATCCAGACATTTGAGATGGGCAGGGCATGTAGCATGTACGAGCAAATCCAGAAATGCATATAGAGTGATAGTTGGGAGGATGGAGGAAAAAAAGACCTTTGGGGAGGCCGAGACGTAGATGGGAGGATAATATTAAAATGAATTTGAGAGAGGTGGAATATGATGATAGAGTCTGGATTAATCTTGCACAGGATAGGGACCAATGGCAGGATTATGTCAGGGTGGCAGTGAACTTCTGGGTTCCTTAAAACCCATAAGTAAGCGTGTAAAAATAATCACATGTTAAATGAAGGTCACACAGGAAGAACAAGGTACGTACTGCTCATTCAGTCAATTTCGTAAAATTTTCTGCATTGGAGTTTGAAACGTAATATATCAGCCAGTTTTGATTCTAAGCAGCTAAGATTTCCTACAATCTTGCATCTTAATAACTGTGTGTTATAAATTATAGACTCAAAAAATGGCTGAAGTATGAAGTTCTAAATTTCTCTTATATACTTTTTACTAAATTGACTTAATTGGTTCACCATTTCTTCCAGTGCATCCTTCAGTAGGCAGTTTCTTGTCAGCCAGTGACCCAACCAATTCCTTTTCCTCTTCCTGATCAGTTTCAGCATCATTCTTTCTTCACCCACTCTTTCCAACACAGTTTCGTTTCATATTATGTCTGTCCATTTCACATGCTCTATTCTTATCCATATCCATATTTCCAGTCATTTTTCTTCACTTCGTCGTAATGTCCATGTTTCTGCCTCACACAATGCCACACTCCACATGAAACACTTCACTAGTCTCTTTCTTAGTTCTTTTTCAGAGGCCCACACAGGATGCTCCTTTTTCTATTAAAAGCTTCCTTTGCCATTGCTATCCTCCTTTTGACTTCCTGGCAGCAGCTCATGTTACTGCTTATATTACACCCCAAGTATTTGAAGGTGTCCACTTGTTCTACTGCCTCTTTTTGAATTCGCATGTTTACCCTCTTTATTTTTATTTCGATAATCATGATCTTCATCTTATTTGCATTTACCTTCATCCCATACTGCTCACAGCTGTCATTTAGCTCCAGTAGCATATCCCTTAGTATCGTCTCCTCTTCTGCTAACACCACCAAATCATCAGCAAATTTTCTCACTTCTTCAGACCCCATAAAAATGTATAAACGGAGTTCTACTGTATTAAAAATTTTGCCAATAATAGATAAGACAGACTAAAAATAACAAAACTACAACAATAACAATAAGAAATGAAATGTTACTTTCAACATTTTATTTAGGGAATTACCATCGCATGAGCAAAATAATTGAGATTCACTAAAATACAATAAAACGATTTTAAATCGAAATAAAGATGTAAATTAACTAAGAATTTTACTGGAAAATAAACATCGGCGGATGTCGACATAGGGTTTAGAATATGTTCAGTGGCTCAGTCGGTTAAGGCGCTTGGCTGCCGGTCTCAAGTTGCATTTGGGCGTGGATTTGACCCCCTCTTGGGCTGATTAACTAGTTCGGTTTCTTCCGAGGTTTTCCCCAACCATAAGGTAAATGCCAGGTAATCTATGGTGAATCCTCGGCCTCATCTTGCCAAATACCATCTTCCTATCACCAATCTCATCAACGCTAAATAACCTAGTAGTTGATACAGCGTCGTTAACCAACTGAAAAAAATATATGTTCGGCATGAGCATGTTTTTTTTTTTTTGTTTATTTACTAAAGTTCCCTTTAAGCAATAAAAATTTACTGGTATTTCTAATGAACAGTCTACATCGCCGGTAGTGAAATCAAAATAACATGTGCATACAGTGAAACTTTGTTGGCATGATTTTCATGGAGAAATTTAAAGTTTTTGGTAAGCTTAGAAGGTACAACTGAAAATAATGAAATATGTCGAAGTTTTCGTGTATGCATTCTATAACACGAAATTGTCCCAAGTACATTCACTAATACTGTCAGCTTCCAAAAGATTGTATTTGGGTAGCAGAGATATTTTTATTTATGTTATTACTTATTTTAAACATCAGTGATTTCTTTAATGCAACGGCTCTTCTAAAACAAAAAAAATCACACAATCAAAATAGCATTACAGATAATACATGAGGATCGTTCAAAAAGTAATACCCCACATTTTTTCCTCAGAATATATTATTGAAAGTTATTGCAGTTTGGTGACAATGCAAATTAATGTTTCTTCACATACTCTTTTTCCACGAAGTTTTCATCACGTTGTATGGCCGTACGCCAGCATGGAATGTGTGCATATATTCCTTGCCAGTACCAGCTCTTGTCCTGTGTGCATAGTCACTTCCTCACTGTATTACCTATGCTGGTGCCACTTTTCAAATGAGTTCTATCCAAAGTATTTTTAAGAAATACAAAGAGGCGAAAGTCTGACAGTGATAGATCTGGGCTGTAAGGTGGATGTGGCAGCACGGTCCAACCTATTTTGGTGTTGTGTTCCTGAGTTCACAGACTTGTGTGAGGGCTTGCTTGTCAAGGTAGAGCAACATTTTTGCTGGATTCTTGCCAGCATTTCTTGAGCTTGTTCAGGGTGTTGACGTATGCCTTTATGTTGATGGTTGCTTCTCTTGGCATCACATCCATAAGAATGACTCTTTCACAATCCCAACCCAATCCTGCAAAACGGGCTGGGGTTGAATTTCTTCTTTCTGGACGATTGAGAATGATGCTACTCCATTGACTGTCTTTTTGCCTCCGGCATCAAATTGATGCACTCAAGTTTTGTCACCTATAGTGATCTGGAATGAAAAGGCCTCTCCTTCGACTACAAGTGCTCTAATAATTAAGAAGAAATGGCTTACCTTTGCAGTTTGAGGTCTACAGTGAGACCAGCGAATAGGGATTATAAAGAATGGACACTTCGCGTCGGTACCTTTGATGTAGCCGAACTGATTTCAATGACCTTCAAGCCAGCTAGAGCGTGAGATTCTGCTTTCTCCCTAGAGTTGGCGCTGACATCACACCAGATAGCAGTCGACACAGCGGAAATATAACACATATAATTAATACATCTAGGTACATTATGTACTCAAATAAAATAAATTGGATCCATAAAATAATAAATCCGTCATTAACTGTAATGTCTAGACTCTAGAGTTCCTTTATAATGAGAGTTGAGACGTTGACCTCAACAACAATTGAAATATGTAATGATTTGATAGCACTGAAAATGGAAAAACAAAACTCTTATGAGAAGTAAAACCATATCCCTATATTATATTATATATAAATATTAAATGAATTTGATACATAATTTTATAATGTATTATATTATTTTATAATATAATTTATTATATCTGAAATATAAAAATTATTATTACAACTAGTTTGTCACTGAGAAATAAGGAAAAGCTGTTAACTTGAATTTATCTGAAGCAAAGCGTTACTGGATTATGCAATAAGGTAGGCGATGTTTGAAACTCTATTCTCAATTATTATCTTAGCGTATGCTCGATTACACTAACCTCTAGCACTTGAAAGTGGAACTAAACGCCTGCACACAGAGAAACAAAACAGGAAAATTCGCTCAGTGTCCATTCTATATAATCCCTATTTGCTGGTGAGACTTCTTGAAACCCATTTTGAACAGACTTGAATATTTAAGAGCTTCAGTAATTGAACAACCACTTGCAGTGATTACTGACAGCTATAGAGCCATTTATTGTGTTGTGATAATACGCACGAATGACTTTCACGTGATCACTGTCTCTCGAGTGTTGGCTGTGCAGGACATCCAGCACGTGGCAGATCCCGAAGCTTGGTTTCTGTACTTCCTGATGCCCAAACTCTCTGACCCCACTGTCCAACAGTGCGCCTGTCAACTGCATGACTACCATACACTGCAAACAAACGTTTATGGATGTTCACACTTACGTTTTTGAGAACTAGAAATTCAATAACTGCTTCTAACGGGAATCTGCAACAAATGCCATTTCAACAGTTCATTACAGCTCTGTTGGAATGACTTGCAGTTTTGTACGCATTCAGGAGAAACATCAGATTTCAAGCCCTCAAAATACACTTTTCTATCTTTGTTAGTATTTGAGAAAAAAAATGTGGGGCATTATTTTTTTTAATGACCTTCATATAACAGATGCGCTGTTTTGTTTTTAGTGTGTAACGTTTAAATGTTTAGCAAACTATTCAGAATTATTATTATTAACTTAATTATTTTGTTTTACTTTGTGCCTCTTTTAAAATACAAAGATCATTCAGAAATAGTGAAATGGTGACAATAATGGAGCCATTCTCCGTGGTCTAAGATTACTATTATCATTGGCTCCAACATTTAAAGACTCATACCTGGGCAGTGGATTTTAAAGGGTGTTAAATCATTAGAATGGCTTCCTCCGGGAGGGAAATGAAGCTTGGAGAGCTGTGTCATAAGTTTACAGCATTTAAAGAACCCTGTCCCTGATAAAAGGCTGCAGGTAAAATTTGCTAGCCATTTTTCACCCACGTTGACTTCCGATGATGAATAACCTCTGCAGTTGAAAACGTCGTTAAATAAAACTACTACATACTGTCCGTTACTCAGGAGAAGACGAGCGGAAAGAATGTGACCTTGACTATCGCTGTTGATTATTATAAACATCGCTCAGATAAGCATCCCAGTAGCCGGGTTATTACTCGTGCAGGAAACATGAGTAACAATGCGTATGGAAATTAAAGCTGAGTTGAACAGAAGGAGACCTAATGTTTCCGCTTACTGCAGTACAAATATTGCACGTGTTGTCGTACATTATCTGTTCACATCCCTTCCTCCTCAGTCCACTCTCGTCTTCTCCTGAGTCACCGACAGTATAAATAATGGAGTAATGGTGGAATGGAAATGGTAGGATAAACTGAAGTGCTCTGAGAAAACCTGCCCCAAGGCATTTTGCATACAATCTGTTGGCTATTGAATTATATACTGGTGAGTAATATCTTCTGGAAGAATTTTTACAAGTTGGACTTGCCTCATGTTGTGTAGATTGGACTTCTGCAGAAACAATGTTTATTAATTAATATTTGTAAGACATAAATATCTGCTGGCTGACTTATTGTGATGAAGTTGAATTTAGACAATGGAACTATAGTACCACAATTTATAGTGAGGTCGAGCTATTGTTTATTTTGTCACATTTTGTATTTGGTACTAAGTTAAAGGTGAAGCAGTCAGCCTTGGGCTGGAGGTGAAATATTCAGTCATGAAGTGTTAATTCTATCATGTGACAATGTGTATATAATTATACATATTAGTTGCCTGTACAAATTTTCATTATTGAGAACTTATAATGGGTTGTTTTTCAACAAATTACTGATCAGCACAAAAAGCAAAACATTTCTGTTTTTTTTTCTACTTTTTATTAAAAGATCTAAATTAATGCTTTGATAACCATACATAACAATAGTAATATACGTTACAAGAGCGGTATGTTGACGTTTTCATGGTCGAGGAAAAGATTGAAAAAGCGAAACGTAGTTTAGCTTTTTTAATTTCCGAGAACATGAAAACAAACATACTGCTCGTGTATCGTACATTATTTTGTGCGAAGATCGTTTATTACATATCTGAAAGACGAATTTCTAATTAGTTGCAATGAAATCTCCATGTTGGTTTCTGTTTAATGACGCTAACTTCGGAACACCAAAATATCTTTCAACATTGTTGCTGTAAAATGTTTTCTGTGTTTATTATACTCCAGCAGGCCGTGATATACGTCTGTCTTTTTTTTCCCCCCAGTCTATAAATGCGAACTTAAAACAAACGGTAAGGTTATGTAATGATTTATTTTTCATTTTAATATTTTAACAATATTATTTATATAACATATTGCAGTAATAACATCGGCATCTGGAATCTCGTTGATTTTTTCACGGCTTCTTTAATGTTACTTGTATCAGGAATGTAATAAGTTTCGTGGAGTAGTAGACTTTACTTAATTTTTCAAATATTTGAAAAGAATAATTAACATTGCAATTAGGTGAAATTGCAGTGGTAAGTTTCCAATTTATAATTATTACTATGTTAAACGTCTCTAAAAATAATATGTTAAAAGCCTAAAGCAATAAAATGAATGTCGCGCTTAAGCGGTAAGAAGAGGGAAATTGTTATGTGTGTTACGGTGGGAATACTTAATGTGGTATTTCACACTTACCGCATATTGGTTCTGTGCAGAAAACAAGCAAATACGCACGATCTCGCACAAAAATATTTTGGTTAACTACGTATACAATGATATACTGACATTTCGTTTAATTAGCAATTCAATTGTTTTCTTCTCATAAGCATACAGCCATTTTGTATGAATACATTAAATAGGGAGAGAGGGGATACATTGGACAGTTTATCTTATTAAATTTTTGTGCACTAAGCTTATGAATTAAAAGATTCTTTCCACCTGGTTTTGATTTGTTGGACATCTGGCTGTCATTAAAAATTTTAATCATTTTCATATTAGTAAAACTGAAATCATCTTTTGAATATATTTGAAGAAATACACTTTGTCCAGAGTATCCCCAGATATGGGGATACATTGGACAGAAATCAAAATATTTTGTATACAGAAACAAATGATCATACATGGTCTCTAAATTTCAAATACAATAATACTAACAAACTACAACTAAATTCATATATGTACAATCAATACAATACATTATTGGATACAAAATGGCATGAAATCAAAGTCAAAATAGGTCATATTTTCAAAACGCTTTTTGTTGTCTTTGATAGGTTCAGGCAACTTCAGCACAGTCTCCTCGTATGACACAAATGATACTGTCTCATCAGTTTCAATGAACCGATTAGAAGCGATCTGACGTTTGAAAAATTTTACATCATATCCATCCACGGCTCGATTAACAATTTGGGCTACATAATTTCTTGAAGTGTTTTTGCCACTAACTCTGACAATTACAAAATCGCCAGAATGTAGGGAGTAAATGGGTTCAACTTCATTTTCATGTGAATCTTGATCTGAGTCAGAGGTATTCTCACCAACTTCCTCTAAAGGTGATGAAGACCTCTCCTCTTCTCTGCCTGTTTTTCCTTTGAGTTTTTACACTTCCGTTCTGCGATCTCATTTTTTTCTGGAGAATCTGTTGCTATCATACAACGACCCCTTTTTCGCCCACGACAGGACAATTTGCGAGGTGGTGCTTCTGGAAAGGGCCTTACTTCTTCAGGACTGACATATGTATTTTCGGTTGTCGAAGATGTTGGAGTTTCTAATGTTCTAGAGCTGACAACTGAAGTAATTACAGCATCTTCTACTTTAGATCCTGCTTGTTCTTCTGCAATTGATCCTGGAGAACTTTGATGGTTCAAAAGCACTGGAGGTGGGCGATCTGATACTACAGACGACAAGAAATGTTCATTGGGGTATATATTTCGGTCAAATGGAGAAATTCCACAAGATTTAAATCCCGATTTAATGTTTTCTGGGATCCCTGCTCTGTCCCATGCAGTTGCACTCATTTGTGGTAATTCAAAGATTGTCGCACTTTCATTTGGATGACTAAGGTGCCAGGCGTTAACTGCTTCATTGAAGAATTTCTTGAAAGGACCAAACACGCAGTGGTCCAGGGGCTGGAGCTTATTGGATGTGTGTGGTGGGAGGGTCAAGATGGTAATGCCATTTCCCTTGCAATAATCTGGGCCTTCTACACTCAGGTGGGACTCATGATTATCCATGATCAGCAACACCGGATTTCCATTTGAACAACGTACATTTTCTTTAAAAAATATCAAAACGCTCAAGAAATTTTCCGCTGTCATCCAACCTGACTTGTGGACAAGACCCAAAGCCCCTGTAGGTGCACCAGCCATCATGCGTGCTTTGTCAAAGCGAACGCGGGGGAATATCCACACAGGAGGTAAGGCATTTGCGCAAATGATACCAACTTGTGTCATAAGTTCACCCCGCTCCCTGGAAGTCACTTGTCCTACCTCTTTTCACCTTTTTTGCGATTACTTTACCACAGGTGGCACAGTGTTCAAGCCAGTCTCGTCTAAATTGAAAATCTGATACGGCATGAATTTACGTCTCTCCAGCACAATGTCCAACTTATCAAAGAACTGGCCCACTGTTGCTCTATTGAATGCCTGCATTCTGGCTAGACTTGTAGCTTCTGGTGTTCTGATGGCGAGTGCTGGGTTTCTTTACAAAAATGCTGAGAACCAATCCAAACCAGCCTCCTTATTTGCTTTCCAAGATGCAGGTATTGTCATCAGTTCATTCTTTTTAGCATATTCGAAAGCCAATCGTCTTGTTTGTTTTGGTGTCAGCCCATAAAACATAGTTGAACATAACAACAAATAATCAGCAAGAGCTTATTCCATGTGACCTGGAATTACTTGACGATTCTTAAAATTGGACTTGAAATTCATTGAATCAAACCCAACCTCCCTTGATTTCTTCACATACATTGCCAAGGGGGATTTTTTTGACACCATGCTGTTCTGCAGAAGCTCGCAGAGACATATTATTATGTAATACATCATCAACTGCTGCTTTAATATCCGCCTCAGAAAACTCACGATCTGTTTTTCTTGTGTAGATCGAGGCATCTGCAGACAAATAAAGTAAATAGTTAATTGATCTAATGTAGACATATTTAAAAAAAAAATAAAAAAGAATATTAATGCAAGGGGATACATTGGACATCACTGTCCAATATATCCCCATGTTCTGGTTTGCTACTTTTTTCCTTTTCTTTCACAAAGGATTTCAACCTCACTAAAGTATTATACATGAAATGAATTCTCATAATACCCACAAATATACAACGTTATAACTTGCACTATGATTTGAAAAGAAACTATTTAATAGAGAATAGCACTTACCTCAAGATTTACATCAAAACTACGAAAAACTGGAAAATGCTGCTGTTCGAAAATCTTCTTTGTACTTCTGGTCAAAAACACTGTACTTTCATAAGATATGAACAAATGAATATCTCTGGTCATTGATGCCAACATGGAAGGTCATATAGACGGAAATTTGCATATGTCCATTGTATCCCCATGTCCACTGTATCCCCTCTCTCCCCTACTACCAAAAAATGTAGTGTTTTTCTTTTTGTGCCAGTGAGTATATATATATAGTTTTCAGTTACTAGAGCGTAAAATTGTAATTTTGATGATCATATTAGTATGTGTGAATGGTACACCAAGAGTGTGAAATGCAGTTTGCCAAGAAATAGTTTCTAAAACTTCTGTTTGAAGGATTGTATTGTATGTTAAGAGGTACAAACAAAGGCCATTTAAATATTTATTTAGTCCAAGTCTGACCCTATATACGGAATTTGCCAATAAAAAAGAAAATACATTTTTAAAATGTACATTTTTTTGGCAAGATGCTGTATAAAATTAAAATGGTCTGACTACTCCGTTTTTGTAGTTGCTAAATTATGAAAATGGTGAATGATGGAATATTTTAAATCTCTAAATAATGCTACGAAATATTCAGCAGGGAGTGCCTTTCGGCTTCGAGTGTCACTTCTACTTCATTGCTTACTGTATAAAGTTTCTCGTATTGTAAGAATCCAAAGAAACAACTCTGTATGGATATACTTAGATATTTTACGTTCAGAGCTGAACAATAAGAGAGTAAAGTTGCATTCACTTAAAAAATTTCATGGGACTGAACATGAACTTGTCAGAAGAAAATCTTACTGACGAAGTTGCTCTATAAAAGCAAGTTGGATTTTCTTGGGTAGATATAACAAGACACTGATTGATAGACAATCATGCAGAATTAGTATATATGTTAGTAACGTTTTCATTTATAAATGTCTCAAATCCCAAGCACTGGAATGCTATATTTCTATCCTTAGATGAAATAATTTTCTCTCTGATTGTATATGTTTCAAGGATTTTGTACTTTGCACATTACGTTTCTCTTAAAAATTAATAACGAAATTGTCGAATTTGAAAACTTGTGACAACAGAAGTAAAGTATAGATCATGATAAACTCCATTATGCTTGATTTGTAATCCTCTGAAATTTAGAAGTTTAATGTCTGCAAGCATTGCTACTTCATGCAAGTGCTGTAATTGATTTTGAATACAGTTACAGACCTAATTATTTTATCACGAGCATCCTTCATGCTATACATTGTTCTGAAAGTCCAAACTATCTCAAGAAAATTGAAACAATATTGATTGCTGTAAATATTCCTTGTTTATTATAGAAACCCTCTTAACAGAGATCCAATACAACTTTCTCAGGCTAAATTTTTATTGTTCTCTGTGAATAATTACAAAAAAAATCACAACTGAAGTTACTGCCTGTATAGTCTCATCATTTGTTTATATACCTAGCTTTAAACAAAGTAGATATTAAGCAATAAGCTTGTTATGCAACTAGCCGACAGATTTGCCTTGAATTTTAACCATCTTTGTGTTGCTGCCATCAGGACGTAGTGTGATATAAACGTAATCTTTGTTGTATATTATTACTACTTTAGAGCAGTATTTCATCGACTGGTTGTGTGCATACCTCCTTCAAAGGAAGTTGGTGAAATGAAGTTAAAAAATGAGTAAAGTTTATATCATGTATAATATAACATAATGGAGCCTCTATATTTCACATCAATCTAGAATACAGTGAAGCTTCGATTGTCGTTAATTCTTTCCACAAAACTGCTATAGTTATCAAAATGACCCATTTTTTTTTCTGCGATAGTGTGCAAAGTGAGCCTTTAAAATGCTAATGCATAAAAAAGTAAGTAATCACTTTATGCACTGCCAAAGAAAATGCATTTATTCAATGTACAAACTTCATTCAACAAGAAATTAATGCATTACCTCGATCTTTCATGATGTACTATTACACGTAATACAAATAAGTAACAAACTTAACATTCATGTTTACATTTTAGTCCGTATTATTCTGAAGTTACATCTGTAGTAGCCTACTCATTGCAAAAAGATGTAGCATTCAATTTTTCCTAATCTCTTTGTTGATTATATGACCAGTTTAGAGGGCCATGAAATCATGATCATAAATAAAATAGGCTGTAATTCCATGGATACTTATTTCTTAATGGTTCTGAATTTAGACGGCCATGAAGTGAAATCGTGATCTTACAACCTCTCCACCTTGAAATATTTATTTAATGTTTCGCCTCATTTCACACACTTTACACTCGTGACAAAGAGATGACCTTTACGAACTTGTATCATAAATAACTATTATAGCGACAACTTGTTACGAAAATAATACCAAGTCACATAAAAACATCGTTCTTCTAGGTTATAACTTTGAACATAATCTTGTATTACAAGAAATGTAACATCATCACATTGATTTAATATAATAGTGATTGATATTCTCCTACATCACAGATGGGAGGGAAAATGTATTATCTACTTAAATCATTACAAATAACCTCAAAATTGTAACACACCACTCTAGAGACATGATGTAATCACTGCGAAAGTTTTATACTTAATAGGTAACAGTTCTGTATATGTATTTATTTTATTTTATTGGGTTATTTTACGACGCTGTATCAACATCTAGGTTGTTTAGCGTCTGATGATATGAAGGTGATAATGCCGGTGAAATGAGTCCGGAGTCCAGCACCGAAAGTTATCCAGCATTTGCTCATATTGGGTTGAGGGAAAACCCCGGAAAAAACCTAAACCAGGTAACTTGCCCCGACCGGGATTCGAACCCAGGCCACCTGGTTTCGCGGCCAGACGCGCTGACCGTTACTCCACAGATGTGGACAGAGTTCTGTATATAATACACAACAATCCACATTGGATAATTACCAATGCAACATCTTTAATACGACTTGTGGCTTGTGGGTTATCCCAAACCTCGAGCTCCACACTTCTAAGCATGAGTCCTTATGTACTTGGTCAGTCATGGCCTACCGTTATAAATAAAAACAATTAACAGTAGGTATCTCAGTCATAACAACCTCATAAAATATCAGATGAAACTATAATGTAATTAAAGTACGATGTTTTGGTGCAAGGATAATTCGTTTAACATGTTCCTTAATTATAATTGTATTTAAATAATTAAGATACAATCATTTTAGTTCAGGGAGCATACATTTTGGTGCAAAGATAAATTTCTTTCATCCAAATAATTAAAATACGATCAGTTTGTCCAGGGAGCATCCATTGTTGGTGCAAAAATAATTCTTTCAACATGTTTCTAAATTAGTTTTGAATACATTCTTTTATAAATAATTCCAAACCATTGTAAATATAGCGTGGATTGTGTACGAAGATAATTTTTTTGTGTTGACTCAGTTGTGCATTACGTAAATAAAAGCAAGCAAAATTTAACATGACACATAAACATTATTTTAAGAATACATATATAAATAAATAATAAAAAATGCGTACTTTACGGAATAATAATACTTAATATGTTTCGCGTGTAAATTTGTAAAATTCGTCTCTCACTTTCATTTGATCGTGAAATAACGCAACACAGACATCAGTTCCATGTGTGATGTGGGAGAATATCGAAGTTTGAATTAATGATTAAATATGTTACATTTCTTATACCAGAATAATTTTTAAATACTGTAAAGTTGAATAAATAACGAATTGCCTGTTTCAGAGAGATGCCATGTTGGTATACCAACTTTAACAGCTGACACGCTCTTTAGATGCTTATGTTACAAGGACAGAGGGTCTACAGAATGCCGTGATCATATACAGAAACAAAAATGCTGAACTAACAAAATATTTACATTACAGTGACTGCAAGCAATGAGCTAACATGGAATGAATATGATTGCAGTCTGTCACTGTATATCAACTGACATAGCCAATCTACTTACAGTATAAATTAGCAGAAATGATGAGTGGTTGAATTTTGATTATAATCAAATTTAATCGTATTAAGGAATGAAATTTGTGAAATTTCTATTTACTTCATTTTTTAAGTTAGGAACTTAATTTTTTTTTGTATATATAGCAAACATCATCATCTTGTTAGTATTAATGCCCCTAAGTTCCACTTATATCAGTGTAATAGTTATTGAGTTTTCAAAAAGTTTTCGCTTTTTCAAAATGTATCTACTTCCACAAATTACATGCCTCAAAAAAAAAAAAAAGTACAGCATCTTTGACATGGATAAAATTTAACAGCAGAGCCATAATTTGAATTCTGACCTGAAAAGAATTTCCTTCAGTTCAAAAAATTTTAATTTTTTAGTGTCTAGGTAGTATATTTTATTTTATTTTTTTTTAAGTTTGAAAATATTTGGTGTGTGGATAAGCTTCAGGGCTTCTACCGCGTTGTCTTGGTGTTATTGGCTGATGTTTCGACCGCTGTGTTGTGGCCATCTTCAGAGCAGTTGTTGGATAAGGAAATAGTCTGCCAGCTCTTATAGTCTCCAGAAGGAGAACCTACGACCTATCACAGCAAGTACTCCCCCCCCCCCATCGAGACTACTATATATATAAGAGCTGGCAGACTATTTCCTTATCTAACAACTGCTCTGAAAATGGCCACAACACAGCGGTCGAAACGTCAGCCAATAACACCAAGACAACGTGGTAGAAGCCCTGAAGCTTATCCACACACCATGTTCACCAGCCGCGGAAGCCTACGCGAACACTTGAAAATATTTACTTTATCCGAAAGAAAAAAAGGTTCTGCAGTTTTGTTAACCATATCTTACAGAATATGCAGTGAAAGTTTCAACTTCTTAGCATGAAATTTGTTGGAGTCTTAGTATTTGAATGTGAGTAAATGCGGTAAAACCAAAAGTGTGGGAAAATGACGTAAAATATTGCTTTTCCGTCATGAAAACCTGTTTGTAATTATTGTGAAATATAACTAAAGCATGAATTTTGAGGACGATTACGTTGATAGCATTTGGCTAACATGTAAGTGAAAAGTCACTGATTATTTTTGCAAAAAAAAAAAAAAAAATCTCGAAAAATGACCAAAATTTGACCCATCTCCTGCCTTAACGTCATGAGTCCTGAGACATTTGTTGTTTTATTTTTAAAGTTTAATATAATTCTACACTTCAAAAAAAAAGTCACTGATATGAGGAAAATGCTGAAAAAATTCTGCAAGTTACAGTTATGGCACAAATACAGGTATATTATATTATACTTCTGGTCTCTGCATATACATCTTATATCATAATCATGTATGAAGTATAGTATACTATACTCTCAGGACTCAGGAGGTTAAATAGGAAACAGCGGTTAGTGGAAATGATAATCAAAGACAATATTAATTGGAGCTTCACTGTAATAAACAATATGATTAACATTAGTTATATTTTCCTGTGTAACATGTCGTGTATGTTTCATTATACATACTCATCTACTGGGAATTAAACGTGTAAATATATTTACATATCAGTGTATAGTCAGAGGCTGAGATAGACAGGCCTCCCTCCATTCAGGGTTGTCTACAGTGATACTGGCCAGTACTTCACCATCTGACCTCCATTTTGTGTACGCTTCATTTTCTCTATCTTTGCTGCTGAAACAATTGGAATGTTCTCTGGAACAAGAGCTTAACTACATCATCTTGAATTCGAGATACAGAGCATGAGACATTTTAGATTGTACAAAACAACATTCATATGTTCCTAGAGGTTGCTTTGTTTGTTGGAGGGAAATAATATTTTGTTAGGAGGGAAATGTGTTGTTAAGGATTCAATATACACTGCAAATGGAAAAATGGCTTAATGTACTGTAAGTTGTTATTCCAGGAACATTTCAGTTATATTTTCCAAGTTTAGTGAGTGTGATAAACATTGACAAATTCAGAATACACTCTAGTTATGTGCTTTGAATAAGAAGTTGATGAGGAATTATCTTCTATTGTCAAGTCTGTGCCATTAACCGATAAAAAAAGAAGTTAAATTTTTGAGTGGTCAGAATAATCCTCCCCCATCAGTTTGTTACTTTGTTACTTCCTTAATAATGTAGCCTACACTGAAACACCTTACGTGGTTAACACTTGTATATGTTAATTTGTATTTCTGAGGAATGAAAATTTATTCAAGAAAGATCACCTCCGCCCTCCTTCCTGAACAACTTTTACCTCTCTCAAACTGGGTGTTAATATTTATACCTATATGTGTGTTCATGAACGTGATTCATATATCGCGTATCCTGTTGTAATGAAACATTCGAAATCATAAATGCATCATTGTTGCTATTGGTTGTCAAATTACTAACTTATATCACAAAATATTATTTAGTAGTAAACTTTTTTTTTTTCCTTTGTTGCAAATGAACACAATTCATTTCAGCATCAATAGCTAGTATGCGTACCTATATAAAGGTTCCATTTATGGTCGACATTCTGCACACCATAAAATCTGAAAAGTCGACATTGAAATCAGAGTGTATAAAATACAGTGTGATACAAAATTCAGTTCTAGAACTGCAGTTAATATTTTGGACTTTATGTAAAGGTTTATTAATCAATGATACTTCGTTTTTACAACAGATAGATGACTAAATGACTAATTTGAAAACCATAATGTACATGGAATATTTAATTTATTAGTATATGGAGTTTAAGAATTAATGTTCATTGTATATTTTAAGGATGTTTAAAATCAACTGCAGATTACCATATTTCTGCCTTAAAATACAGTCCTACAGTCATGAGGCTAACAAATAACAAAGATAATTTTCTTTAGAAGTTGTTAAGTGCAGGGAAAAAATGTACAGCCTTAGACACAAAAAGTGACCGATCTCCTGTAGCGTGAATTTGTCAAAGTCCACTTCAATCAGCGCCTGGTTCACATGACTAAGGAAAGAATGTTTATTTTGCACATAATTTATTCCTTGAATATATCTTCGTTATAGATTATTCATTGACCTGTAAGAGCTTCATTTATCTTCATCTCATTATTTTCAATAGTCATATTCAACAACTTTCTAGGTTTATTTCCATATATTTTTACCAGAACAAGTCACATAACATTACCATTATCACTAGCATTACCTCTATGAATTAGATTTATATTATTCGGCTGAATCAACAATACTAAACAGACAGAGAAAACAACAATCAAAACAAAGGAAAAACAGAGGAGTCGTGCATAAGAAATTCCTTCATGTGTAAACCTAAGCTCACAGAATCAACCGAAATCTTCCAAAGGGGACTTAATATATGGTAGCTGGTCATTTTTTGTGTCTAAGGATGTACATTATTAATTCTTGTTTTTTTCATTACTGTTGGTGTGTTTATTTATTTATTTTAGTTCTCTCTTTTATCAAATGCAAAATTTCTTCTTTCTTTCAATTGATTTTTCAGTGTTAAACCACAGTCTAGTACATACAGTCACGAAGCTTGAGTTTATGAGGGTACTAGGAACAATAGACTGTGCAGGTACTATTTCGCATTGTCTGTGATGAGGCGATAGTAGCGATCCTAGTGGTTAGCAACTATGTATGGATGCATATTTACTATTATTGAGCTTCGTGACTGTATATACTAGACTGTGGTTAAACTTACAATAATTTTCATAACATACAGAAATAAATCAAAATGTAAATATTGATCTAAACTGTGTGTCATTGTGCAGTAAATGATGTACTAATTATAAAAGAATAGAAAGTTATAAGGTGAGAAGTATATGAAGAGGGAAACAAAACAGATTTTGCATTCATATTGAAGCAAACAGTAATAACATTTTTACTCACCTTTATCTTCACACAATAAAATTCTTCATGAACATAAGGATTTAACATGAAGTATTTTCCTTCATTTTGTAATACTGCATATACCCTGCTTTATGCTAATAGAACTTAGAACAAAAAAACAAGAGAGACTCGTTATTGACATGCCAGGCACAATATTATTCTGTAAATAACGTATATTTTGCCTGTATATTAATCCTGCAGAAAAGCATTATTTAAAAAATGAAGGAATGTATTACACTAAAGTTCTTAATGGAGGTCCATTATGTTGAGATATAAATATTTTTGAGGTTATAAATTATGATACCCAAATCGTTTGAGAAGTACTGGTCTAACTACTAACATGAATCAAGACTGATGTTGAAAGTGCAAATATATTAAGAATTGATCATGTTGGTCCTCTTACTGTGTGAGCATTAGAGTTTAAAATGAGAGTTATAATTTCCAGTAAACACTGTACCCGGTGCTTGGAGTGGAAAAGAATAAATGGAATGGGTTGTAAATAATGAATAATAAAGTTAGCAGACCTCTTAACCTGTTTTTGGACATAGATACTGTTATATTTCTCTATGCTATGTTTTATTTGAGAAAGTATGTGTTAAATTTTATTCCAAGCAAGAGATTACGTAGAAATTCTGTTCCTTTCTTTCTTGCCATCAAGTGATTTCTCTTTAATCAATTGTAATTGGAATATTGCTAAACAATATCAGATTTTAACAGTTAACTATTAAACATCTGAACTGATACAGTGCGATTTGTCAGAGAATTTTTTAATATATATTATATTCTTATAATAGAGAATAAAAGAAACAAAATATGTTACTGTTTATTATTAAGAGATGGCAATAATGTATACTTTAATTTCTTTAACCCCCGTTCCAGCATCGTGGTTAGAATATCCTTACTATGTAATGTCGAAGTTTGGATATTGGATTACTATTGAAATAGGAACATAAAAGAGCTCTTGCATTTATTCTCTGTAAATACTGACTGGCTGTCGAAGATTGTTTCTAGCACTACCTTAAATAACTCTTAAGCTATGGTTCCACTATGGTATTCATTGCTGAGCATACAATGTTGGCAAACATTGCCAAGCGAACGTTAACTGAGCTGTTTCCTTTACAGTGAAAATCGTTGTCTTTCCTATCAAAAGTATTATGCATGCCATCAGAAAATTAGATAGTACTAAGTTTGGAGGCAATAATTCTGCTGAATTATTTAGTGTTGGAGTCATATTTGGGGCTTATTTTTCTATTAGAGAAGCAAGAGCTAGATGAGATATCACTTCAGTAACTCTTGGAATATTGTCTTTCTCTTCTACATTATTTTCATCACATCTTCATCATCGTTTTTTTTTTTTTTTTTTTTCATTTTTTCACCCTCTAATTGTACCTTCTGGAATGCCGCATTCTCGCGACAAGTTTGCCTTTGTTTCTCTGCTTTTTACACAGTCAATTATTTTAAGCTTTTCACTCTCTGAATATGCTTTTCGTTTTCGCGACATTACTGCACTTAACATTTAATTAAATTAAGACTCTGAACATGTGACACAGACTAAAACTGAACAACTTCACACTTAGAACATGTGATACAGACTAAAACTGAACAACTTCACACTTAGAACATGTGATACAGACTAAAACTGAACAACTTCACACTTAGAACATGTGACACAGACTAAAACTGAACAACTTAACACTTATAACATGTGACACAGACTAAAACTGAACAACTTAACACTTATGTTACACAGACTAAAACTGAACAACTTCACACTTAGAACATGTGATACAGACTAAAACTGAAAAACTTCACACTTAGAACATGTGACACAGACTAAAACTGTGACACAGACTAAAACTGAACAACTTCACACTTAGAACATGTGACACAGACTAAAACTGAACAACTTCACACTTAGAACATGTGACACAGACTAAAACTGAACAACTTAACACTTATAACATGTGACACAGACTAAAACTGAACAACTTCACACTCAGAACATGTGACACAGACTACAACACGGTAGCCTACAGTATAACTTTCACTTTACAAGATTTGAGAAAACTAAAATAAAAGTGCATTCATGACTTGTTACGTCACAAATTGTTTCCCATTATGCCTGCAAAATCTCTTGGAATTCAGTTTTACAACCCAAAGAAAAGGTCATTGTCCACTAAGGGCTGTGCATATACCTGCTGATGCAGCACGTTATACTGCAGAAACGCTCTATGCAGTATTATCTTTTACATTGATTTTTTTAAAGATTGAATTCCACTAAATGTATTGTATATTTTACGTTTTTTACTGGTGGACTTACATTCACCACGTTAAATATGAATTCGCGGTAAATCAGATATATACATACATACATATATACACACATCTCTGCTCTAACAACACTAAATTCAGCTTTTTTTTAAATAAAAACATTGTCTTTTAAAAGTAATATTTTAATTATTGTTGCTCTAATGCAGTAGTGTCAGAGTTGTAAGCTCCGAAACCGGTTGTGGTGCTAGAGACGTCCAGTCGGAGCGTGAACTTGCTTATGTCTGTGGAAGCACCGGAGCACGCAACGAGTTATAGTGGAGCACTCCGCTCCGTTTAGGCTGTGTCTGACAACGCTGCTCTAATGTATTGGAATATGCATAGAATTAGCCTATGTTGAAATACAGATACTTTACCAATCTTGCCTATAATTTCACCAACTTCTTTCCACAATATTTCCTTTTTATGGGTATCTCTTTACTTTTTTGAACTCATATCGTACAGGGTGGGATGATTGGAAACATATTAATTAAAGTTCCATCATTTATTTGCGAGAAATTGTTAAATACACGATTTTTTGCAGCCATATTTTTGTGATATCGTCATTTGTTTGTTTTCCACATGAACGACTGTCATCGCTGTCAATTCAAAGCAATGAATGCCAGCGTACATTGCTGGAAGCCGCGCTGGACATTATAAAGAAACCGGCTCTGTATATTGAGCAGCGTTGTTCACCCGATGATGATCACCATAGCGGAACCATAACTTAAAATAAAAGAGGATAAGAAGAATGTGAAGGAAGTAGGGAGGAGTAACCCAAATAAGATATTGTCCATATTTATACCACTTCAGTTCAGTTGGTAGAAGGAATAATGCAAATGAAATATTGTTCATTTTAATACCATTCCAGTCCTGTTTGTATATTCACCATTTCAAGTTATCTACATGAGAATTGTTTTCCACACTGAGCACCACATAGAGAGGAAACTGTGTACTGGAATGAATGCCATGCTCTTCTATCAAAATTCAGTTAAAATGATTCCTAATTTACCAGATTATATGAGCATATTTTAACTAGTTTATGCCTGTTGAGTGTGTCTGGAATGTAACTACTGATTACCACACATCTCCTCAATAAAACCAGTGTTCCCAGTCTGTAAAAAAATTTACTTTCGTGTATAAATGATAAAGTATTACAATTCTGAAGTCACTGTTATGTAAGTCTCACAGTTCTTATTTCATTGTTACGATTACAGTGAATATTTTGAAGATGTTGCTTTCATTTATTGTCTGAGTAAAGTCATTAATTACTGTCTAAGCATTTTGTTGAATTTGTGATAATTTTCAAGATGGTCACGTGACAGTAAAGGGATGTAAAATATTACAAGCAAGAAATAGGCTGTGGTTTCAATTATTTGTATACAATTAGGGCCCGGAAATCGATGCAGTTGTGTATTTTTCTGAAGGCTATAACTATACACTGACAATCACCTAAGCTCATTAACAATTTTTAAGTAGATTAAACATGGGTACGGTATATATTGCATATGGGGTACAGGTTAGTGTCGCGGTTAAGGTGTTGTGCTGCAAGCTGGTAGTTCTCGGGTTCGATTCCCGATGAAGTCATGGATTTTATTCATTGATCCAATTCTTCTGGCTACACTAACAGAAATGTATGTCAGGGGTATTTCCCTGGGATATAGGTATCAGGCACACAAGACTGACATCTCTGCTGCTAGTAATACTGATTGTCTAGAAAAGGTGGGAGCCTCAACTTCCTGTGACTTTGTGGGCCTCAATGGCTTAAAACAGGGGTAACTTTATTAAAGATTTTATTAATTTGTCGTACAGAATAATATCTGTAATATTGACAATTAATATTTCAGGAGAAAAATTCGCTCCGGCGCCAGGGATCGAACCTGGGTCCTTGGTTCTATGTACCAAGTGCTCTGACCACTGAGCTACGCCGAATTCAATCCACAGCACCGGACCGAACTCTCCTCCTTCAATGTTTCCCTTCTGGCCTGACTCCAAGTTAGGCATATATGTTGACATATATATTATTATAATGTACCGAAGTAGATATGATATTTCCATGCAGATATTCTGTGTCATACGAGGAAAGAGTAATGGAACGGAGAAAAATTCTCTCCGGCACCAGGATTTGAACCGGGTTTTCAGCTCTACGTGCTGACGCTTTATCCACTAAGCCACACCGGATTCCACCCCGGCGTCGGAAGAATCGTCTCAGTTTTAAGTTCCAACTCTTGGGTTCCCTCTAGTGCACCTCAGCACATGTGTGGACTTCAGTCCAAGGTTCATAGATATCTATGACGTAGTGCAGAGGGCGGCCACTAGAGGGAACCCAAGAGTTGGAACTTAAAACTGAGACGATTCTTCCGACACCGGGTGGAATCGGTGTGGCTTAGTGGATAAAGCGTCAGCACGTAGAGCTGAAAACCCGGTTCAAATCCGGCGCCGGAGAGAATTTTTCTCCGTTCCATTACTCTTTCATCATATATGTTGACGTTTTATGTCCAAGCCAACTGCCATTATACAATTTTTCTCCTGAAATATTAATTGTCAATATTACAGATATTATTCTGTAGGACAAATTAATAAAATCTGTAATATTCTCATAGCTAGCAGTGCATATTTCTGTACAGAATACAGTGCATGTAACTGCGGAATCCCGGCCAAACAGTCACTCAGCTGAGTGCGCTCCTAGTATAATGACAGTTGACTTGGACATAAAACATCAACATATATGCCAAAAAAGGAAACATTGAAGGAGGAGAGTTCAGGCCGGTGCTGTGGATTGAATTTGGCGTAGCTCAGTGGTCAGAGCGCTTGGTACATAGAACCAAGAACCCGGGTTCGATCCCCGGCACCGGAGCGAATTTTTCTCCTGAAATATTAAGGGGTAACTTTGCTTTTACATGTTGCGTGTTATAACTTTATATTTTCGCATTTTCGTGTTCAATCTACATAAAATAGTGTTCTTCTTTTATATTATAAATCGTAATCCTTATTACTATCACGTGAACACAAGCAGACAGACATCCGAAGTTGAGACGGAATTTATTGGTCACAAAATCCAATACTTGAACACCACATATAAGATTGAATATGGGACTAGTTATTATTTTCCAATAGGAAATTGACAAATCATCCAAAGTAACTACCGGTACACAATTTTTTTAAGTTCCTGGATACCAATAGATGTAATATGGTAGTTAATGGCACTTTGATACACTAGTGTGTGCACATCATACTTCACAATATACAAAATCTTGTTGGAAGTAGAAAGGGACAACATTCGAGTGTTGACCATGAACTATATATGATTCAATATTGATAATTAACTTATTGGAATTTTCAAAATGAATAGTAAATTATGTACGATTCATCACTGAAGTAACAACAAAATCACTTTTAATTAATGAATATAAGTTTATATAGACCTATATATGAGCCAATCAGAGCAGAAGTGGTGTAAGTCAAAATTGGGTAATGAGGTTTAAAGTAAAAATTCAGTAAAATACAGCGCAAAGTAGCAATTAATATGTCCTTCGTGCTATCCACAAACTACTAATAGTTTTAATTGAAGTTTTAGCATATATAAGGTAGTCCAAAAAAAGTAACTTAAATAATTTGATAACATTCAACACGGTATATAACTACTGTGTGCTCTACAGGGTGTCTCAGAAAAATAAATAAAAATTTTCTGGAATGTCCCTAAAACACACACACACACACAAAAGCTAAAGGTTTCAATCTTCCAACTCAAGTAGTTTTTGAGATATCAAATAAACATTTGTGATTAAGCAGTGTGTTGGTGTACATAATCGAACTATTCAACTTCTGACTTGCCGTGGAATCAGAGAAGAGCTCTCCTTACACTGCCTAATCACTCTTGAGTTCAGTTTGCATAATTTTACTTACTTATGGCTTTTTAAAAAAACTCTCACATAAGCCCGCCATTGATCCCTATCCTGAGCAAGATTAATCCAGTCTCTACCATCATCCCGCAAATCCATTTTAATATTATCCTCCCATCTATGTTTCGGCCTCCTCAAAGGTATTTTTCCCTCCGGCCTCCCAACTAACACTCTATATGCATTTCTAGATTTGTCCATATGTGCTACATACCCTGCCCATCTCAAATGTCTGAATTTAATGTTCCTAAGTATGTCAGGTGAAGAATACAATGCGTGCAGTTCTGCGTTGTGTAACTTTCTCCATTCTCCTGTAGCTTCATCCCTCTTAGCCCCAAATATTTTCCTAAGCACCTTATTCTCAAACACCCTTAACTGCTGACCCTCACTCAAAGTGAGAGTCCAAGTTTCACAACCATACAGAACAATCGATAATATAACTTTTATAAATTCTGACTTTCAGGTTTTTTGAGAGCACACTGGATGACAGAAGCTTCTCAATCAAATAATAACAGGCATTTCCCATGTTTATTCTGCGTTTAACCACTTCCCTTATTATCCCGAGTTAACTCGGGTTGCTAACATGTGTCAAAATTTATTAACCCGAGTTAACTCGTTTGAGTCCCATTGTCTACTTCATAGTGATTTTTTTAAGTATGTAAGAAAATTAGTGATGCACAATGGTTCTGTAATATTAAATGACCTCTTCGCGAAAATAAAAAAAAATATGACACTTTTTTTCACAAAACTGGTAAAATAATTAGTAAGGGAAGAGGTTAATTTCCTCCTGAGTGTCATTTATATTTGTTGCTGTTGCTCCAAGATATTTGAATTTTTCCACCTCTTCAAAGAATAAATTTCCAATTTTTATATTTGCATTTCATACAATATTCTGGTCACGAGACATAATCATATACTTTGTCTTTTCGGGATTTACTTCCAAACCTGTCTCTTTACTTGCTTCAAGTAGAATTCCCGTGTTTTTCCCTAATAGTTTGTGAATTTTCTCCTAACATATTCACGTCATCTGCATAGACAAGCAGCTGATGTAACCGGTTCAATTCGAAACCCTCTCTGTTATCCTGCACTTTCCTAATATTCTGGAGCGAAGTTAAAAAGTAAAGGTGATAGTGCATCTCCTTGCTTTAGCCTGCAGCGACTTGGAAAAGCATCCGACAGAAACTGGTCTGTATGAATTCTGCTGTACATTTCACTGAGACACATTTTAATTAATCGAACTAGTTTCTTGGGAATACCAAATTCAATAAGAATATCATATAAAACTTCTCTCTTAACCGAGTCATATGCCTTCTTGAAATCTATGAATAACTGATGTCCGGTATCCTTATACTCCCATTTCTTCTCCAATATTTGTCGAATGCAAAATATCTGATCAATAGTTGATCTATTACGCCTAAAGCACACTGATGATCCCAATAATTTCATCTACATATATGGAGTTAATCTTGTCAAAAGAATATTGGACAAAATTTTGTACAATGTCAACAAAAGTGATATTCCTCGAAAGTTACAACAGTTGGTCTTTTCCCCCTTCTTAAAGATAGGTACAATAATATTGACTCCTTTCGTTGTTCTGGTACAATTTCCTTTTCCCAAATAGCAAGTACAAGCTTATAAAAGCCACCGGCATGGCTCAGTCGGTTAAGGCGCTTGCCTACCGGTCTGAAGTTGCGTTCGGGCGCGGGTTCGATCCCGCTTGGGCTGATTACCTGGTTGGGTCTTTTCCGAGGTTTTCCCCAACCGTAATGTGAATACAAGGTAATCTATGGCGAATCCTCGGCCTCATCTCGCCAAATATCATCTCGTTATCACCAATCTCGTCGACGCTAAATGACCTAGTAGTTGATACAGCGTCGTTAAATAACCAACTAAAAAAAAAGCTTATAAATTTTGCTAGGTAACGCACTTCCACCCTCTTGTATTAATTCTGCTGGAATTTGATCGATACCTGGAAACTTCAGAAAGTGTGGGTTCCGGTTTAAATGGCTCAGCAGTTTGTATCTGTATTTCCTCCTGATTTACATAATTTTACCTATTAAAAAAGTGGAAACCATTTGAGGTAAAAGAAACGTAACACTGAGAATGTCATTCCTACAAATAACACATCATTTCACTTCTTTTGGCCTGATGTGTAATTTTCTCATTATTGGGACTTGGTTTTAATAAGCTCACAGAATGATAACTTGAAAAATATTTAAAATAGAACTGTGAATATTTCTTTATTCTTTGGCTACTACCACAATTAATTTGTCTACTTTAAGACAATTGTCTTCCTTAACTGTTCTAACTCGGAAACATCTGTATTGTATTGTATTGTATTTATTAACATTTCATGGTATTCATACATTCTTACAGCTAGAATATGGAACAAGTCAAAAAACTTAATACTATTATAAAGTCTTAATTTATAGTCGCAGTCTAGATGAAATATATACAGACGAGATTGACAATATAGTCTACTAGTACAACACATAGTTTTAGTATCAATTTCATGAAGTGTTATTGAATATCATGAATTCACCTACAGAATAGAAGGCGTGAGAAATTAGGTACTTCTTTAATTTGGCCCTAAATAATATTATGTTTTGAGTTTCATTTTTTATATCGATAGGGAGGCTATTAAAATTTTTACTGCCATATAACGCACTCCTTTTTAATAGCACGATAGACTTGCCGATGGAGTATGAAAGTAATTTTTTTGACGTGTATTTATGCTATGAACTGTTGAACTAGTTACAAAGTTTTCACGATTACATACGAGGAAGATTATTAATGAAACGATATACTGACAAGCCATGGGTATTATTTGTAATTTTTTTTAAATAGTCCTACACAATTCCCTAGATTTGGCACCTACTATTATTCTAATTACTCTTTTTTGTAATATAAATATATTGTTACTATCTGTGGAATTTCCCCAGAATATTATTCCAAAACTCATTACCGAGTGGAAGTATGCAAAATATATTGTTTTTAAGGTATTGATATTTACTATCTTTTGCATAGATCTAATAGCAAAACAAGCTGAATTTAGTTTGGGGGGGTAATTTCTTTAATATGATTTTTTCCAGTTTATAACACATTATCGATTTGTAAGCCAAGAAATTTGGTTGTTGTTGTTTCTAATAGGGATCTATTATTAATTATTGCGCTAGAAATTTGCGACGTTGAATTTGGACAGGATTTAAATTGAATTATGTTAGTTTTGTTACAATTTAATACTAATTTATTGACTGAGAACCAGTCACATATTTTGAAGAGAATTTTCTCTGTTGAAGAACTACAAATAATGCCCATGGCTGTAGCAGTACATTCTCTTGATCAGTATGGGTGGTAGCCCCATCTTGTTCAAACACTTGGTTTGTTCATAACAAGATTGTTTCTGTCACAAAATGTAGCCAAATCCCCTTGCAAACATTCAGTAACTTGGTTTCTGTACACTTGTGCGGTGACATTGATTGTGCTGCCATCTTTAATCTTCAATTAAATATGGTCCACTGATGCCATGGCTGGATACATAAGAGTGTAATGGTCTCTGTGCATAGGCTATCCATCCCAAACGAGGAAATGACAATTCTGCTTATTGACATGTCCACTTAATAGCTCATGACATTAATCATACCACCACCAATTTCGGAGATAATCAGGATTTTCATAAACAGTGACCAGAACACGTGCGCAACAATGCAGGCATGCTTGGAAGTCTGCTTCTTTGAGTTTGTGGAATACATGTACCAGTATTTGATATGAGGGCATGCCAATATCCACAACCATGCATTTAACATTTCAGTGCTCAAGCTTATAATAATCCCGTTATTGCTTGCGTGGGCTACTATAGTAGCCCATAACAATTTTGGCCTTTATTTTATCGTTACAATTTCTAATTAATTATTTTTTTAATTGTTTATTTCCTTATTTTATTTTTTATTATATATATAGTTTTCTTTTTAATCTATTTGTTCAGTTGTCACATTTTAAATTTTACATACTTTTTCAAAATTGCTATTAAGTATTATTCTTACCAGAGAGATTGCAAGTGAATATAAATTATTGTTACTATGTTGACACTTTGAGCTTTCACTAATAATATGGAGTAAATACAAAGATTCTAAATTTACATTGAGGACTCAAAATGGATACATACAAGAGGTAGAAAAGCTTAAGCAAATTCTAGAAATACCAAGTGAAAAGGAAAACTTCATGAATCGATATAATCCACTTAATAACTTCAAAGCAGATTGCTGCCTTGATCTTGATGAAGTCTTCAACAAAAAGATATAAATCCAGAAATAGCAAAAGCCATTGCCCTACAAACAATTAATAGAAAATATCCACAAAAGGACTGGTTGTACATTTACACTGATGGATCTCTCATGGATAAAAATGGAGCTGGAGCAGGAGCTACTTGCCAATACTTTTCTCTTTATAAAAATGTTGGCAAGTACACAACAAATTTTGATGGCGAAGTTGAAGCCATTTGTACATCACTTCAAAATGTATTTGTCTGGCTAAACCAGTGCAAAAACATAGTCATCCTGTCTGACTCCAAAGCTGCAATCCAGTCCATCAGCTCAACTACATCCCCTAAAATGGAATAAGTAAAAGAAATTCATTGCATGGTAAAACAAATTCAAATGCTAAATAAAAAGTGGTCTTCCAATGGATCCCAGCCCACTGCGGACTGAACGGTAACGAGAAAGCAGATATGTTAGCAAAGAAAGGAACTTATATCAACTTAAAAACAAATTTCAAGTTCCCATATGAATCAATAAAGCGAGTCATAAAAAGAATAAGTTACAGCGAACAGGCAAAACATAAAAATTCAAAATGGAAAAAATCATTCAAAGATCCAAAACTAATTCCTGATCTACCTCGAAAATCTGCCGTGGCCATGTTTAGATTGATTACTGGTCATGATTGCCTCAGTAAACACCTCCATCGTATTGGAGTACTGAATTCACCTAAATGCTTACTGAGCACCAGAGAAGAGGACATGGAGATGGAGCACCTGGCTAATTGTGGAACTCTTAGGACATTTGTGGACCTTCCATCAAAATATTGGGAAGCAAGAAGGATGATGACTTCAATGTTAAATCCAGAGCATTAGATACACACACACACACACACACTAATAATATACTTACTTACTTACAAATGGCTTTTAAGGAACCCGAAGGTTCATTGCAGCCCTCACATAAGCCCGCCATCAGTCCCTATCCTGTGCAAGATTAATTCAGTCTCTATCATCACACCCCACCTCCCTCAAATCCATTTTAATATTATCCTCCCATCTACGTCTCGGCCTCCCTAAAGGTCTTTTTCTCTCCGGTCTCCCAACTAACATTCTATATGCATTTCTGGATTCGCCCATACGTGCTACATGCCCTGCCCATCTCAAACGTCTGGATTTTAAGTTCCTAATTATGTTAGGTGAAGAATACAATGCGTGCAGTTCTGTGTTGTGTAACTTTCTCCATTCTCCTGTAACTTCATCCCGCTGAGCTCCAAATATTTTCCTAAGCACCTTATTCTCAAACACCCTTAACCTATGTTCCTCTCTCAGAGTGAGAGTCCAAGTTTCACAACTATACAGAATAACCGGTAATATAACTGTTTTATAAATTCTAACTTTCAGATTTTTGGACGGCAGACTGGATGATAAGAGCTTCTCAACCGAATAATAACACACATTTCCCATATTTATTCTGTGTTTAATTTCCTCCCAAGTGTCATTTATATTTGTTACTGTTGCTCCAAGATATTTGAATTTTTCCACCTCTTCGAAGGATGAATCTCCAATTTTTATATTTCCATTTCGTACAATATTCTGGTCACGAGACATAATCATATACTTTGTCTCTTTTGGGATTTACTTCCAAACCGATCGCTTTACTTGCTTCAAGTAAAATTTCCGTGTTTTTCCTAATCGTTTGTGTATTTTCTCCTAACATATTCACGTCATCTGCATAGACAAGAAGCTGATGTAACCTGTTCAATTCCAAACCCTGCCTGTTATCCTGAACTTTCCTAATGGCATATTCTAGAGCGAAGTTAAAAAGTGAAAGAGATAGTGCATCTCCCTGCTTTATCCGCAGTGAATTGGAAAAGCATCAGATAGAAACTGACCTATACGGACTCTGCATACTTGTACTAATTTCTGAACTTAAGTTCTCTCAAAAACTGGAACTAAAACTTAACTGATTTTGCACTTTATTTAGACCCGGTAAATGCAAAACGATGTTGTTTGCTAATGTCCTTGTGTTCTCTCGTGGAGATTCTTTTTTCCATTTCATTCCATCTAATGCAGTGTTTTTACTTTCACCCTCTTGAATTCGGATTTCCAGTTGACTGTCAGTGTTTTAAGATTCTCTGTGAAGATTCTCCTGCAAATACTGAATTGATGTTTATATTCTAAGATTGAAGGACAGTTGAAAGAAAAGCAGTGGCTTCAGTAAAGGAAAAGATACAAGGGATGCAATTGGACTACTACGAACAATCGGCAAACGATACCTAGAGAAGAATAAAGAAGTGTATATAGTATTTGTGGACCTAGGAAAGGCGTTTGACAGAGTGCATTGGAACAAACTGATGGGGATCCCAAAGAAAATAAGTGTGAATTGGAAAGATAGGATGCTGTTCAGTAACCTATACATGAAACAACGAGTCAAAGTCAGGATAGGAGAAGAAATGTCTGAAGGAAGTGAAATAGGAAGAGGAGTACGACAAGGATGCCCTTTATCATCTACCCTGTTGAACATCTACTTGGAGGATTTGGTGAAGAACTGTTTTCAGAACATGGGAGGGATAAAAGTGGAGTAACGGTTAGCGCATCTGGCCGCAAAACCTGGTGGCCTGGGTTCGATTCCCAGTCGGGGCAAGTTACCTGATTGAGGTTTTTCCGGAGTTTTCCCTCAACCTAACATGAGCAAATGTTGGGTAACTATCGGTGCTGGACCCCAGACTCATTTCACCAGCATTATCAGAGAGAGAGAGAGAGTGAGTGAGTGAGTGTTTTTTTTTTTTTTTTTTTTTTTTTTTTTTTTCTTGAACGACAGTAGCACTGATACTCTGTCGAGCGTTGCACTTCATGTGAGCTGGCTCTGGCACATTTTAGTTTTCTTGAGTGCGAACATCGTGATGAAATGTGTCCTGCAAGAGGACTGTAAAAGTAGCCCAGCCCTCGTGGGTTCCTCGTACTTGGATAGGTAAAGGTGGGCCATGTCCATTTGTTTGGTTTCTATGCCCAGCGTATTTAAGCCATTCATATTCGTCTGCATTAGATTTTGTTGAACCTCTCCGTGACCGAATTGTAGCAGATTTTCAGATGCATGAAACAGGAGAAAGCATGTTCTAGGTTCCATGAGACGAAATGAGGCCTGTCTTGATATAGGAAGTGGACACTTTGAACATTTTCTCAAAGTATAGAGTGATATGAAGTGATTATATTATATACATATTAACTTTAAATACGTCGGACACCATATACTGAGAATTTTTAAATTACAGACAAAAAATGACGGCCAGTTGCACTACACGTGGTAAACGTCATATATGAGGGTATTAGGCGATTCTAGTGGCACAATACTGAACTACAGTGTCTGTACGGAAACAAGCCGTATGAATAAAGAAGTGATCCCGTTCATTTAATGTTGTTATATCGACGTGAATAATATCGGAATGTTAATACTGAATAGAGCTGCAACTCATATAATCTAGGTGAAACTTTAATTATAAGGTCTTTATTTTAATATATTGATGCAGCAATCTAGATACGCAATTCATACGAACCGCGCTTATCGCCATACATGGCTTACTAAGATATTGTTGGTAGAAAACATGACAACAACTTCTTGTTTATAAAGTGTGCCATGGGATGAGTATAGGACGGTCCAAAGCAACATGGCTTCCGCAAGAAAGAAGCAAGATGAAAAACATCTTAAGATTTTACGTGAATTAGTATCGTTACCAACAAATAAGCAATGCTTCGATTGTCATCAGAGAGGCCCAACTTACATCAACATGACGATAGGTTCTTTTGTGTGTACTTCATGTTCCGGTATGCTGTAAGTATAACAAATAAAGGAGACCCTGAATCATCACTTTTTTTTTGTTTCATATCACAAGGAAAACACCACTCAAAATTATTACGAAGTTTAATTGCATGGTGTGAACGTTTTAATTTATGTATAATTAGATATATTTATGTATGTGCATGAGTTATTAGCACTAAGACATTAACAGTTTTAGCTCGAATTGACAGTGATGGAAACGAGTTCATCATTTCATAAGCTCGATTTACTTCGACAGTTATTACTTCATGCTGTCTGGGTGGAAAGGAATTTTTTAATGGTTAGTTATCGCAGCAAGTGTGTAACTGTAATCACATTGATAATGTGAATATATTATGAATTGCTGTGACATCCTCGTTTTAATGAAGTCAACCGTCATTCTCTTCACTTGTCAGTAAAGAAGCATAATTCTTAATTGTGTTACAATGGTGAAAAGAATTCTTATGGTTACATTTACAATCGCATGAAAAAATTAGCCCTCTTACTTAACAGTAGTGTTAAATTATATGATCCGAGACAGTAAATGGCGTATGTGTCAGATATAATTTGACAGGTTTACAAAATGAACAACAAAATGCATAATTCTCGATCCAAAAGTTATTAAAATCGTACGATTATTCGATTTATTAATTATTCTGTCGTCTACATTGACTCTTATTTTTATGGACATTGTAATTTTATCTAACAATCCTTCAGAACATTGGAGACAATGCCTGCATGCTGGGATCAATATTAAACAAAAATGTGTAACTTACTGAGGCACTAAACTATTATTATTTTATAGACGACAACATGATGATACAATCTAAGTTTGAGGATTATTTACGAGCAGTGCACAAATTAGATCTAAGTAATATAATTTTAAGATTTTATATGAAATTGTTTTCAACCAAACTTACGGTATGTGAAGAACAGGAAAAGAACGTAAAAGCATTGTTGTTTAGTCAGCTGTTCGAAGACAGATTTGAACCTCACAAGTGCTACGAAGAAAGCACTACATATTAGGCAACTAGGCCAGGAGACAATGAGGTAGGGTGGCCAGTTCCTTTCCACCATTGCATACATCGTCGACTAGCGACATATTACACTAGTCAGACTTCAGATGCATACAAACAATTATTGTTCTTCCTCTGACACATATTGTCAAGTGAGATGTAGGCCTACATATCAGCCAGAATCTCAATCAGAGATATTCTGTTTCGAAATTACTCAATATTGTCAGTGTATTTTGGCTCAGAAAGGCCGAACGTTTATACTTGGAATCTGCAGTTAGTGTACAGATTTGTATGTTATTCCTTAGTTTCACGGAATTTAGGATACTCATTGAAAATATAAATTGCAATTATATGGGTGGATGTTAACATAGTCATGTGACATAATCCAGTAAGACATTATTTATTATGCCTACACGTGATTATTGAATGTTATCTAACCCTGACTGCTATCAAATTACATTTCTTAAGAAAATTAAAATTATTTTTTTATCACAGTGTGGTAGTGATGATCGTATTTTTAAATAGTCTTGGTGGTTGACAAATCATTACTGTAGGCTAAAAATAAGGCTTTGACAAAAATTTCTTATATTTACGTCGTGTTCTAATTAAGGGAGATTACTGTCGAGGACAAACAAGAGTAAAAATATTAAAGATTGCATTGGACACCAAATTGTCTTAAACTTTAAAGAGTCATTTGTTTATTAAGACACTTAAAACCTCTTAATTCATAAGTAGACCTCGGACTTTTAGGCACCTACAATAGGCTCTGAATTTATCAAAATAGACACTAAAAGCATACATTTAGACATCTAAAAATACAATTTCAGGCAGCTAAAATGTAATTGCTATCCACACAAACTACAGTAACTACAAAAATGCAATTAATTAGTGAATATTAAGCATTATGGTATACAGTGACAAAAACAGTAAAAAAAAGTATTGAGGTTATAAACTTTATTTTTGTTAAGTCTTAAATTATGAATACCTGTACGCAATTTTTAACGAATGCATCGACCCCATTGCTCTAAGGCTGCTAATACAATTAAATTAATTACCGTACCTTACCAATGAATTTACAATTAACATATTATTCATAAATTTTCTATTGTGAAACTTTGCCTTTTCTTTGACAGAACCATTTTATAAGCGAAAAGAATTCTTCCCAATAATATTGAAACAATGGATGCATATTTAAATCTAGCAGTATTTGTCATGCTGATTTCCTTAGGGAGAAATACATCCTCCCGATTCATCACATTTCTTCTGTCTGCTCAAGTGCCCAACAAAACCAGACACCTTCCAGGTATTTCTTCATTGCTACAAACAAACTATTACAGGATATTTGAACCAAACCCACCTCATGACATTCAGAACTGTCTTTTTCACTGCTACACGAAAATTAAAAAAAATATACTGTGTGTGTAACAAATAGAAATAGGCAATTTTAGGCTCCAAAATCTTAAAAATAGGTTTCAATGGGCAAAATAGGCATTTTAGGCACTATAAAACAGCTTTCAAACGTGTATATTTTATATAGCCTAAAATGTGAAGATATTTAACTGTTTTAGTTTATCCCTACAGATAAAAAAGACATTTAACCTAAAATCCGAGGTCTATCCATAAGTGGAATATGGCAGGGGATGGGCGAGCAATGCCTCCCCAGGTCAAAGTAATATAGGATATTATCCCTTTCTAGCATTGGTATGAAGAAAGCATAATGCTGAGGAGTTATAATAGATTTATCTGCAAATGAATATAAACAAATATAGGCATTCATAATGCGATTTATCTTTTTATAGTAGGGGCAAGAAAGAATTGGGACAAGCCTGGAACATTTTCTAGAGTTCATTCAGTTCACTTCATGTGACAATGAGTTCGCGAAATATTCGTTCCTTTTTTAAAATATGGGACAAACTGGAAGTAAATTTATCAGTAATAATGAAGAACCTGCTAATACTACGGATAATAGTGTAAATGTTGATGCATCTGTTATTGTTGCGGATGATGACATTAAAGCTATTATAAGTAATATAATAGTGAAGTGGACAAATATGGAGCATCCTACAGAGTCAGGGATACCACAGCTTTCTAGTTCACACAAGAATTATAAGATCTTGTTAATAAACATAGACAATATTTTATTTGATGTAATTGACATTTTGTTGTACTGTATTTAGCTAAGGTAGGGTGATCAGGCCGGACATGCCCTCCTTTTTTAGGCCTTTGTCTGGGCGGATTTTTTTTAAATCAAGAAATGTCCTTCTTTTCGTAACTTGTATGCCAGATATTTTGAAATTATCTGAGTTTACGCTTTTTTTCAAGTAATTTGCCAATGATCATAATAACTCTATTTGCTTATAGAATAATATTAAATTCATATTTTGTGCGGTCTTTTTATGTATTTTGATAATAATTATAGTTCCCTTGGCTTTCATGTGGTTAACTCTAAAATCATTTTAGCCAATATTATTTAGTTTTATCATAATAAAATAGATATTGACATAATATAGGCCTACGCCTAAATCTAAATAGATATTTTTCTGTCCTCTTTATAGTTGTAGTTCCCTCGACTTTCATTATTATCAAGTTCTGTCATAATTATTTTCTAATATTAATATAGGCCTACTTTCAATTATGATATAAGCCTAAATATACTATAAATATTTTGTAAGAAAATAGATATTGACGTCATTTATAGTATAATATAGGCGTAGTCCTAAATTAAGTACATAGTTTCTGTCCTCATTTTTGGAACAATGTCCTCCTTTTTGAAGCTTTGTGTACTCTTTTCTATCGATGTGAATCTGGTCACCCTAGATAGCCTATAGGTTTCATAGGGCTTATACCCCAACATTTCTTAAAAATTCATAATATGCATTTTTTCAGTAGTAGGCTATAATGTTTTGCGGTATTTGGGCAGGGGAGAATAACAGTTCTATATCCAAAATTCCCATTCTAGAAAAAGAAAAAAACATAGAAATCCCAACAGGCTTTTCCTTACGATGCACATTCTATACTTTTATCAGAGAAAAAAAAAAATAGACCTTACTGTTGTAAATTTATACATAATGAAAAACTTCAACATTTATACAGAGTGTTTAAAAAATAGAGGGCAAATATTAAGTATCGAGTTCCAAGGAAGAAGTCAAGTGGTAGCAGCGACGTATCTGTATGCCACGAAGTGACATATCGTCGTTGATTTTATGAAACCTCCTATATGTACTTATGTGACAGTACAGAGCATGATTTTTTTAGGAGGAAGAAAAAAGTAATTAAATATCAATAGGCCTACAGAAGAATATTAGTAGATAATTCGGTAGAAAACGTTGGTGAATATATTGAGGATCAGTATCGGCCTATTGATATTTAATTACTTTTTCCTTCTTTCTGAAAAATTATGCTCTGTACTGTCACATAAAAGGTTTCATAAAATCAATGACGCTATTTCCTACAAAGCCTTTATGGCTTAGCGATAGATCTCTTTCTTCTCATTACAAAGATCGTGCTTCGAATCTCTCTATATGAGCTATTCCATCTCAAATCGACCGAAATATAGAGAAAATTGACCTTACAATTTCTAAATACAATGAAACTTTTTTGTACGTAGAGAACTGTGATACAATGCTTTGTGCAAAGTTTGAGGCATCAGAACTTCATAGTGTTTAAATTTAAAATACTTAAATTTATCGTATTTTCATAAAATTAGCAACTTTAAACTGTTGTGGCTCCGAAACCCTTTCGCCCAATGATCAAAATCATGGTTTATTTTGATGCTGAGAAGTTAAAGTTTATATTGACATATAAACAGATTTTCCTACTTTTTATGGAAATGGAGAAATTTAGATTTTTCCTCATTAAGATGCCTTTGCCTAGAAAAAAATATTTTAAAAATATATAGTTAGATTTCGCATTGGTCAGGCTGTGATTTATTTTTAAGCATTGGTTTTGTTGGTGGTATAATTATTACAAGTATTTCTTACTTCGATAGGAAGTATAAACTAAATTGAAAAATAAACTCCAATTCTGCGGAATAAACCTTTCACATCGAATTATATAGAGCACATGATGGAAAGTGATTAAATAGTATTGTTGACGATATAATATTGTACTGGAAATGTAACTGAGAGTTGTAGTTACTATTCATAACTATAATATAATAAACACTCATCCAATTTGATTTTCAGCGATGCATTCTTGTTTATACAAGCAGTTAAATTTAAGCATTTGATATAATATAATATTAATAACGTGATACCGGCATTATAATATAACAATGCAGCTGCACACTTCCTTTTACTCTCGCTACGATCGCGACAATGCGATAACAAAACACTATCCGACTTAACACAAGGTGTTAAAGAACAAACTTAAGAAAAGATTTACAAACAAGTGTTTTAAAAACAAATTTCACTGTAAAATTAAAATAAAAAAGAAGAGAAAGAGAGAGAAAAAATGCCGCCCCCTTGGAAATTGCCGCCTAGGCAACTGTCTAGGTTGCCTAGGCCTAATTCCGGCACTGTTTTTCAGTAATATTTATTATTAATTTGATTTTAGTTTCTATTTTATTTTAAATTGTGTTTGTTCTGTCTTTGCAGTTTGTATTTGTTATCTTTGTTATAATTTATAGCTGTCTATAGTATCACTCTCGGAGCTCATAGCATTGAATACAAATACATACAAATCTGGACTGTGTGTAGATAGTGTTCAATCCTAACCACTGGTTATCTCTGAAGAGGTCGACCTGATTGGCGATTTGGTATAGCGCTGGCTTTCTATGCTCAAGGTTGCGGATTCGATCCCGGGCCAGGTCGATGGCATTTAAATGTGCTTAAATGCGACAGGCTCATGTCAGTAGATTTACTGGCATGTAAAAGAACTCCTGCGGGACAAAATTCCGGCACATCCGGCGACGCTGATATAACCTCTGCAGTTGCGAGTGTCATTAAATAAAACATAACATTTAACATTTCTCTGAAAGGTAAGGCCGAACCCTAGTAATATGTCAGTCCAAGAGAATTTTTATGCTATACCCAGCTAGTTGCATTCCCAGACCACACCAGCTGATTATACTAGGGTTTGCCGACTATTAAATTATTCACGACTCTACACAACGCCAGCCACCGGCGTGGCTCAGTCGGTTAAGGCGCTTGCCTGCCGGTCTGAAGTTGCGTTCGGGCGCGGGTTCGATCCCCGCTTGGGCTGATTACCTGGTTGGGTTTTTTCCGAGGTTTTCCCCAACCGTAATGTGAATGCAAGGTAATCTATGGCGAATCCTCGGCCTCATCTCGCCAAATATCATCTCGCTATCACCAATCTCATCGACGCTAAATAACGTAGTAGTTGATACAGCGTCGTTAAATAACCAACTAAAATAAAAATAAAATACACAACGCCACAAAATGCCACTATGCGTTGTTTATGTGAACGTACTGTGTATCATCTGTAGCGAGCGGGAGCAGGGCAAGGCGCGAGTGACATCTATACTCCTCGCTGTACTCAACTGAAATGTACTGTTTTGGTACGAACTTTCTACCTATGGTCATGACTATATCACCAATGGGTATGGAGCGGAAAAGTAGGTTTTAGTCTGAGATTAACTTCCATGTAGGTAGATTCGTATAATATTAATCATCATGAAATAAACAAACTCTGTAATAGCTTATTCTTTCTTTCCACTTTCGCACAGCTCACGTGCCAGGTCTCGCCTCCTCAACTCAACAATAACAATATGATATTGCGCCATTGTCTTGTTGTTGGTTTCGCGGAACTGTTATCTATTTATCTGTTTTGTTCTCATAGTATAAATATAACGTCTTTGGTTTTGTTGCATTTATTCCGGCGTTCTTGTTGAGACACTCTATATTTGCTGGTATTTCACAATACCTTCAAGCACCTTACTAACTTGATAGAGTAGAATGGGTGGCTTGGAGTTTTCAAGTGTTTCCTGGAAAACGTTTCTATTGCCTCCTTATAGTATCTGGAAAGCCCAGTTCTGTGGTAAGTATGGAAATATTAACGGAGCAGGGGAAGTCGTACGAAATAAGAAGAAAAATATATGAAGGTATTATTTTATTAAATATGAACATTTTACCAAATCATTATGAAAGGAGAAACATTATTTTGCGTTAATTGCATTCTTCACACCATGAATCGTTAAAATATGAGATAATTACTTGTTCCAATACCGCTAGCAGGAATGATTTAAAACTATGAAAGTTCATATTTTGCTAGTCACTAGTAATAATGTTAGGTTTGGTTTGTTTCTGTGTATAGTTGATTTGTTGATTGATGCTTTCTTTAACGACTTCTTTAGTGTAGGAAACAAAGTTAAAGTTGGTTAGTATCGGTACAAGATTAGTAACTGCATCCATTATAAATTAACAGAAATGACGTCATCAGTTACGTGCTTCTAAAAAAAATGACGGGAGAAGCGGTTGAACTTGAACTTTGACTGATACACGGGTTGTCTATAATTACAAATTTCTTATTTGTATCGTGCCACAGACTGAGAGGAAAAATCGTTTCATAGCTTTTCCCTTAAAATAGTATTTTTTTCTGTTCTGTATAGGCCTGAAGGAGAATGTTAATGTGTTTTTAACGTGAAAGTAAAGTTTCTGTACGGTATCTGAGAGAAATTCTGAACAATGTTTTTTTTTTATCATCTTAAATATTATTATTATTATTATTATTATTATTATTATTATTATTATTATTATTATTATTATTATTATTATATCTCCAATGGGGGGTTAGCCCTATTTTACATATGTATGTTAGGGCTATAGTTTTACACAAAAAAGATAAGCATAAAGAGAAATAGAAAAGAAAATTAAATTAGCTTACGCGATGTAAACTAAACATAAACAATCCGTAAATTAGGCATTGCGATTGCAAAACAAACATCGGGCATCAATTTGAGACATACAAAAACATTAACAACACACATACGTAATCATGTCATCTTAAATATAATTCCGAAAATTAAGTTTGTGTCAGAATGTGACATTCTGGGTGTTATACGAAGACTTTGTTTTTATGTTAATTTTTTTTTCACTTTAACGTTTTATCAACAACTGGGTTATTTTGCGTCGTTGGAATTGGTGATTGCGAGTTGTGTATGTGTATATTTATTTATTTACACTGCAAGTGGGCAAGCACCCTGTGGCAGTGGTATACACAATATAAACAATACACAATAAAATCATAAACAATACACAATAAAATTTACAATACAGAATACAATTATACAATACACAATACAATTATATACACAATGCAATAAGAATACACAATGCAATTTAACACAATAATTACAATTAATAATAAAACATAAAATGCCTAATTTTACAATACAACCTACATATGTATAGGCCCTACATAAGTTTCAATAGTCTTTCACTTTACTCTCATCTCACTCACTGTAGTGGCATTATGACGCATTTCACTGACACTTACTTACTTACTTACTTACAAATGGCTTTTAAGGAACCCGAAGGTTCATTGCCGCCCTCACATAAGCCCGCCAGCGGTCCCTATCCTGTGCAAGATTAATCCAGTCTCTATCATCATACCCCACCTCCCTCAGATCCATTTTAATATTATCCTCCCATCTACGTCTCGGCCTCCCTAAAGGTCTTTTTCCCTCCGGTCTCCCAACTAACACTCTATATGCATTTCTGGATTCGCCCATACGTGCTACATGCCCTGCCCATCTCAAACGTCTGGATTTAATGTTCCTAATTATGTCAGGTGAAGAATACAATGCGTGCAGTTCTGTGTTGTGTAACTTTCTCCATTCTCCTGTAACTTCATCCCGCTTAGCCCCAAATATTTTCCTTAGCACCTTATTCTCAAACACCCTGAACCTATGTTCCTCTCTCAGAGTGAGAGTCCAAGTTTCACAACCATACAGAAGAACCGGTAATATAACTGTTTTATAAATTCTAACTTTCAGATTTTTCGACAGCAGACTGGATGATAAGAGCTTCTCAACCGAATAATAACACGCATTTCCCATATTTATTCTGCGTTTAATTTCCTCCCGAGTGTCATTTATATTTGTTACTGTTGCTCCAAGATATTTGAATTTTTCCACCTCTTCGAAGGATAAATCTCCAATTTTTATATTTCCATTTCGTACAATATTCTGGTCACGAGACATAATCATATACTTTGTCTTTTCGGGATTTACTTCCAAACCGATCGCTCTACTTGCTTCAAGTAAAATTTCCGTGTTTTCCCTAATCGTTTGTGTATTTTCTCCTAACATATTCACGTCATCCGCATAGACAAGAAGCTGATGTAACCCGTTCAATTCCAAACCCTGCCTGTTATCCTGAACTTTCCTAATGGCATATTCTAGAGCGAAGTTAAAAGTAAAGGTGATAGTGCATCTCCTTGCTTTAGCCCGCAGTGAATTGGAAAAGCATCAGATAGAAACTGACCTATACGGACTCTGCTGTACGTTTCACTGAGACACATTTTAATTAATCGAACTAGTTTCTTGGGAATACCAAATTCAATAAGAATATCATATAATACTTCCTCTTAACCGAGTCATAAGCCTTTTTGAAATCTATGAATAACTGATGTACTGTACCCTTATACTCCCATTTTTTCTCCATTATCTGTCGAATACAAAAATCTGATCAATAGTCGATCTATTACGCCGAAAACCGCACTGATGATCCCCAATAATTTCATCTACGTACGGAGTTAATCTTCTCAAAAGAATATTGGACAAAATTTTGTACGACGTCAACAAAAGTGATATTCCTCGAAAGTTACCACAGTTGGTTTTGTCCCCCTTTTTAAAAATAGGTACAATTATGGACTCCTTCCATTGTTCTGGTACAATTTCCTTTTCCCAAATAGCAAGTACAAGTTTATAAATTTCGCTATATAATGCACTCCCACCCTCTTGTATTAATTCTGCTGGAATTTGATCGATACCTGGAGACTTGTACTTTTTCAGATTTACTATCGCAATTTCGACTTCTGTAAGCGTGGGTTCGGGTATAAATGGCTCAGCAGTTTGTATTTCAATTTCGTCCCGATCATTTCTATTTGGCCTATGTACATTTAGTAGTTGCGCAAAATAGTTTTTCCATCTGTTTAGGATTGATGGAGAGTCTGCAAGCAAGTCACCATTCTCATCCTTGATAACGTTTACCCTTGGCTGATATCCGTTCTTAAATTCCTTTATACCCTTATATAAATCTCGAATGTTTTTATTCTTACTATTTGTTTCTACCTCATTCAGTTTTTCCTTCAAGTAACCTCTCTTTTTATTCCTAAGTGTACGACTTGCTTCCCGTCTTTCATTGAAATAATTATCTCTCTTCTCCTCAACTGGATCCTGTAAGAATTTCAATTTTGCCTGTTTCCTTCTTTCTACTACCATGCAACAATCTTCATCAAACCACGGTTTCTTTTTCTTAGTTTCATAATAACCTATGCTCTGCTCAGCTGCAATTTTGATACTATCTCTGATATTTTCCACACGCTATTAACATCTAATTCTTTCTCAACTTCGTCGGAACTTTCTAAAGTGGCAAACCTATTCGAAATTTCGACCTGATAATTTTGCTTAGCTTCCTCGTCCTTTAATTTCAAAATATTGAATTTAGTAATATTAACTTGTTGCTCTACTCGCTTGGCTACTGATAATCTTTCTCTTAATTCTCCAATCACCAAATAATGGTCAGAATTACAGTCTGCACCCCTGAAAGTTCGAATATCTACTATACTAGTATGTCTCCGTTTATCTATCAAGATGTGATCTATTTGGTTGTGTGTCAATCCATCTGGAGAAGTCCAAGTATATTTATGTATATCCTTATGGGGGAATGTTGTACTTTTGACAATTAAATTTTTCGATTTGGCAAAGTTGACTAATCTAACTCCATTGTCACTACTAATTGCGTGTAGGCTCTCTTTTCCAATAGTTGGTCTAAAAATATCCTCCCGTCCTACTTTAGCATTGAAATCCCCCAATAAAATTTTCATGTGATATCTAGGGAACTGATCAAAAGTATGTTCCAATTCCTCATAGAAGCTATTCTTTATATGGTCGTCTTTCTCTTCTGTAGGGGCGTGAGCATTTATAACTATGATGTCGCACCATCTACCCTTAAGTACTAAATATGATAACCTGTCACTGATAAATTCGACCTTTTTACTGCTGATTTTATTCTTTTATGAACAAAGAATCCTGTTCCTAATTGGTGATTATTGTTTCCTTCCCCATAATACAACAAGTAATCTCCTATTTGTGATATGCCATTCCCATCTAACCTAACCTCTTGTACTCCTACGAAGTCTATTCTATATCTAGCTAGTTCTTTTGCTACTAATGTTACCCCTCCTGTTCTATAAAGACTAGTTACGTTCCAAGTGCCAAATCTCAAATCCTTATTCCTTTGCTGTGGTCGTGCCAGAGAATCAGTCCTATTCCGAGGCTTATTATAGGGATACGTAACAAGCTGTTTTTTACGGTGATGGGTTGTTAGCCCTTCGCCCAACCCCCAAGCTGGAGGACCACCCCTTATCGGCTGTCCACGACTGCTTATTCAATATATTCGCAGCTACCCTCCATATCTGGAGGCCGTCTCCTCTATCCGCAACCTGAGGACGCGCCATGCCGTGGTGATAGGGACCCACAATACATGGTTTCACTGACACTATAGAACACATTTCATAAGCCGAGAATTCCCCATAGATTACCTTACATTCGCCTTACGGTTAAAGAAAATCTCGGAAAAAACCCAACGAGGTAATCAACTCAATCGGGAATCGAACCCACTCTCGAGTGCAACTCCGGATCAGCAGGTAAACGCGCTCTCGCCTGAGCTACGCCGGTGGCTGTTAAATAATATTAATTTCAAAATAATTACTTAACCGCTGATTGCTTCTACTGCCTTCTTTTTCAGTATTTAAGCAGAATTCCTTAGCCAACCTTTGACAATTTGAAGGTCTTTATGAGTGATCTTCGGTATAGATCTACCTTCATAGGAAGGATCTAGTTTGTATACCCGCCCTGTTCTGAGATTTTCGTTATTGTGTCATGCATTTTAGTAATGGGTTGATTGAATTTTTCATAATCACCATCTTCGTATTTGCATATCGGTTTCTATCCCATTATAACTTTTATGCGGGTATTCTGTTTTAATCCTCGTGTTCGAGCTGTTCGACGTTTGTTTTTTTTTCTGACAGACATTGGAGAATGTTCTTGGATCACCATTTATAATATGTATTTCTGCCAGCTTAATGTTGATTTCCAATTTATTTTACTACGCAGTAATTTTAATTTGCTATATATCGTTCAGAGGGTTTCATTTCTTTACAAATCAGCGCCAAAATTATCGGAATGACATTGATGATAATAATAATAATAATAATAATAATAATAATAATAATAATAATAATAAAATCATTAGTATTGCGTGATACAATAAGTATAGAGAAATGCCTTGAGGCTTTTGAAACATATTTTTGTTGTTACAGAGAAAAATAACAAATTGAAATAGATTGAAACACAAAATAATATACGAAATAACGTCAAGAAGATGTGAATTACCAGTCATGGTCCCTTTGAATGATGCCTGAAAATAGCTATTAATCCTTTGCGTGTTTGTTTTTAAAATAATGTGTTTAATCAGTAACTACAGTCAGTGTATTGTTATTACTATCTCTTTGTTGTTACCTATTGCTTTAAAAAGAATGTGTTTAATTTGTAATCTTAAAGTCATTTTTTCTACTATTCCTTTACTGTACTGTTTACATTTGTTTTTAAATCTTTTGTATTGCCCCTACCATTATATATTGCCCTTCAAGAATTTCGGTATTCGTTAGTTGTAAGTCATTACTTGTGTTATATTTTAATTATTGTAATTGTTCCTGAAATATATATGTAACTTGTAACCGTAAATCATTGCTTGTAATATCTCTTTATTACTCTTAACTGTTTCATTGTTCATGAATTAAGTATTAATTTGAAAGTAAAAGTGAAACTTTGTTTTATTAATCTACTATTGATTATCTTTTTAAGATCGTGATTTACTCTGAAACGGTTAGACATTCTTGTATACCTTTTACATTGATTATTCCTCAAACATCTCATTAATCTTTAACAGGATCCATTCTTTCACTAATGTGCATGCTTCTACATAATTCATGTAAATTGTAACTGTGACCACTATTTTATATTATCACTTTACTATTGTTTATTGGTTATAAAATATGTATTTTGATGCCAACTATAACCCTAATATACCTCAGGGTGAAATAGGGTTTATTAAATTGGATAATAAAAAAATCACTAGTGTTGGGGGATTTAATATATTAATCTGATCGATTAATAGATCAGTTTCCATTGTAAGATTAATCGATCAAAAATATTTAATCGAATAATCGAATCGATTAAAATTAGTGAAGTGTCTTGTGTGGAGTGTGGAATTATACAGCGTAGAAAAGACATTACGACGAAGTGGAGATAAATGACTAGAAGCATTTGAAATGTGGATATGGAGAAGAATGGAGTGTGTGAAATGGATACACAGAATAAGAAATGAAGCTGTGTTGGAAAGAGTGGGAGAAGAAAGAATGATGTTGAAACTGATCAGGAAGAAGAAAAGGAATTGGCTGGATCACTGGCTGAGAAGAAATTACCTAGGCCTACTGAAAGATGCACTGGAAGGAATGGTGAACGGAAGAAGAGTTCGTGGCAGAAGAAGATATCAGATGATAGACGACATTAAGATATATGTCCACACCTGTGGAGTAACGGTTAGCGCGTCTAGCCGCGAAACCAGGTGGCCCGGGTTGGATTCCCGGTCGGGGCAAGTTACCTGGTTGAGGTTTTTTCCGGGGTTTTCCCTCAATCCAATATGAGCAAATGCTGGGTAACTTTCGGTGTTGGACCCCGGACGCATTTCACCTGCATTATCACCGGCATCTTATTCAGACGCTAAATAACCTAAGCTGTTGATAAAGCGTCGTAAAATAACCTACTAAAAAAATTAAGATATATGGATCACATGCGTGGACAAAGAGGAAGGCAGAACACTACGAAATTAATTTAATTTACAAAACTTACCACTAGAGTGGCCTGCCTAAAATGACAAAGTATACCTAACAAAATATAATAATATTAAATAGTAAAAGAAGAACGTGAACATGAATTTAGAGTATAAATAACAAAAGTATAAATCACTGAAATTCTCCAAGTTGGCAATCCTGAACATTGTTGTTAACGCGCCTGCTAACCACTTAATTTTTAAGTACGGAATAGTTATACGCAGTTTAAATCTACAATATTGTTGATATTATTGATATTATTTCCGTAACCTTGTGTTTCATCTAACGAGTCTCACATAATAATAATAATAATAATAATAATAATAATAATAATAATAATAATAATAATAATATAAAATTGAAGGCAGAAAAGAGGAAAGATTGGAGAATGGTAGATTTGCAGTGAAAGACCTGCCACAGTATAAAGAAGATATAGTTTATACTGTGGACCTGCCCTTTGACAACACTAAATGAATGATTGAATTAATTAATAATAATAATAATAATAAATTGGTGCTGTCGATCGATTATAATAAATTTCATGTTGACAGACAAAATAAATTTTAATATTAGGTCACACTAATCCTAATTATCAACATAATATGCAAAATTCCAGAAGGAAAATATACTATTTCATAAATTACTGAATCATGTAGACAACACCTCGCAACATAAAGATGAGATCTGGTAGGCCTAAATAAGTAAGACATGTAGTTATTGTTAATTAATGTATTATTATTATTATTATTATTATTATTATTAATTTAGTACGTAGAATTGTAATTTTTTCCTGTTTGGTGATAACTGGTATTAGTTGGTGACACTGAAGAGACGGCCAAATTAGACTTATAGGGCCATATTCATAGATATTCTTAACGCGGGCTTCCGGTGGATGATCAGCGAACTAACGTTTTTCGTATTCATAAACCAGTGTTAGCGATATATGATATGATATGAATCCTGTACAAGTAATCAGTCGATAGTCGGGGCTAGTTTAGCACCCTCCTAGCGCGGACTAGCGAAATGTCTATGCATAGCACCCTCAGGAACTACACTTAACGTAATCCTCACTATACATAAAGAATAGAAAATCGTGTGCTTCAACGAGGCGAAAATTCAGATGTAAATTTCCTGATAGGCCAGCATCCTCTAGAAAAACAAATAGATTCAATGAAACATGTTCTGTAAATGACAGAAAAAGACAACAAAAGCGCCGTGTTCTTACGGAGGAAAAATTGGATACAATTGGTGCGACATTAGAGCGTAGGCCTACCTCACGCAAATCTCTTGAGACATTTAGCACAGCAGACAGGGATTTCTAAAGCATCTGCGTGAGTGGCAACAAAATTATTGAAACTAAAACCGTACAGAATTGTATCATGTCATGAATTATAGCCCCAAGATTACAATCGCAGGCTTAATTTTTGTAATTAGGTGTTAGAAAAAGTAAATAATGAAGAACTTGATTCCCGACCGATTTTTTGTGATAAGGCCTGATTTCATCTGGATGGCTACGCGGCATCACAGCATGACAGATATTGATCATCAGAGATCCAGATATTGTGCATGAAGCTGCATTGTAAGTTTTAACGAGTTAAGTTAGGCCCGTAACACAGTTGAGTTTTCTCTAGCGAGAAATGTGTTGCGAGAAAATTCAAAGATTGATAGCATGGATTCAAATGGACGTCCACACACTGGAAGAGATTCTCGTTCAAGGCAGAAACCTGCGCGAGTTTCTCGCTAGAATCGGTAGCTCAGCGAATTTTCTTGACACATTTATCAAAGATGTTTGACATTTATACTCTTTATGACGATTGAATGTAGAAAAAGATATCACAGGTGGCGATGAATTGTATTGTTTTTATTTGAAAATGAGGAAAGATGGCCGATAATTGCAGTCAGAAACTTATCGAACTTGTACGATGTCACCCGTAGGCCTATTTATATGATACACGAAACTTAAAGAAGAAATCTGGAGACAAATATCATATTATCTGAAAATAAATAGGGCTATATTTTATTTTGATGAGATTTAATAGTAATTATTAATTAAACATATGAAATAATGTATCTATATGTCTTAACAGTTTACATAATTTTAATCAGAACATAGCAAAGAGTCCTCTATCATGAATGGCAAAAAAACTGTGGTCCATTCAATCTGAAATAACGCCTAAACGTATCATCATTCAAATCGAAACCAGTGTCCAAAACTCGCCCTTATTTTCGTAAGATACAATGTGATTTTCAGATATTTCTGGCTTTAATTTTAGGCCAATTTTTTCTTTTCATTAACAAAATATGTTCATGTAACTCCATTTCCTCATCATCTGAATTCTCAGATTCAACATAGCGTTCGTACGTAATTTGTAAAGTACGACAATATACGTACAGGTTTTTATATTTGAGTACAATATACGTAAATACATAACCTATAATATTTCCCCCAACGAGTGATTACTATAATCAGTGGCGGCTCGTGGGTATTGAATTAAGGGGGGCTGCATACAAAAATAAACCAAGCAACTTACTTTATTTAAAGATTAGTTCCATGCGCCTTATCTTGTAAGTTGTGTTTAAATGAGACAGGCATTTAAAAGAATCCTGCAGGACAAAATTCCGGCATACCGGCGACGCTGATATAACCCCTGCAGTTGCGAGTGTCGTTAAATAAACCATAATTTAATTTTTATATGCAGATTTGAATCTTAGAAATATTTAACTGGCGATGTTGTAGTTGGTTGTATAATATATATACATGATACATCAATAAATGAAAAAAATAACTGAGCCAGAAATTGAATTCAGGATATTCAAGAGTACGCACCAGGGCGCTTGCCTCATTTATTGTGATGTTAGATGTTTCAGATTCCATTATGGTTTGAAAACATTCTAGCAATGGCTCCTTCTTCTCATGAACAACATTTAGGCCTACTGTTCTTATTTTAAATCCATCTTGTTGCCCCAGTTGACGGAATTGTTTTGAAACACATTAATCTAATACAGGCTGTGTGGAGATCGAGAGAAGAAAGCAGGGATACTGGATAAATTAGCAAAAAATATGCGAGCCTTTGTATATTGTTTAGCGGCTCTTTCCATTATGAGATTCAACTGATGGGCACTTTATTTCACATTTCTCCTGAATTGTTAAGGTACTGAACTGAATAGACTGTAAATATTGCACAGAATTAAACATTGTTGCACTTGTTATACTCACAACATTAAAGAAAATGTATTTAAAACTGCGCGCTACTGACAAACTGCTGCAAATTTTGCAGCGCCTGGAAACTCTGGATTCACGGCAAGGGGCAGCAGGGAGGAGGGGTAAAACTAACGCGCAAAGCATCCGAGACGACACTAGCAGCTCCAGGGGAGGAAGTGGCTTCACCCTGTAGTCCTTGTCTCTGGTTTCGCTCTGGCAGCACCAGGGGAGGAAGCGATTTCACTAACGATTGCGTGCATGTCATTGAGAGCGAATTAAAAAAAAATCGACCCGCTAAATAGAGACAGTATAATAAATGTTTTTCACTACATAAAACGAGACAAGATCCACAAATGTCTGGGGGTGCTGCAGCTCCGCAGCCCCTCTTCGAAAGCCGCCCCTGACTATAATCAGAAAAATGCTTTCGGCATGAAGACAGTGCATAGATGATCATAGCGAGGTGTGATCTGTGATAGCGAGAACTCGCCAAGTGTGTGGAGGAATGCTCTTCGCAACACATTTCTCGCTAGCGAAAACTCTTCAAGTGTGTTACACGAGCGCGCTTGCCATCTCAGCGACAGAAGCGCGGCCTCCCACTGGGCATGCGGGCATGATGGCAAAGACGTACTATAGTTGGTTATACGCATTCATCTGTCCAGTTATCTTCGTTTGTAAATATATTGATTATATAATTTCATGTAACTTTGCTGCTTAATGTTGTTAATTGATCGAAAGACAGTTGAATGAAGCCAATTATCAGTTACTAAATGAAATGGTAATTGTGCTAATTAATAGGCAATTCTTACTGCCAATTATATCATCACTACTGCAGTTCCGTCTGCTCCCTTCTTTGGCATTCATCGAGTCATACTTCGCAGAAGTGACATGCAGTTTGAGGAAATAATTCGTGAGATGACGTAGTGGATATTTTAAAAGAATAACTCCTGAGCCATCGAGCTTAACTCATTGATTTGAAGATGCACTATTTATTTCCAATACCGTATAATTGAAAGAATTTATATTTTCAGATCCTCTATAAGTTAAAAAAGTAGGTATAACGATGTCAGATATAATACAATTTTGTAGTTCCTTGAAAATACTCGGTTGAATAAGAAATGAAGCTGTGTTGGAAAGAGTAAGTGAAGAAAGAATGATGCTGAAACTGATCAGGAAGAGAAAAAGGAATTGATTGGTCACTGACTGAGAAGAAACTGCCTACTGAAGGATGCACTGGAAGGAATGGTGAACGGGAGAAGAGTTCGGGGCAGCAGAAGATATCAGATAATAGACGACATTAAGATACATGGATCATATTATGCGGAGACTAAGAGGAAGGCAGAAAATAGGAAGGACTGGAGAATGCTGAGCTTGCAGTGAAAGACCTGCCCTTGGGCAGAAAACTATGAAGGGGTATAATAAAAACAGTACTAGGATTGTTCTTTTAATATTCGCATGTTATTGTATGTGTGGTTAGCATTGGTTATGTGATTGGCGTATGTAGACAGGCAGATCTTTCCAAACACTCTACAAAGAACACATTAAAGCAATAACCAGAGGACACAATACATTTACATTACTGATCACATAACCAATGCTAACCACACATACAGTAACATAAATGCGGACATGGAAATCCTACACATACAACCCAAGAACCAAAAACTCAACACACTAGAACAATACGAAATATACAAACACACCCCGATCAAATTCTCAACACACAGATCAATTTCAGTACACACACACTATTTGACTCCACTTTTCAACACCTTTCAACAATCAAACACACCCATATAACAGGCAGAGAAGTTCGAGATGATGCCGAGATCTATTAGGTTCTGAGGATGGTGTGTGAAGCACCGAAACAGCTGTAAGCCGCACAAACTTACATAATTAACACGAGCAAGTCCGCAAGTTAATCAATTAATAAAATATTTAATTAAAATATTTAAAATTATATTTGTATAGTACTTAATTATTTAATATATTTACACATTTGGAAAATGTGGATTTGGATAGACATATTTAACTTTGAATAACTTTTAAAATCTTGAATGCATACTTCGTAAGAAATCACTACAAATATTTGTGCGAGTTCAAATCACAGTAAACAAACGGAAAGAAAGATTGCGTATGACATAGTGTATATTATGATAAGAACATTTGTCTAGTCAACAGAGAATACATTTCTGTGTAGTTAAGACCTTCAGACATACGAAATGGAAATATAAACATCGGAAATTTATCTTTTGAGGAGGTGGAAAAATTTAAATATCTCGGAGCAACAGTAACAAATATAAATGACATTCAGGAGAAAATCAAACGCAGAATAAATATCGAAAATGCCTGTTGTTCGGTTGAGAAGTTTCTGTCATCCAGTCTGCTTTACAAAAAAACTGAAAGTTAGAATTTAAAAAACAGTTATATTACCAGTTGTTCTGTATGGTTGTGAAACTTGGACTTTCACTTTGAGAGAGGATCAGAGATTAAGGGTGTTCTAGAATAAGATGCTTAGGAAAATATTTGGGGCTAAGAGGGATGAAGTTACAGGAGAATGGAGAAAGTTACACAACACAGAACTGCACGCATTGTATTCTTCACCTGACATAATTAGGAATTTTAAATCCAGACGTTTCAGATGGCTAGGGCATGTAGCACGTATGGGAGAATCCAGAAATGCATACAGAGTATTAGTTGGAAGGCTGGAGGGAAAAAGACCTTTGGGGAGGCCGAGACATAGATGGGAGGATAATATAAAAATGGGTTTGAGGGAAGTGGGATATGATGATAGAGACTGGATTAATCTTGCACAGGTTAGGGACCGATGGCTGGCTTATGTGAGGGCGGCAATGAAACTCCGGGTAAAAGCCATTTGTATATATGTATATCAGATCTTCAGACTTTTGAACTCTAATATCCATAATAAGTTCATTATGCTGCCATGATAATCTTATATCCTTCTGAGACTGCCAATGAGCAGTTACACAATTTTAAATAAAGGGGAATGAAATTTTAAGGAACTTCATTTGATATCAGTAATTACTATCTTTAGCAGATTTAGGTAGAAATAGAAATATCACATAGAATGGGGCTGGGGCAAATTTTGAGGAGGAAAGTGCCTTTGTAAAAGTAGTATAAGTCAGTTTATATTGTAACAAGTCAAATATTTAATGCTTTAGCGGAAAGATAATCATCATCATCATCATCATCATGATTGATGAGATGACTTCCGTGTTTCGTAGTTTTCCTTAATCTGTCTGAGATAGTTAATTTAAATTGATCAAAAGTAATATAATTGTCCAAATAAAAGTTAACTGAGTTTGTGGTAAATGAAAAATATCGGTGAAATAATTAAAATTAAAGAAATATAACTTCTGCACTAGGCACAACCACGATCATTGCCCAGCATATATTTTTTTCTCTCTTTGCGAAACTATTATCATTGTACCTAACTGATGTGCTGATACTTAAGTTGTAAAAATTGCCCATTGTGCAACTCAAACCAAGAAATGGATTCGGAACACCTCAAAATCTGTGCTTCAGTGGCTGGTCATGACAATATCTTTCAAAAAATATTGGAGTGCAAGAGGTCAAATGACTTTATTGTCAAACGCCTGGCATTAGAAAACAACAACAAGTTGTAAAAATAGTGTAATTAAATTAAATTAAATTATGATATTTTTACAGGTATGTGGTACCAAAATATGTAATTTTGAGGAATTTTATTGAAGTCTTAGAATCGTATTTTACGTATTTCCTATTGAATAGTGTTTCTTCCCTCTTTCCAACATGGACCCATCTGTCTGTTGAGTCGACCTGGTTGGCGAGTTGGTATAGCGTTGGCCTTCTATACCCAAGGTTGCGGGTTCGATCCCGGGGCAGGTCGATGGCATTTAAGTGTGCTTAAATGCGACAGGCCCATGTCAGTAGATTTACTGGCATGTAAAAGAACTCCTGCGGGACAAAATTCCAGCACATCTGGCGACGCTGATATAACCTCGGCAGTTGCGAGTGTCGTTAAATAAAACATAACATTTATTCTGTCTGTTGTGACTAGCCTTCCGCCTACATGTTTATTATGCTTGCTCAAAGATAATCTGGTACAATGTTCACTGTATGGGTATATAGACCGAAGTCCTAACAGATACTTCTTCTAGAATGTATGAGAGTATGAGAGGTGTTCGGCACTTTTGATTTGTTTATATTGAGTAACTGTTGCCATGGTCACAAGACAGGTCTGTTTCTTAAAAAAAAACTACTTCGACTACGTAGTGGTAAAGAAAACAAGTGCCTGGTACCAACTTGTCAGATTTGTTTGTTTCTTAAACACAATGACATGTGACTTGTGACAAGCTAATTAGGAGTGGATTTTATTAGTGTGGCCAGTGATTTGCTTCTTGAATAAAATTGTCACATTTGATTTTAAGTTGGGTTATTTTAACAAATCCAAAATGCATTATCAAATTTATAGTCATCCTATAACTCTATAGGTCCTGCGCCGTGGCGTCGCGGTCTAAGGCATCATGCCTAGGACTCGCGTTACGGAATGCGCGCTGGTTCGAGTCCTCATGGGGGAAGAAATTTTCTCATGAAATTTCGGCCAGTGCATGGGACCGATGCTCACCCAGCATCGTGATGCACTTGGAGAGCTACGATAGGTAGCGAAATCTGGTTGCGAATACCAGCTATAACAGCTGGGGTGATCATCGTGCTAACCACACGATACTTCCATTCTGGTTGGATGATCGTCCACCTCTGCATCGGCATGTGGGCGTGAGGCCAGCAGCTGGCTGGTCAGTCTAGGCCCTTCACGGGCTATAGCACCACGGATTATTATTATATAACTCTATAGATTTAGAGCAGTGAAGAAGAAATAGTAGGCCTAGTCGAGAAATGTGGTCAAGTGATTCAGAAAGGGAAATCGTAATAGAAAACCTTAAAAGGAAAAGAATGTACAGGAAAAGAGTTCTTTATTCTGGTAAGGAAAATGCACATGAAGTTAATGAGAGATTGAGGTTAACCTCAATAGATATGGAAGAGCTTTTAATTGCACTGGAGGTGAAATTAAACGGAACACTGATCGAATTAATGCTTTACAAGTCAGCAGGATATTTTCTTCAATTCACTGGACAACAAAACTTAATTTTTTTTTGTTACAGAAATGAAAACACTGGAATTCAATGTATTTTTTTATGCTTAATATGAATATGGCAATAAAATTGCTTGATGTGATCTAGTTTTCTTGTAATTTGAGAAATAAATCAATACTTACTTACTGGCTTTTAAGGAACCCAGAGGTTCATTGCCGCCCTCACATAAGCCCGCCATTGGTCCCTATCCTGAGCAAGATTAATCCAGTCTCTATCATCATATCCCACTTCCCTCAAATCCATTTTAATATTATCTTCCTATCTACGTCTCGGCCTCCCTAAAGGTCTTTTCCCCCTCTGGCCTCCCAACTAACACTCTATATGCATTTCTGGATTCGTCCATACGTGTTACATGCCCTGCCCATCTCAAATGTCTGAATTTAATGTTCCTAATTATGTCAGATGAAGAATACAATGCGTGCAGCTCTGCATTGTGTAACTTTCTCCATTCTCCTGTAACTTCATTCCTTTTAGCCCCAAATATTTTCCTAAGAACCTTATTCTCAAAAACCCTCAATCGCTGTTCCTCTCTCAAAGTGAGAGTCCAAGTTTCACAGCCATACAGAACAACCGGTAATATAACTGTTTTATAAATTGTAACTTTCAGATTTTTTGACAGCAGACTAGATGACAAAAGCTTCTCAACCAAATAATACCAGGCATTTCCCATATTTATTCTGCATTTAATTTCCTACCGAGTGTCATCATTTAGATTTGTTACTGTTGCTCCAAGATATTTGAATTTTTCCACCTCTTCGAAGGATAAATCTCCAATTTTTATAGTTCCATTTCGTACAATATTCTGATCACGAGACATAATCATATACTTAGTCTTTTCGGGATTTACTTCCAACCCTATCTCTTTATTTGCTTCGAGTAGAATTTCTGCGTTTTCCCTAATCGTTTGTGGATTTTCTCCTAACATATTCACGTCATCCGCATAGACAAGCAGCTGATGTAACCCGTTCAATTCCAAACCCTCTGTGTTATCCTGAACTTTCCTAATGGCATATTCTAGAGCAAAGTTAAAAAGTAAAGATGATAGTGCATCTCCCTGCTTTAGCCCGCAGTGAATTGGAAAACCATCAGATAGAAACTGGCCTATACGGACTCTGCTGTAAGTTTCGACTAAGACACATTTTAATTAATCGAACTAGTTTCTTGGGAATACCAAATTCAATAAGAATGTTATATAAAACTTCTCTCTTAATCGAGTCGTATGCTTTTTTGAAATCTATGAATAACTGATGTACTGTACCCTTATACGAAAGAAATCAATAGAAAATAAAAATCAATAGAAAAAATTATATTTTCCTAAACATATTCGGCTGGGCTTACCTCAATTATTATTACAGACGTGTCCTTTTAGCTTGTCTGCTATACTGGACCTCGGGAGCATCCCTCACCACTGACCAGCAATAATCAGCTAACATGGATGTACTCCATTTACCCTGGTATTGTCTTTCAAATGTTGAAATTGTCTGGTGAAAACGCTCTCCATGTTCATCAGAAACTGCACCACAATTTTCAGGGAAAAAGTCCAAATGAGAGTGGAGAAAGTGTATCTTCAATGACATACTGCACCCCATTTGATGATAAGCCAGCAACATGTTATCCACTGTTTCCCTATAGTTTAATACACGACGGTTCGTAGGAAATTTGAGGCGACCGTTCTGAAACATTCCCAAGCAGCATGTTCTTTTCTTGTCAGAATTCCATCGAAATGTTGATCTGAAAAGGTTCTTTGACTTAGGGACCTATGAAAATTTCGTCCTTAATTTTAGCTGTACTTATTCTTGGAAATTTTGAATGTAAATATCCGAATACTGGTCTATCATGATCTAATTTTTTTTTTATTTATTTGAAAATTTTTGTACATTGGTACTATCAATTGTGCTTAAATAATTAACATTTAAACAATATGAGACTTGTGGAGAGGGTGATGTCCATTAACGTTCCTCAAAGCATCAACAAATCAGTGTGTCTTTTCCTCTTGAGGCGACGACCAGGCTGTGCAGGGGGCAGGTTCCCGAGGAATCTGGTTGATTAAGCTGTTAGAATGTGTTGACAATGTTGCATATAATCGTGTATAGGAAGAATGAAGTACAGTCTCTATTTTGGCTAGATCTAGATCTGAATGAAGTGTTTCGTTTCTGATGTACCATGATGCTCCAGTGATTATCCTTAGTGCACGATTTTGGAATGTTTGAATACGCTTGATTTGGCTTATAGAAGCCGATCCCTATAATGAACATCCATAGAGCCAAATAGGTTTGAGAAGCATTACATATATTAGCCTTTTGTTGGAAAGGGAAAGACAAGAGCTGGAAAGTATTGTTTTCAATCTATGAAGTCTGTACCTTAATCTCTGGAGGGTGTAAGTGAGATGTTTATGCCAGGTCAATCATGATCTAATACTTTTATGAAATTTTTTAATCAGTCCCAGTTTGATATGTAATGGAAGGAGCAAAATTTTTCTAGATTCAATCATTGGCTGCTGCTTTATGTTCTTCGTTCCTGGTTGCAAAGTTTGTCGAAGAGGCCAGTCTTTCTTTTTGTAGTGCAAAGTTTTAGCCCAGCTGTCCCATTCACATAGAAACAGCAATATTTTGTAAACCCTTGTTGTAAGCCAAGAAGAATCGCCATTATCTGTTAGTCACCATATATTTGCCACTTAAATCTGTCATAATTTATGTAATTTAAAATTTTGATATGTCTCTTTCATATGGACTGCCAATTGGAATTGAAGGCAAAGTGTTTCCATTGTGCAATAATACAGCTTTAAGGCTCAGCGTGGAAGCATCTAAAAATAGCCTCCATTGTTCTGGTGTGTGTTCGATATTTATGACTTATCACTATGCAGAATTAAAAATGAGTCTGCTGGCAAAAGAGACCTATATACATATGGTTAAGCACAGCACTATAAAAATTGTATGAATTCACTTCAAAAGAAAGACGAAAACTGGTCTCCACTCAGCAATGTCTTGTATCTAACTAAACCAACAATCTTTTACAATCAAACACAACCCCTCAGGATCATAAATCTGTCTCCACATCTCCTGTATAAGGGATTTCCTGTAATCTTGGCCAAGAAACTGCTGATGCTCTTTCTGAAGTGAATAATCCCAGACATATGATGTACATAGAAAACCAGACCACTGCGTCCATTTTTGCTGTCATATTCGTCCTGAGCGGTACAAAATTAGTCAGAAATCGCTTATTTTGTTTCTGTAACTTTTTGGCTGTTGTCCAGTGATTTAATATTTTATCTTTTTGTTGTTTTTGGTGGAAATGCATAACAAAAACTCAATTTTTCTTCTCTCAATTTATGAAACAATGCTGTATTGTCTTCTGCCATCTTACTTGTCAAACCCGTTAACAATTGACAGTCACTTGATAAGTTTGTCAAAATATTTTAAGGGAACAGTCCACTAAAAATACAACTTTTTTCCTAATAATTTTTTTCAACCAAATTTTGAGAGCATATTTACTATGTAAAAGACTAACAAAATCCAAATGTTTTTGGCTTTTGATTTTTTATTTTTTTCTATTCTTTTTTAGAAATATTTTCAAACCCAAGTTTTTAGTAGAAGATCTCAATTTTTAAGCTTTGTGTTTTTTGGTTATATTCACAAGATATAGAGAAACCTTTCTATGCATTCATTTTATGAAATATCTCATATATTAACTTGTTTGAAATTTTAAAAATGTTATTTTTTCTATAATTCATGAAAAAAAAACTAGCAGCATTTCTCGCAAAATAAATCCATAGAAACATGCAGCTACCACATAAATGCTTGCAGTAAAAATTTCACCCCAATTGATTAATATTTGGCATAAAAAAGTTGGTGTTGAATCAAGAAAAATAAACTTAAGGAAAAGTGGATTTGAAAGTAAAATGAATATTTATGTAAATTAAATTTCTCCTTTGCTACATTCATCTAGTAACTTCAGGGAGCCAACTTTAGAACAAAAAGTTACTAGATTTGTAATCAGAAATTTGTAAAAAAGAATTCTTTGATGAAAAAATAATTTTGACAAAACTTTAAATGCCATAACCCCTTACAGCCTTAATTAAAAAAAAAAAAAAAAAAAAACATTTTGAAACATATTTGTAATCAGAACTGAACTAAATCCATTTGGGGTATGAAAATATACATTCTAAAATGATTTTCTGTGGAGCCTGCCCTCAAGAAACAAAATTTACTCAACTTGTCTCGGATTTCCTTGTCAGCTTGTCTTTAATCAAAGTAGTCCTTTTGATAACCATACCCTGCTGTTCAGTAGCATATTTTGGGACTACTGCTACTGCTGAAATTAATTTTTTTTTTTAACTAACGGCTGATACTTAACTGTTCATCACAAAATTGCCATGAAAACAAAGCCTGTAATAACAGTTTTTTTTATTGTTTCTTGCATGAGATGAAGAGCCTTAGATGAAATGAGCTGCCCAATATGTTCCCAGATCATGTGTTTCGGAAAATTTTTTGTATACGGATTTATTTTTACTTTTCGTTGCTTGTCAGAGTCAAATAGCCTCAGGCTTAATGTGGTAACCACTCTTCTTAGTAGAGAATGCCATATTGTAGTAAGATTAGGATCTGAATCTGTGGCATGATAGAGGGCTAAGACTGACCAGCTAACTGCTGTTCTCATGTAACTTTTAATGTATTAAATAAGACATAATACATTCTGTGTATTTATACAGGATGTTTCTTAATTATAGGTACAAACTACATAGGTGAGTAGAGGATGAAGGAACAAGCAAAAAAGTATTAATAAACACAGGTCTGGAAACCAACTGTTTCCGAAGTTGTGAGGTTTTTATATCTCGTCAGTAAGCTACAGTCATCAGCACGTTTATTCATTGACATTCGTACATGTTTGAATAACTGTAGCATATCTAAAGCGTTGACAACCATTGACAACGTGTTCCCTAGTTTCGGTAACATGAACAGGGCTGGAATGCACAAAACATTTCAAATATCCCAAAAAGACCAATTGAAATCCGGGGACCTGGGAGGCCACGGATTTTTACACCTTTTGTGAAAGCTTGTACACAAGAACTCTCTCTGATGTTCAAATGAGTTGATGCTCCGTCATGCATGTACCACAACAGCTGCCTTTCCCAAAGAGGCAAGTTATCCGAATGGTCACGTAGTTCATGTTGCAAAAAAATGGAGATATATACGACCATTAAGTTTGCCAGGTAGAAATGAGGTTGCAAATATATGAATGTAATCAGTTAGTGATCATAGTGATGACATTTTTCGGAGACTGTTGGTTTCCTGACCTATGTTTAGTAGAACTTTTTGACTTGTTTTATTCTCCTCCAGTCACCTCTACAATATGTACCTATGGTTATGAAACTCCCTGTATACTGTACTTTGTTGTAATTTTCGTCCTTAAGCCCTTGTTGTGGTACAGGAGGGGAGACTCTAGTGTGATAATTCTGATGGTGTTTCAGGCGTGGTTTGACGCCACCACACAGAGTGAAGTCTATATCCATGGCAAGTTTCAGTCCTGAAGAAGTGGAACTAATAAAATCTCGAGGAAATGAGGTACGTTTTGAAAAATGAATGTAATGCTATGATTTGAAACCCCGATGTTAATTCTGATCTGAAATGTGTTGGGTTTTTGTACCTTGCCATAGATGCAGGAACATCCAACTGCCCCTGCCCTGCAGAATTGTTCTTGGTATCAGTGCAACAGATTCCACTCATTACATTCCTTGGTGATAAGCTCCAGAATGTTGGATGTTTCGGCATCTACGTATGACACATTGCAAGACTTGAAAGATCTCGCATCACAGCGAATGTAATGTAATGGATTACAACATTAATACAGCTTTATTTCGTTATACATTCACTTTTAAAAGTGAGCACATTGTTGAGAGTGTGATGTTCTACACTCTGTTGACTTGTTATACAGGGTGATTCACGAGGAAAGTAAAAAATTTAGGATGTGAATTCTCAAGTCATTCTGAGTCAAAAAGTTCATATGACTATAGGTCCGTTTTCGAACGGTTACGGAGATATGGCTCTTGATTTCACAAAAACTTTTGAGATTCCATTGTACTAACTCGTATTTAGAGACAGATAACGGGCAAATTTAAAGTTTATATTCACATATGCATACATACCTAATATTCTAGACGTCGGGATCGATGTTTTCGCACATTTTCAAAGGTACCTCCTTCTGCTTCATTGCACTGTTGCGCTCGGGTGTGAATCACACTCCTCGCTTGGGAGAGTTGCACATAGCTGTTCTTATGCCACATCCAAAATACGGTCGATTAGCGCTTCTCTCGTTTCCCGTTCCTTTGCTATATCAAGTCTTTCATACAACCCCATAGACAGTAAATACTCTTCGATATGGTACCTTTCTGTTCGGAAAGCATAATTCATATTCAGTGACGGCATGCAATGTAGTTCCATCGCACAAAGCATAAACATACACAATATCAGCGTATTCTGTAGTCGAAAATTTATAAGGCATCTTGAAAAACACAACTTAACACTTCCGATAACTGTACCTGTATAACTACTGTACTGTAGGTATCTGACTGAACTGCTGTGAACCGATAAGTGATAGCATATTTATTGTGACATTTGTAATGCCCCACCACCCGGTTTGTTTCTCTTCTCTTATCTACATCGCTCACAACGCAAATTCCAATGTTATGTCATTCATTGCGATTGGTGACCTTGTCTCAAGTCAGCAGCATATGGTAACGTCTGATTCACCAAAAAAATGCATCTAGCTCCGCCATCGTTCGAAAACGGACCTATGTTCATATGAACTTTTTCACTAAAAATGGCCTAAGATATCGCATCTTAAATTTTTTACCTTTCCTCATGAATCACCATGTATAGACAACTTTTTTGTGTTTCAAGTGGAAATGTGGTAAAGAATCCTGATATTTAAGTAAAATAAAAAAAGAAAATGGACAGTGGAACCTTGATTCCAAAGAATTTGATGTAAATACGTCTTCTATTAAAATTACTTATAGGCATAGTAACCCTTTGATATACACATAAATATGTCAAACATTTCCAAATTTTGGTTTATGGTGTTTAACTATCGGGTTTTGAACTGCAGTAGTCCAAATACACCACATCAAATAATAATTAGAGAATGAAATGAAACGGACTATGTGGGAAGAATAAATGGAGTAAAGGGGAATTGGGAGGAGAAACGTATTTTAAATGGTACATGCACACGTGTCTGCAAGAGAAATTAATTAAATTAATTATTTAGAAAATGCCGAAATTCTGATGGAAGATGTAGATCCGTGGCCCATTTCTTGTAGGGCTTATCTCGATATTTGTTAAGGAGAGACTTTAATGAAAATGGCCAACAATTGGATTGTTTAATCTAGGCTAATTTTTCATTTTATTCTTTGATGTTTAAAGATTAAGTTACCAAAATTTTATTTCGAAATTCTATCGGAAAATGGCCTAAAATAATAATTAAATACCATGATGCCACACCAATCTCCTTTATAATTCTAATCTTTATGCTTCATTTTCCGAAAGTGACAATTGTCTACTCGAACATTTTGTCAAAAACTGCTTGAGGTAAAGTAGGTAATGAAATTTTGCACACCTTTCTATTATTGAATATTACACCTTTTTCTGTTGACAGATTGTTTTTATGTGTCAATTTAAAGTACTTTGCTCATATAAAGTTGTAATGTTTTATATATTTTTAATAGTACATATTTAAAAATGTATATAAATAAACTAAAATGATATTTAATTTTTTTTTTCTACAGGGATTTGTAAGACATAGCATAGGGCAAATGTATACAACATTTTAGATCCATATCTCTAATCTCTAACAGGTTATGAGAAAATCTTCCTTATCTTCTGTGATATCAGGTTAGGTTAGTTTATAAATGGACTTCCAGTAATGCTACGAGATTACAATTATTCCCAAAAGTATAAAAAAAAAAAAATATTGTAATGTAAAAAACCATTTTTCTAGATTTTCGCGTAAGTACATGTTTTCAGCATCCCTGTGAAATTACTGTCATTGAATGCCTTCCACCCTGCTTTGTACCATGATCATGTGCCTGCAATATACACTTACAGTAAAATCCCTCGTAACTGGCACCCAAATAACCGACAATACCAAAACAACGGCACTTTTGGCTGGGCCAAAAAAGAAAAAGTTTAAATGTGCCACATTGCCAGTCAGGGCCGTCAGTTTTGCCACATTAGGAAGTTTGCACGAACTTTCGTTTTCATGAATATTGGAACCTAAAATTAATGTATTATTTGTGTTGTTTGATGTGTTTTAATAAAGAAAATCCACGCAGTTTTTATGTTTATTTAGTTATGTTCGGGTCGTCAGTGTTGCCACATTAGGAAGTTCGCACGAACTTTCATTTTCAGTCAATATTCGAACATAGAATTAGTGTACTATTTGTGTTGTATGATGTGTTTTAATACGGAAAATCCACACAGTTTTTATGTTTATTCAGTTATGAGCAAGTGATAAAGAAATAAGCTTCATGTGGCTTCTGTTCCAAGATTTGGCACCATGAAATTCGAACTTTTGTTTGTATATACCGGTATTTATTCAATTAACCGGCAAAATCTCATATTCGGAACTAGCCTGGTCCCTTTGGTGCCAGTTATAAGGGATTTTACTGTATTTCGATTTTTATGATAAAATTTTAGCACTCAGAGTAAATTATTTTAGTTGGATGATCAAAACGTTTCTTTAAACCAATTTTAATTATTCGTTTTTCTTTCATTAAATTTAACAGATTTAGATTATTTTTTGTAATTCCACACCAAACAATAATGCCATATTGAATAATAGACTGAAAAAAGCTAAATAAACATTATGCAGAACTGGAATGGGTAAGCAACATCAAAGATTAAGAAATGTATTATTTTACAAAGCCTCTTACAAAGATAAGTAATGTGATAAGAACATTTTAAATTCTTCTTCCAGTGGTGGACATTTACTATTCATAGGATCTAACCAGTTTTCATTGTGTATTATTACTCTACTTCATCGCGAATTTTTAAAATTTTTAATATAAAAAGTAAATTAAGGGTTTTCGTGTATGAATACATTGCTGCAGAAGAGGTTGGTGAAAAGTTGTCTTTGAATTTCTGTTTCAGTATTGCAGAAGAATCTGGTTGGGGTTGTATGATACAAACCACACCCATGACACCAAAGATGAGCAACAGATAAAAGACTTTATGGTAGCAAAATATGAAAAAAAGAGGTTGGTATTGTTTATTGAATACTTCATTGTCGGACTTCTTTAGCACATAGAATTGGCATCTTGCTTTAGAAGATATTTTTGGTGAAGGTCATGTATGAAGTTGGAAGCAAGTATATTTCTTGGCACAGTCTCCTATTTGTTGGGTTTGTAAACACATTGCTGTCAATTTCATATGAACTGCAGTTACAAGTGATCCTTGAACCACTTTGCAAATATCCTGAATAAACCAACAGCAACACTAAAAGTAATTTGTATCCATGCTGATTTAGAGTATGTTGAAAGAACAATATTGTATTACTCCTGAAAACATAGTTAAATGTTATTATTGAAAATACTGTGGGTCTTCGATTATTATCACTAATTCATTCCACAAAACTGTGTCAGTTATCAAAACAACAGTAAACAAATCATTTAAACTCATGTGATAGTAACAATTCATTCCAAAAATAAAACCTTTTAGGTTATAACTTTAAACAAAACTACATATGTTACAAAAAATATTATCTGTTCACATGATCACATTGTTTTAAATATAATAAAATTTATTAAATTCGTTACTTTTTTTTATAGAACTTTCACAGAAAAGCTGAACACTGAAGCTCATGTTTTGACCATAAATGCTCCATTGCCACATCAATAAATTTATGAATGCAGTTATATTGTCAGACTCCAAAGCAGCTATTCTATCAATAGCACACCTTCATCTCAAACAGCAGAAATAACTAAAATGCTCTCTCAATTATTATCACTCAATAAAAGAATTGTATTTCAATGAATACCATCCCATTGTGGAATCCTGGGAAACGAGAATGCAGATGCTTTAGCAAAGAAGGGCAGCACTGCTACTTACAGACCTGTTGCTAAATCTATGTATTACTCTGTGAAGAGATTTATTAAATCTACATACTTAGACTTCAACAAACAAAATTTGATAACACAATCCCAAGGGAAAAATGGAACTCTCTGCATCAAAATCCACAGTTAATTCCCGATTTACCACGAAAATCGTCTGTAGCTGCATTTAGATTGGCAACAGGCCATGATTGTTTGGCCAAACACCTGCATAGAATTGGAATATATCAGTACCCTAACTGCCCATTGTGCAACTCAAACCAAGAAATGGATTCGGAACACCTCAAAATCTGTGCTTCACTAGCTGGTCATGATAATATCTTTGAAAAATATTGGAGTGCAAGAGGTCAAATGACTTTGTTGTCAAACGCCTGGCATTAGAAAACAATAACAACAACATAAATGCTCCATTTTCATGATAATGTAATGACTAACTTCCATTACTTCACTTATTGTAGACACTGCTAATTTTACCAAGGTTTTTAGTAATATATTTACTCTTTTCATCAACGTTTGTTCTGATCATTGTATTTGGAATTTTGTTTGCCACAATTTTTTGCCAGCTTCATAATCACTAATAATGTTTAATGTAATTTCCAATGAAGTAACATTCCTGGATCTCTTTATTGTTTTCGCACTTGTAGCAGTTCTTAGAACACTACTTTGATTAATTAAAATGTGTCTCCATGAAACTTATAGCAGAGTCCATATAGGCCAGTTTCTGTCTGTGTGCTAAAGCAGGGAGATGCACTATCACCTTTACTTTTTAATTTTGCTCTAGAATATGCCATTAGGAAAGTCCAGGATAACAGAGAGGGTTTGTAATTGAACGGGTTATATCAGCTGCTTGTTTATGGGTATGACGTGAATATGTTAGGAGAAAATCCACAAACGATTAGGGAAAACACGGGAATTTTACTTGAACTAAGTAAGCAGATAGGTTTGGAAGTAAATCCTGAAAAGACAAAGTGTATGATTATGTCTCGTGACCAGAACATAGTACGAAATGGAAATATAAAATTTGGAAATTTATCCTTTGAAGAGGTGGGAAAATTCAAATACCTTGGAGCAACAATAACAAATATAAATGACACTCGAGAGGAAATTAAACGCAGAATAAATATAGGAAATGCCTGTTATTATTCCGTTGAGAAGCTTTTATCATCCAGTCTGCTCTCGAAAAAACTGAAAGTTAGAATTCATAAAACAGTTATATTACTAGTTGTTCTGTATGGTTGTGAAATTTGGATTCTGACTTTGAGAGAAAATGGAGGTTAAGGATGTTTGAAAATAAGTGCTTAGGAAAATATTTGGGGCTGAGGGGGCTGAAGTTACAGGAGAATGGAGAAAGTTACACAACACAGAACTGCATGCATTGTATTTATTGTTCACTCAACGTAATGAGGACCATTAAATCCAGACATTTGAGATGGGCAGGGCATGTAGCATGTATGAATGAATGTAGAAATGCATATAGAGTGTTAGTTGGAACACCTTTGAGGAGACAAGGTGTAGATGGGAGGATAGTATTAAAATTGATTTGAGGGAGGTGGGATATGATGGTAGAGACTGGATTAATTTTGCTCAGGTTAGGGACCGATGATCGGCTTATGTGAGGGCAGTAATGAACCTCTGGGTTCCTTAAAAGCCATTTGTGAGTACATTGTAAGCAATTCTTAGCACAATTTTGCATAAAATAAAATAATCATTCTTAACTGCAAACAATTGACAACTTAACTGGTAGCTGTGATTGAACTCTTCAGTTTCATTGGTATCATTGCAGGTATTATTTAGAACCATCTGCTGCCGCCAAGAACAATGGTTCTGTTGGATTTTCACCTCCCGGAACTCAACCCCAATCGCGAACAGGGACGCCCATTCACGTCGCCACTCCTGCAACAACCACAACTACGACTGTTACTACAATAGCTTCGGATATCAAACCTTTGTCCATTCTTCTCGGCTCACAAGCAAAATCTCTCACCCTCAATGTGCAAGTAAGTTATTTCAATAATAATAATAATAATAATAATAATAATAATAATAATAATAATACAGTGAAACCTATTCAAGATGGAAGTGACATGGTCCTAATTTTTTTCCGTTGTGGACAGGTTTCCATATTATTCAGGTGTGACATTAAAATGGAATATTTTGTCATTCATATATATGAAAAAAAAAAATGGCATACCACAAACTGCAAGAAGTACAAAATATTCCATTTAACACTCATCACAATAAATCAGCTTTCTGTCACTCATTACGTTGGTGAATCATCTTGATTAAAATCTCATTTTCTGTATAAATATTATCGTAACTCACTCATTAGTCATTACACATTACTAAAGTTTACTAATCTCATTCTATTTAATATCTAACACTATACTCTAATACTGTGCTCCACATCACTGCACATTATTAATTAATTGGACTAGGAGCCATCTATTAGAAGCCTTGAATTCTGGTTTATTTAATTTCTTTCCCAGTTCAATAGCTTGCTTTGCAGAATAGATCCAGAAATTGGCTTGTTCTTTGAAAGGTCATGAAGAACCCACTCCCACAACAGTTCATTTATTTCCACATAAACAGTTGCTTTCTGGTTCCTTTTGTGTCGCCAATATTAGCCGTACACCCCATTATGATCTTTATTTTTTAAAGTGTCACACCTGAGTTTTCCACAACTGTACTTCAATATTGTTTCACATAGACTTTGTTTCTAATTTTCCTTTATCTCGATAACTTTTACTTCATCACTTAATCTTAATGCCACATTTTATGCAACTTTTTTTTTTTTGCCTGGAAATCACTACACTTGCGCTCTGTTTAGCTACGACAGTATACAGATGTGAAGCATTGAAAATCTTTGAAGGGACTCCTCTGCCTAGTCAACAGGGTAATAAAATTTATGACCGACAGGCCAACACACCCTCGTACCCTCTAGAATGTTGCAAAGAAAACTTGTTTTTATCTTAGCGACCTACATATTTCGTATATTCCTTGAAATTACACGCTGTTTCAAAATATAGTTACAAAATATAGTGTGTCCAAAATATTGTTTCCGTTTTGAACAGTAGCAGACAGTTTCTGTTTCCGCGTTGGACAGTTTCCGTTTTATTCAGGAAAAATTACACATAATACATACGAATTTCGCGGGACCAATAATAAATTGTTACGAAATAGACAGGGTTCCGGATTATTCAGGTTCCGATTTGAACAGGTTTCACTGTAATAATAATAATAATAATAATAATAATAATAATAATAATAATAATAATAATAATACTCATTCTAGTTTTAAGTCCTTTGATATGTTATGCTCTCATTTCACTTTGTGATGGCTTTCCTATGTTTCTGTTCCTAAAAGGTTACGGCTTAATGAATGTAGAAATTTTAATTCCCTTGTTCTCCTTTTCCAAGTTCTTCAAACCTGTACAGCTACCTACCTTTCGTTCGCTTCAGTTACCTATCATCGTATCACAATCTCCACACACGCACGCAAACTAGCCATTCAAGGACAGGGAACTCATATTGTAAACAGAGCAGTCAATATGAATACCTAAGTAAAACAGCAACTAATAAAGCAGAAGCTAAGCTCTTTGAGACAGTCTGTTCCCCATTGCTGAGCTATATCAACACATAAGACATCATCGTATTCATCATCATACACAATCTCACAATCGCACTTGTGGAATACTGTACCCAAATCATCAGAGGCTGTCTGAATTTAACATACCAGTATTCAAAACAAACTTATTAAGCATTTTCTTACTGTGAAGTGAACTGAGTATACTAACTTATGGCAAATGTTTCGAAATTGTTACTGTTTTGTTTCTCTTGATATTTGTACAATCATTTCTTCTTCTTCTGCTTCAAGCTGTAGGCTTTAACCCCGTTGCGGCTCCTTTATTTCTTGTCGGCCGATACTCTTTTTCTAGTGGGTACATAGCCAGCGATTATTTTCGGAATTCTATCTTGGCTCATGCGTTGTACGTGTTCCCACCATTTCTGTTTATACTCATCTACAGTTTCTAACAGGCTGTTAACTTTTAGATTGTTTCTTATTTCCTCATTCCTGATGTGATCCAATCGAGTTACTCCTGCTACACTTCGAAGAAATCACATTTCAGCTGCTTGTAGTCGACTTCTATCTTTCGCTTTTAAGGTCCGTTGTTATTGCCATAACTTTATATAGTTTAATCTGTGTATCTTTCCTTGTTTTATTTTGGAGTGTTCTTCTAATGGTCCCACATATATTATTAAATTTGGAAATTTTATAATCACTATCTTTTTCATGAGTATATGATAGATGGCAGCCAAGGAAGTTAAAAGTATTAACTTGTTCTATGATATAGTCTTCCACTACTACCTTTGATCTCACCACCCTTTTGCCCATAAATGCCATTCCTTTTGTTTTTTCTTTCGAAATAGTTAGATTCATATCTTTCGTAATTTTACACAATTCAAATAGTCCCCTTTGCAACGTATCATTGTCACTAGCTAATATGACTTGATCATCAGCAAAGAGGAGGTTTGTTAAGAATTTTTTGTTTTTAACGTTTTCTGGTATGCTAAATTTCTGCATTTGCAACTTAAATTTCCTCATTTCTTCGTCAAGATAAAGATTAAAAAGTGTTGGCAGCAAACTGCAGCCCTGTTTTACTCCTAAATTTACTGTCTCATAATACAGTTTTCCTTGAATAATGAGGGAAAAATTGTTCCGGAGCCGGGTATCGAACCCGGGACCTTTGGTTTAACGTACCAAAGGTCCCGGGTTCGATACCCGGCTCCGGAACAATTTTTCCTCGAAATTATTCAAATCAACTTTGCAGGGAGTTATACCTGAAAATCTTGATTTGCACAGTTTTCCTTCTTTGGATTTATAGCATATGGTAGAGTTTTCATATAAACTTTTACTATGTCTATTAAATGTTTAGTAATGCCTCTTAATTCCATAATTTCCCAGAGTTTATTTCTTTATATATTATCAAATGCCTTCTGATAGTCTATAAACAGTAAATGGAGCTCTTTATTTAATTCTTTGGATTTTTCCATCATTTGTTTTATTGTGAATATGTTATCAATACATGATCTTCCTTTTCGGAATCCTGACTGTTCTTCCAAGAGGATGGTTTCGGTAATAACTTGTAATCGTTTTGTTATTATTTTTATTTATATATTATATGCTTCATTTAATAAGCTAATTCCTCTATAATTAATGCAATAATTTTCTTATTTTTAGATATTGTGAATTTTATTAGTAACAACAATGTAATTTATTTGTCACAACAATAATTCCTTTCTACAATTCGCCTTAAACGCTCTCGTCAACAATTGGATCTTCACTCAACACAGTATTCGTTATAGCACCCCACCGACGACAATGACAATTTACTTGGACTATTACGCACAACAATGAACTGTTAATCTTAACTAATATTTACAAAGCACTATTTACAAATCAGAACTATGAGTTCTCAGTTCACAGTTCTTCTATCTCAGTCACTCGAGTTCACAGTATCTCGAACCACAGACCTTCAGAGACAGTTCACTGTACTCGAACTCGGGTCCCTCCAACTGCGGTCCACTGCACTCGAACTCAGGTCCCTCCAACTGCGGTCCACTGCACTCGAACTCAGGCCTTCGGATGCTGATACAGTTGCGGACGCACACTCGAGTCGAACTCCGGTACACAAGACTGGCTTTCTCACTGACTGGCTGACTAATCAACTGAAAACTGCTGTCGTTCCTTCGCGACCGTAATTTATAACCACAGCGACGTAGCCTCGAAAGTTCCACGCGTCTCTAGAGATGGCACTCCAGAAAAATCCAGAGCCCTCTCCTCTCTACCAGCACCACATGCGCGCGCACTCTCTCTCCACTCTCTCGCCGCGTTGGTCTTTTCCCCCTCTCCGCCCGCGCCATCCCAAAGTGCTCCGCGCGATCTTCTCTCTTGTGGGACGCTGGCCGTGAGTTCGAATCTCACGTCGCTGTCACATTGCTCCCTCCTTAAGGCTGCTCGTCCCGGCAGTCCCTTGGTAGGCTGCTAATCGGTCCAGATGCACCACCATCATCTTCCTCGAGGTTGTCGCTGGATGCGGTACACTACGTCGTTGATCCGGGTCACCACGCGGTATGGTCCATCCCAGGCACGCTGCAGCTTTGGTGATTTTCCTTTGGTCCTGGTAGGTCGATACAGCCACACCAGGTCGCCCTCCTGGAATCCTGCAGAGTTGGCTAATCTGTCGTAGCGCACTTTCATCCTGTCGCTGGCCATCTTGAGGTGTTCTATGGCCAGTTGGTGAACTCCATTCAACTTCTCGGTGAGTTCTGCCACATAGTCAGTTGCTGGCTGGTCGGCGCTGGGTGGCGTGCCAAACAGCAGATCACAGGGCAGGCGCAGCTCTCTCCCGAAGACCATGTTTGCCGGTGTCATCCCTGTTGTATCGTGGACCGAAGCTCTGTAGGCCAAGAGGAACAGTGGGACTCTGGCATCCCAGTCTCGTTGATGGTTGGACACCACCTTCCGCAGGTGCTCCTCCACGGTTTTGATGTATCATTCCACCATGCCGTCGGACTGTGGGTGGAGGGAGTGGTCCTGGTTTTATGCACCCCCAGATGCTCGAGCAATTCTCCCATCAGGTTGGATTCGAAGTTGCGCCCCTGATCGCTATGCAATTCCCGGGGCACCCCAAATCGGCAGATGAAGTTGTCAAGCAGCGCGTCGGCCACCGTCGAAGCCTCTTGGTTGGGAATTGCGTACACCTCTGGCCATTTTGTGAAGTAATCCATGGCGACTAGCAGGTAGCGGTTCCCGCAATCCGTGACCGGGAACGGTCCAGCAACGTCGATGGCGATCCTCTCAAAAGGAGCTCCCACGTTGTACTGCTGAATGGCTCCCCTGCTGCGGGTCCTTGGTCCGCGACTGGCTGCACAGGTGTCGCATCTTCGGCACCATTGTTCCGTGTCGGTTCTCTGATGCAACCAATAGAACCTCTGCCTTAACTTGTCCAGCGTCCTGTTGGCTCCCAGGTGGCCTCCAGTCACTCCAGCATGAGTCTCCTCCAGCACTTCCTTCACCTTGCTCCTGGGCAGGACAAGTTGTTCTATGTGGGTCCTTCCATCGGCCGACTCCCAAATCCTCTTCAGGATACCGTCCTTGACAGTGAAGGATTCCCACTGGGCCCAGTAGCTCTTGTAAGTGGTGCTACGGTTGGCGATATCGGCCCATACTGGTCTCTGGCCGGACTCCACATCACGTAGTAGCTGTCCAATGTTTGGGTCCTCCAGCTGCTCCCTCCTTATGGCGGCGTTATCCCATCCTGGGCTCGGCTGGGCAGCAATTGCTCGGACTGCATGGGCGCCATCCCGCTCTTCTTCTACTTTCAGGCAGTGTTTACACCCATCCGGGCACGGGCGTCGTGATAAGGCATCAGCGTTGGAATGTTTCTTCCCTTGTCGGTGTTCGGAGGTGAAGTTGTACTCCTGCAGTCGTTGAACCTAACGGGCGGTCTGCCCCTCCAGATTCTTGAAGCCCAATAACCAGGTGAGTGCAGAATGGTCTGTCCTCAGATGGAACTCCTGGCCATACAAATATTTGTGGAAATGCTTCAGGGCTTCCACAATGGCAAGAAGTTCTCTACGGGTCACGCAGTAGTTTCTCTCAGCCTTGGACAATGTTCGGCTGAAGTAGGCAATCACCCTCTCTTGCCCGTCTTGTTCCTGAGAGAGTACTCCGCCAATGCCTACGTTGCTAGCATCCGTGTCGAGCGTGAACTTCCTTCCAGGGATGGGATATCCCAGTACAGGAGCATTGCAGAGCACCTCTTTCAGTGACTGGAAGGATGACTCCGCCTCGTCCGTCCACTGGAATTGTCGTTTCTCCTCGGTCAGCTGGATTAGAGGCTTAGCGATGTTGGCGTACCCAGCTACAAACCTTCTGTAATAAGTGCAGAGGCCGAGAAAGCGGCGCAACTCCTGTTTGTCCCTCGGTCTCGGCCATCCCCTGACGGCTTGTAGCTTCTCCGGGTCCGTGGCCACTCCGTTCGTCCCTTCTACGTGCCCTAAGTAGCTGACCTTCTTCTGGAACAGATGACATTTCTTCGGGTTCAACTTCAGCCCGGCTTGTCGCAGTCTCTCGAACACTTTCCTCAGGTTCAACAGCTGTTCGCTGAAAGTCTTGCCCACCACGATGACGTCATCAAGGTACAGCAAACAGGTGTCGTATGTCAGGCCTCTCATTACGGACTCCATTAGTCTCTGGAATGTAGCCGGGGCGTTGCAGAGGCCGAACGGCATAACGGTGAACTGCCATAGTCCCTGGCCTGTAGAGAATGCCGTTTTCTCCTTGTCCTCAGGTTGTAGCGCCACCTGCCAGTATCCTGACTTGAGATCCAACGTCGAGAACCACTCTACTCCGGCCAGGGTGTCCAAGGTGTCGTCAATTCGTTGAAGGGGAAAGCAATCTTTCCTGGTGACGTCATTCAGTCTTCTGTAGTCCACGCAGAAACGCAGGTCCCCATTCTTCTTCTTCACCAGCACTACAGGTGATGACCGAGGGCTGTCGGATTCCTCGATGACTCCTCTTGCTTTCATGCCCTCCAATTGGCTGTCAATCTCCCTCTGTTTAGCTAGAGGGACGCGTCGAGGAAGTTGTCTGATTGGGCGAGCATTTCCGGTGTCGATGCGGTGCTGAACTTTCTCCGTTTTCCCGTAGTCATTTTCAGACAGACTGAACACGTCCTGAAATTCTGTCTGTAAATTGTGGACTTGTCTTCTTTCTCTTTTGCTTAAATTCGCCGGCAATTCTCGAGCCAGCTCTTTCAGTGATGGGTCTCGATCTGGACGTGGTCGGTGACACTCCTCGTTTTCTGCCAGCGACGTCACAGACACCACCGGCTCGACGCTACCTAGTACAGTTCCACTAGGCACCTCCTTGTCCCGATTGGTGACATTCAGGACCCTCACCGGTACCACCTTCTGATTCGGGAGTAGGGATATGGCCACATAAACCCCATCTATCAGAGTTGTTTGCGAATCGAGGAGCAGGTTTCTCTTAGGTTGTCCGTCCAGTCTTGCCGTCACCACCATCTCGCAGCCTGCTGGGATTGTCACATGATTCTCCAGGGTGAGTCTGCTGGCCATGGGTTGTCTTCGACGTTTCTCAGGAACACTTCATCCTGACCAAAACGCAGGATACGGCGCCGGACGTCCACCGTTGCATCGAAAATCCGCATGGCGTCGAGTCCCAGGATGACGTCTTCAGTGATGTTGGCGACGAACACCCACATCTCCAGTCTCCTCTTTCCCAATGTCAGATCCAGGAAAACCTCCTTTTGGATGGGCAGGTTCTCGCCTGAGGCAGTACGTAGCTCATACCGGCGCAGCGGTGTCCTCCCAGGTAGTCCACGCACGACTTCCGGTCTGGCGATAGTGAGCGACGCCCCGGTGTCTACCAGTACTCTGCATGGGCGGCCTCTTATCCATCCGTCAGCAATCAGCCCATCGTCGCATCTTCTGTTAACCGTCTTCAAGATCAGCCGAGGGGATGGTGATGATGGCGCCGACGTGCCCCTCATCGCATCGGCCCCTTTTAGTTTTCCTGTTTGTGACCAGATCGGTCACAGTCCCTCCTCAGGTGTCCAGGCTCGCCGCAGGACCAGCAGGTAGGCACTCCTCGTCTTCGTCGCTCGGGTGATTTCGGTTGACGCTCCTCGACGTCGGCCGCCGCGACGCTCCTAATCCGGTGCGATGCCGAGACGTTCGCAGTCAACTTGGCTGCCTCCATCCTGAGGGCCGCCGCCAGAGCTGCGTTGATGGTGCGATGCTCTGCTAAGAGTAGCTGTTGTCTTATTTCCGGGTCTCGAACTCCGCTGCCGAAGGTGTAGGCCGCCTCTCCAGTGATGAAATCATTAGGTAGGCCCCTGAGGGCCTTATGGGCCAGTTGTTCCACCGCCATCGCGAATTCTTGTAGGGACTCGCCTGACTGTTGGACCCTCGTTTTTAGTTGGGTCCTAAATGCTGCAGCAAGTTGATGGTCACCATAACGTCCCTCCAGGGCCGCCATTATCTCAGCGGCTGTCCCATCTTCTGGAACGCTGTGAAGAATCTCCGACGCCTGTCCTTGAAGCACGGTCAGCAGCTGAGTAGTCTTCTCCACTGGGGTCCACCCATTATGTGCTGCGGTGGCCTCGAACTGGCGACGGAATATCGCCCAAGACGTCGTACCGTCGAACTTCGGCGTCTTGACGTTGTGATGTCTGGCTGAAGGCGATGATTCCGCAGGGCCACTATATGGAGTCCTCAACTCTGTGGCCGTTTCTTGCATGGCACGTCGAACCTCCTCGGCAACTATCTGTTTCTGTTCTCTAGCCTGGCGATCCACCAACGCCAGGATGTGCTTGTTTTCTTCAGCATGTCGGTCCATCAACGTGAGTATGTGCTTGTTTTCTTCGGCGTGTTTTTCCATCACCTCACTCGTCTTGTCCAGCAACTCGCTCGTCTGCTCTTGACGACGCTCGAGATCGCGGATTTTGCCGTCGAAATGGTCTACCTCCTGTCTCAATTCAGTTACTGTCTCGTTTATAGTTGATAATTCTTGTTTAGGTTGTCAAGGTCGGCTTTGAGTTCGTCTTTCACGATGGCGACAATTCCATCTACGTGGGCTGAAACGCTTTCAATTTGCGTAGTGACGTCATCTTTCACTCCGCTTATGTCGCCTTTCACTCCGCTTATGTCACTTTTCATCTCCGTTTTCACTTCACTTATGTCACCTTTCACTTCACTTATGTCGCCTTTCACTTCACTTATGTCACTTTTCATCTCCGTTTTCACTTCACTTATATCGTTCTTCAACTCACTGATGTGCTTGTTCATCTTTCATTTCTGCTTTCATTTCCGCGATGGCTTGCAGGATCTGCTGTAGGTTCTCTCCATTGTCGATAATGTCCCACTTCTGACACCAGTGTGAATTTTATTAGTAACAACAATGTAATTTATTTGTCACAACAATAATTCCTTTCTACAATTCACCTTAAACGCTCTCGTCAACAATTGGATCTTCACTCAACACAGTATTCGTTATAGCACTCCACCGACGACAATGACAATTTACTTGGACTATTACGCACAACAATGAACTGTTAATCTTAACTAATATTTACAAAGCACTATTTACAAATCAGAACTATGAGTTCTCAGTTCACAGTTCTTCTATCTCAGTCACTCGAGTTCACAGTATCTCGAACCACAGACCTTCAGAGACAGTTCACTGTACTCGAACTCGGGTCCCTCCAACTGCGGACCACTGCACTCGAACTCAGGTCCCTCCAACTGCGGTCCACTGCACTCGAACTCAGGCCTTCGGATGCTGATACAGTTGCGGACGCACACTCGAGTCGAACTCCGGTACACAAGACTGGCTTTCTCACTGACTGGCTGACTAATCAACTGAAAACTGCTGTCGTTCCTTCGCGACCGTAATTTATAACCACAGCGACGTAGCCTCGAAAGTTCCACGCGTCTCTAGAGATGGCACTCCAGAAAAATCCAGAGCCCTCTCCTCTCTACCAGCACCACATGCGCGCGCACTCTCTCTCCACTCTCTCGCCGCGTTGGTCTTTTCCCCTCTCCGCCGCGCGCCATCCCAAAGTGCTCCGCGCGATCTTCTCTCTTGTGGGACGCTGGCCGTGAGTTCGAATCTCACGTCGCTGTCACAATATTTAAGTCATTTTCTTCAATCACTAATGTGTTAGGCAGTCAATATATTGCATTAGTATTTTTTTGTGTTCAGAAAGTTTATCCACAGTCGATTTTCTGTATATATGGCAGTGATTTTGTTTGTTTGTTTTCAGACGTCAGTCACATTACCTGATGACAACATGTTCACACCAGATAAGCCCTCAAACGAGTTCCTGGCAGATTTCGGATCTGCAGACCCTTTCAGTTCCTCTTCGCAAGTGGTGTCTGCCTCCACACAACCTTCTTTTGCAAACTTCGAAAACAATCCCATCTTTAATTCATCTAGTAAGTACTATCTATGTGACTTTACATTATTTATGAACTCACAGAAAGCAGTAGACAAGGTGTCCTGGTATTTATGCATTTCTCTTTATGTCTGGTGAAGTAGCAAGGTGAATTTTTACCTGAGTGAAAAGTGGCTCTCAGGAGCCCGCCCATTTCTCTCATTTAATGACACCATTTTTTGTATGTGCTGTAAATCATTTAACCGACTAGCTGTCTCAGCTTAATTATAATTTTTTACATATTGCATATAGACTGAATTGAATTACACAATCAGCTCATAAATTAAGTTATTTTTTATATAGGCTTTATCTCAAATTAAATAAACATGTACTAGTCGTTAAAATTTAACTGAAAAATATTGTTGAAGAATCTTTAGGACCAATTGTATAAAACTCCCTGACTAAAGATCAACTTTGATCGAAGATCGAAAAGTGAACCGAGTTCAGACACTTCTTCTTTTGTATAAAACTTTTCTGCGATCAAATTACCTTGGTTCAAATGCAATCTAAGTTCACGTGAAAAGGATTTGGCAACATCGCATAAACAGGTGAAATACGTGATGCGCGGACAGGTTTGTTCAGTGTCGCCAATCTAGCGACTTTAACTCTTTTTCAACAATTTCTTTTAACTTTTATATTGCTTAAATAGGGATTTAGTGACCTTTTTAGCACCCCATAGTGACAAAATTTAATCTTTCTTTGTTGATAATGAGAAATCTAGCGACTTTACAACTACTTTTTGGCGACTTTCCGTACACTCTGTTGGAGACACTGGTTTGTTTTGTGCAATGTACATAATATTGGCGGACAATAAGAAGAAGGTTGACTGTTCTCTGAGTTATCATGTTATGGTGTTTGATACTGCTAAACATAATAAAGCTTTATAAAACAAAAATTTTCGTTTAGTAATACAGTTAATTGAACATTTATGAATGTACCTATCATATCCATTAATAATTAATGGTTGGTATAAACATAATATAATTATAGGTTATGTTATTTGATACTGCTGAACATGATGGAGCCTTATAAAATATAAGATTGTTTGTGTATTAAGGCAAGAAATTGAAAGAAATATATATAAATGTACCTATCATATCTATTAATATTAATAATAATGGATATTTTATTTGCACAATCTGTCGCTCGTATATTTCAAACAGAAAAGAAATAACTGAACTTGGATCGTCTAACTTAATCGGAGAAATTTCTTCAGTCAAAGTTGACTTTAGTTTGAGACAAATTAATCTCAGATTAGACTTTATACAACACAAAATTCCAAGTTCAGCTGAAACAAGGATCAATTTAACCTCTGATCTAAGATTAAATGGTTTATACAATCGGGCCTAGTGTATTGTAAATATAAGTCCCACACTGTGGTGTCGCAGTCTATGGCATTCTGCCTGGGACACGCATTACGGAATGCGCGCTGGTTCGAGTCCTCATGGAGAAAGAAATTTTCTCATAAAATTTCGGCTAGTGTATGGGACCGGTGCCCACCCAGCATCGTGATGCACTTGGGGAGCTATGATAGGTAGCGAAATCCGGTTACGCAAACCAGCTATAAGGGCTGGGGCTCATCGTGCTAACCACACGATATCTCCATTCTGGTTCGATGATCGTCCACCTCTGCTTCTGCATGTGGCCGCGAGGCCAGCAGCCGGCTGGTCTGTCTTGGCCCCTCGTTGGCTGTAGCGCCATGGATTATTATTATAAATATTCATAATTTAAATATGTATGTCACTGTTGTATTGATTAAGGCTGGTTGAGTGGAGGAGAAGACCTTATGGCCTTAACTCTGCTAGCGAAAATAAAACATTCTACTGTATTGTATAAATCTCAACTTCACTTCCCTTCCAAAGAAAGCCCTGCTTAAGATTTTTATTGTCCTTCATAATCATTTGTTTCCAGCTAGATTTGAACCCACGAACCTCATTACACAGGATAGGTAAATATTTATCCAAGCTCAATATCCCTTACAGAATGATTAATGAAATGTCATAGCGTAGGAATACTGTATAATACATTCTGCTTATTGGTTTATTAATAGACATTTACCTGAATTATATTTATGTGAATCATTATTGATTCAAGCAGGACATTGTGTCGGATTGCAAATCAAGCTTTCAGGTATAACTCCCTGTAAAGTTGATTTGAATAATTTTGAGGGAAAAATGGTTCAAATCAACTTTACAAGGAGTTACACCTGAAAGCTTGATTTGCATAATACACGTCACTGTTCGTTAACAGAAAACCCACAATTTAAGTCACACAGTGTTGGTTGCTTGACGGTTGTCAGCCCACTTTGAGGCCTGTGGATATAGAGGGAAAAGTTGGATCGGTGTCGGGTAGAGTTCCCAGGTAGCTCAGTTGGTAGAGCGTTTGTACGTTTAACCAACGATCCCGGGTTCGATACCCGGCCCAGAACAATTTTTCCCTCAAAATTATTCATTGTGTCGGATTGTTGTGAAATAGAAAATTCTCCTGTTTCCAAATATTATGGAATTATAAGATATGTTATGTCACTGATGTGTAATGTGAATTTATGAACATTTGGTAGGGCTGAAGAATGTATCACATATCTTGATGGGTAGTTGTTACAGTTGTAAATTTTATTGAATTATTTTCAGTTGTGCCTTGTAACAGGTCTCCATTTATGTAACACCAGCCCCTTTGTATTTGGTAGGGATATCTTGTCTAATTTAGCCCAACATGTTGTTACTTACAGACGATCCCATTTTTGGCAATACGATGAACAGTGATAATGTCCCGCCCAGATATAACACCAATCGATGGAGTGAGTTCACTTTGTCCTTCGTGTTGTTTGCACAGCAATGATTTGAAATAGCTCACTTAACCTATGTTTAATTATTGTTGGCATGCTGCAATAGATCTGTCTGTCTTTATAAATAGCGGCTGAAAAGTTGAGTGGTTCTCTGTCAATTTTCGTTATTGGGCCCACTTCCATTATTGTGTCCCAAAGTCAGACGAAACAGCTAACATTTGCGAATTAATTTATTGAAAGTAAACATTTACAAAGTCATTTCTTCACCAGAACTAATGAAGGAGATGTTGAAACTGCCTGTCTCTATTTTCCAAACATTTTTGGCATCTTTTTAAGAAACTGCCAATCACTCATTGCATTTAATATCTTTGGAAATATAGAGACATTGTTATCAAAGATGCAAGGATTTTGTTTGTGTACTTCACAGAGATAGAGGATATGGTTCTTGCACCTCGGTAATATTGTGTGGTTTTCGTCTTTAATAATCATAAATTCTTGTTTGCTGTAAAGAAACGCCAAAACAATTTCTTAGGAAAATTCTTCAGATGAGGTAATATCCACACATTCTTCAGTGACGATTCCATGTTGACTTCTAGGCACTTCATCTGGTGGGCTTGATACTAATATACCCGTCCATGTGAAGGAACTTGCAGATAAGACAGATACTGCATGGTGGTATACACTCAACTCTTCAGCCTGGTTATTAACATTACAGTTAAAGCACTTTTTTCTTCTCAGTTGCAGTAATTGTGATGTACAAGTATTTATTATAATGTTTGTGAATGAGTAGGTTTGAATTTATTTTCAGTTTGAGATGTTTTTGTGTGTTTATGCAATAAGTCATTGCTACTGTGATATTACCAGAGTTCACAATTGTGTGATTACTAGCAGTGTGCTACATGTTTGTTTTATGTGTATCAACAGTTTCGTGAGCTTTGTATACATTTTCTTTCTAGCTTTTGCTTGGCACCATTATTTTTATCAGAATTTTCTTCATAAAAAGTTTTGTTGTGCTGTAACATATATGGTTATTTAATTATTTCTGTGGGTTTCTGAGTCAAAATTTAAATTGTGTTCAACATTTAATGTTTAATTACGGAGTGTTCTCAACTCTAGTTAACAGGTATCACAGTAATGATTGGAGAGACCTTTGATGGAGAAGATTGGGAACATGTTTATTCAGAATCTCACTGCATTACAACCATATGTGCACGGCTTGAAAAAAGCACTCATGTGCTCGTCTGTGACAAGTGAAAATTTTTATTTGACGAGAAAAAATTCGGACTTTTTTAAAATGTATTTTTGTAGTTAGACCATGCTGATTTGTGAAAATTTTCCTGACTGGTGAGCTATTATAAAATTGATGAAAGAGTGATGGAACGGAGAAAAATTCTCTCCGGCGCCGGGATTTGAACCCGGGTTTTCAGCTCTACGTGCTGATGCTTTATCCACTAAGCCACGCCGGATACAACCCCGACGCCGGTCAGAATCGTCTCAGATTAAGCTCCATCTCTTGGGTTCCCTCTAGTGGCTGCCCTCTCCACTACGTCATAGATGTCTATGAGCGCAGGACCGAAGTCCATACATGTGTTGAGGTGCACTCGAATGAGTGACTGGTTGGCCGGAATCCGACGGTATGGGCACCGTCTTAAATCACAAAGTGATTTATTACGCATATCATATATATCATATATATATATATATATATATATATATATATATACAAAGTGATTTATTACGCATATCATATATATATATATATATATATATATATATATATATATATGATATGCGTAATAAATCACTTTGTGATTTAAGACGGCGCCCATACCGTCGGATCCGGCCAATCAGTCACTCATTCGAGTGCACCTCAACACATGTATGGACTTCGGTCCTGCGCTCATAGACATCTATGACGTAGTGGAGAGGGCGGCCACTAGAGGGAACCCAAGAGATGGAGCTTAATCTGAGACGATTCTGACCGGCGTCGGGGTTGTATCCGGCATGGCTTAGTGGATAAAACATCAGCACGTAGAGCTGAAAACCCGGTTCAAATCCCGGCGCCGGAGAGAATTTTTCTCCGTTCCATCACTCTTTCATCATATGATGACGCAGAATATCTGCATGGAAATATCATATGTACTTCGGTACATCAAAATATATATAAATATATATATAATATATAATATATATTATAAAATTGTTAATGCCCTGCATATGTAGCAAATTTGCCAACATACTACTAAAAAATGCACACACACTTCAGCAAAGACCGTCATAGCTATTTAATCAAAGACTAGTTGAGAAGAGCTAGTACAGTGAAACCTCTCCTTACGGACACCCACAAGATACGGACACTCCTCATATACAGACAGATTTTTATGTCCCAACTAAAATAGTATAGAAATAATGATAAATTAAACTCTCAATTACGGACACTCTCAGACACGGACACAAACAGCTGTTTCACAGTCCTAAAGCTTGCTTTACCTCCTGACTGCGGACAGAACTTGGATTTCAAGCTCTAATATGTTACAAAAATGGAAAATTTAGTTTTGAGAGCTGTACAGAAATTCCTTAACATGAAAGAAGACAGTAAGAGTCTCGTAGGCTACCACTAGCCAAGCTGGCGACCCCTGGTTAGCTGGAAGTGGGTGGATAAACAATGTCATTTAGTTCCAAATTAAGAGCAGGAACTGGGAATTCTGAACTGCTAACACATGCACAGATGTTTAATCTGAAGTTATGGTTAAAATGCTTCGAGACTAGGCAGGTGAAAATAAAAAAATAGACCATCATGAGTGATTTGGAAGGTGACAGCGATATATTTTACAAAGAATTAAGTTCAAAAAATGAATATAATTTTAATATGAGAAGAAACTTCGAAGACCATGAAAGAAGAGTTCAAGAAATGTTCCAACAATGTAAAATCCTGAACTAGTTCTGATACCGTACACAACTGGTGCATGCGTCGAAAGAAGTCGGTATTAGTTCAGAATGTGTTCTGAATTGCTTGCTGGAACAAACCTGTTTTAAATGGGTTTCAGTAATCAATTTTTCTGCCTGATTAATTTTTTTGCAACTACATACAGAACAAGATTAACTGGCAAAATGTGTAATCTTATGCTGGAAAATATAGAAAAGTTGTATTGTAATCAATGTTGAGTCCAGACCATGCAAGAATTTTTTATTGTCTTAGTGTAAAAAATCTAGTTACCTAGTTCATGAATTCAGGTAAGGATTTGTTGTTCCTGAAAAACTGTTTAATTATACAGATTTAATATGTCAGCATATTAAATTTAGACAAAACTATTAATCTCTGAACATTTGTTTTGTAAGTAATTATGTAACCCTGCCCCAACTGGTTTACAAACGAAGATATTTTAGTATTGAAATATTTATTTTAAATTTTCATAGTTTGGGAAAAAATTTCTTCGTATTGTGCTGGTCTCCAGTTATGAGTATGTAGGAACATTTCGTATGTGGTTATGATGTTTTTGTGTAAAGTAATGCTGTGGTTTTATTTGTCAAATTCTTAACATGCATGTTAATGTTTATTTTTATCTATACTTACACAGAATTAAAATGTTGCTTTCTTCATTTCAATCAAGAATTTATTTTAATGTGATAGATTTTTTTCTTTCAGTAAGAGTGAATTTCGTAAGTAAAACAATGGTAAGTTGTGCTCGTTACAACATATAATCTGTGTAGCTTTATTTGCCTTAGATTTTAGAAGCAACATCAAACATGATGTAAAATTAACCCTTTCCAGCAGATTGTACGAGATTTATGATGGTTAAGGAAGCTGTGGACATCCTCCATAATCATTTGTATCGTATCTAGAATTGGTTATTATTTAGTTATATTGTTCATTTGTAATCATATTATTTGTTTAATTGTTCTGGATACTAGTGGTCACCCACAGATGGCAGGCAGATTGATACACAGAATAGAAGTGTTACAATTGTGCAGATTGAAGGGGGCAATAGAATACATTAAAATTACAAAAAAATACCTGTTATTATTTTTATAACTAAGTGCATGGTCAATTAGAAAATTATGCTGACCTGCGTAGCTTGGCATCACTGACTCGCCTATGAATACACACATGCACTCAGATCTAAGTAGCAGCCAGCATTCCATCCCTTAGTTACTACAGTAGGGTCGCCAGACTTTCTAATGGCAGGAAATAATATGAAGTCTGTTCAAAAATATCGGACCTTTGATCGACACAAATACATTTATTCATACACTGTACATTTACTCTAATCTCCTTCAAAGTAGTCCCCTTGGCAATGCACACCAGAGGTCTGCATCGGATGTTTTCGCTCGAGCGCCAAGTAGTTCATAGCATAATCCGATAGGTAACGCACATGCATGATGGGTAAAATTGTCACGAGCGATAAATCCTCGAATGGTATAAGCCAAGCGTTAGACATTCGTTCTTGTTACAGTGATGAACTGTGTAGTAACATCATAGATGTTTATCATTTCAAAACTTTGCAGTGTTTAACTAACCTCTCCATAGTACAACTACAAAACTTACTTTAAAATGTAATATAAATGTTGTAGGTAAATGTTTTTTTTTTTTTTTTTTCCACACAGGAGTGATTTTGTTTTTGCCTCATCTGATAGATGTTATTGGATGTAAATGTAATTATTATAAATGGAGAACACGATCACGATAATGCAAGAACTGTATCAAGTTTCCTAGTAATAATAATAATAATAATAATAATAATAATAATAATAATAATAATAATAATAATCTCTAATAATTAGTGTATCAATCTTTGCGTCTGTAACAGTTGTGCAGCATGATTATTCGTTTTATTATATTTTCTGTGACGTTATCTCTGTACTAATATTGTTATTAATCTACTGCTATATCAATAATATTTTGTAAAACATTTCTACATTGTCGCAGTATATAGGCGGAACACTATGTATGGACCTATCATATTATATATGTGGTAAATCAAATATTGAATAATTTTTAATTAGCAATAATAACCGTATATCGAAGTTTTTCATACTATTTTATTTATAACTTCATGTTCCTGTTTTGGTACGTTCCATTAAACGTTTGTCATAAACGCAGAAAATAAAACCTTATTTTTACCGTGTGAGCAAAACATATGTGTATCTTATCTGTCGCCTTCCATACAAGATAAGACATGTCGGTGAGATGACCCTGTACTGTGCTTCTATTTATTACGAGCGTATCACGACTGATCGTATCTCACTCGAGGGTGCGACACTCGACCGAGTTCAAGCGAGCGATTTAACTCCAATGCAGCACTCTGATGCACACACTTCTCCCAGTGGTCCCACCATTGTTGGAAGCACTTCTGGAACGCATCTTCTAGAATGGTGTTCAGCTGGGCCATTGTGTTCTGCAGAATGTCTTCTCTTGATTCAAATTGGGTCCCTTAAAGAGGAATATTCAACTTGGGGAATAACCAAACATCACATGGAGCAATTTCGGGGGAGTAGGGAGCCTGACGAACCACGGGAATGTTGTGTTTGGTCAAGAAAGTTTGAATCAGATGCGAAGAATGGGCTGGTGCAGTATCGAGATGGTGTCGCTGCCCACAGGTCCTGTCAAAATTCCTTACCCCCACCTCGTTCGCAAGTTCTCGGACTGCGATAAGACGATCCTGCATGAACAAAGTCTGCATTTGGTCAATGACATTGTCATTTCGGCTTGTGGAAGGCATACTGGTTCGCAGTTCGCTGTCCACTTATGTGCGGCCATCTTCGAAGAAGTTGTACCACTCCTTTATCTGTGAGATGCTCATGGCATCATTCCCGAAAGCCTGTTGGATCTTGTGAATGATTTCCACTTGGGTATCAACAAGCTTTTGGCAAAATTTGGTGCAGTATCACTTTTCAAGTCCTTTCGTCATTTGACAATCCGATGGACTCTGACTATACTTCCTCACTCATAGGCCGACTGTCAGCGACTGATGCTTTGTGCGGGCGGGAAAAAATTCACACATGCACATGAATGTCCCCTATACATCTCCATTGAAGGATGCCTCCTATGCTTAATTTGTTTATGCGGGAAAAATTAAGGTTCGATATTTTTTTGAACATACTTCGTACAAGTTAATCTTTTTATTTAATTTGCAAGGTCGACCTGGTTGGCAAGTTGGTATAGCGCTGGCCTTCTATGCCCAAGGTTGCGGGTTCGATCCCGGGCCAGGTCAATGGCATTTAAGTGTGCTTAAATGCGACAGGCTCATGTCAGTAGACTTACTGGCATGTAAAAGAACTCCTGCGGGACAAAATTCCGGCACATCCGGCGACGCTGATATAACCTCTGCAGTTGTGAGCGTCGTTAAATAAAACATAACATTTTTTTTTTTTTAATTTGCAAGATAACTGTCCATTTCATTGAAAACCTACAAAGGGATAAATAATTAAGTATTCATTTGGAACTAATGTGGTATTAGAATTTTTTGCTGTACTCATCCAAGAAATAAGTTTTAAAATCTGCAGTTACATTACTTTAATTTCTGTTTATATTTAATATCTAGAGCTCTAGAACTTATCCTAAGTATTGCAGTGTTTAATGTGTATTTGTCATAGTAAGAATATTGTGGATATTTGCACCATGTTATGAAGAAAGAAGCATAAAATGATTCAGGTTTGTTATTGTCTTTTTCATCCCTCTGGTTTTCAGAAAATGCTGGAAGTATGTTTTCTGAAACGTAATGAAAATAAAACTTACTGCTTTGTAATTTACTTTTCAAATCATTATATGAACTACTACAAGCAAACTTGAAAAAGAAATTAGATTATTGCTTTGTAAACATTCGATTTTGTTTGTATATTACTTTTGCATGTGTAGGCACTTCATTAAAATTGGCTAATCAGTTGTTTTCATTCCAGTAAAGTTTTACATAACCCTTTCATGCTGTATGTGCCAAGTAAATGCATGATAAAATGTGTGCGATTTACAGAGTGTTGTTTATGAAGTTGTTACTGGTCTGTAGGCAGTTGTTATTTTGTTCTCTTGCTTGCATTTGATTGTTGTAGAAAGTTATTGGTTTTTTGTTATTTTTAGAAATGTTATTAGATAGTATTTTTATCTGCAACATCATTTGTATGTGTGTATGACCTGGTGATATATTCTGAACCTGCTTTTGTTTTTATGAGGTAAAAATCAGATGTAATTTAAAATTACAGTCCCGCTATACGAGGTCTGTCTAAAAAGTATCCGACCTTTAGCCAGAAAAAATATTTCAAATACCTGACGGGGTTGGGACCCTAATCCCCTTCAAAGTAGGCCCCTTGTGCTTGCACACACTTAGCCCACCGATCCTTCCACTGCCGGAAACACCTCTGGAAGTCTTCTTTTGGAATGGTGTTCAGCTCCGTCGTCGCATTCCGCATTATCTCTTCTCTACTCTCAAAATGGGATCCTTTCAGTGGTGTCTTCAATTTTGGAAACAACCAGAAGTCGCAAGGAGCCAGGTCTGGAGAGTAGGGAGGTTGGTGAACGGTTGTAATTCCATGTTTGGCCAAGAAAGTGTGTATCAATTGGGATGAATGTGCGGGGGCTTTGTCGTGATGCAAGTGCCAGTTGTTCGCCGTCCACATGTCTGGTCTTTTGTGCCGAACTGCATCACGGAATCACCGGAGAACATCGTGATAGTACTCCTTTGTCACCATTTGTCCTTCCGGTGCGTATTCGTGATGCACAATTCCACGGACATCAAAGAAAACAGTCAGCATCACCTTGATTTTGCTTCGCACCTGCCGCGCTTTCTTCGGCCTTGAAGACTCGGGATGCTTCCATTGCGACGACTGTCTTTTTGTTCCTGGGTCGTACCCGTACACCCATGACTCATCTCCAGTTATCACGGTGTTCAGAAACCCAGGATCAGTGTTGGCGGTGTCCAGAAGGTCCTGTGCAATGTCACGACGGAGGTCCTTTTGTTCCGGGGACAACAACTTGGGCAAGAATTTCGCAGCCACTCGGTTCATGTTCAAATCATCACGCAAAATTGCATGTGCAGAATCTTTACTCACTCCAACCTCTTCGGCAATCTCCCGCACGGTCAAACGACGATCTGCCATCACCAAATTTCGCACCCTCTCAACAACAGCTGCACTCCGAGCAGTTTGGGGCCTGCCACAACGCTGCTCACTCTCCGCTGATGTGCGACCATCTTTGAATCGGTTGAACCACTCCTTAATTTGTGTTACACCCATCGCATCTTCCCCAAACACCTGCTGAATCTTACGAATTGTTTGACTTTGAGAATCACCAAGCTTTTGACAAAATTTGATGCAGTATCTTTGCTCAATTCGTTCAGTCATCTTGCGAGAAAACTAAATCCGACAAACACCTAGAACAGCACCTTACTTGGCGACCACCAGCCAGTGACTGGCACAAGCAAATGCGGTGAAAAAATTCAAGCATGCGCATTACAGTTCCTCCTTCCACCATGCACAGTGGCGCCGCCTTAGAATCACAACTTTACGCGGGAAAAATTAAGGTCGGATACTTTTTAGACAGGCCTCGTATTTTACGACTATAGAGTACTAAAATTAAGTATTGGAATTCATATACTGTACATGATATTTTTATCTTTTCTTCGTTTTCATTGTTATCTTTCCATTTGTAATTTTCTTATTAAATATTATAATGGACTTTCCAAATTTACGAGCTCTTTTCCCATAAAAATTATAGTTTTCAATATAATTAATTAATGAGCGCGTTTGTAGAAGACAAAACCTTTCCAAGTAATGTTTGTTTGTAGTTTATATCATCTTGAAGAGCCTATTGACGACTTAGGGTATGTGCAGACATTAGATCAGAACTTTTTCATTGATGGCCATTCTTTTTGTAAGTGAGCATACTAGAAACAAAGTACGTACTTTTATTGCTGTAATAGGTACTACTATTCTTGTCATTATTTTATAATGGCTTGAAGTGAAATTACGATCAGAGGAAAGAAAATCTTAATTTCCTTTTGCTTCTCAGAAGAATATTACTGTTGATGCACATTAATTTAAGATATTTGTGTTAGAATGTTTGCAGTGTGGATTATTATCTGTCTTGTGTACAGCGCACTTTTAGCGCTTGATGATAAATACTGTATCTCGAACAAAGCATGTTGCATTAAATAGTTCACTTATTTTTTAAAATGTTTGCCAATTCCATTCCGTAAATAAATCAGGTTCATAGGGTTAACATCTAAAAACCTGCAGTTCGGCATGACACATATTTCATATATTTGTATTGTTACACTTAAAATTTTTCCATTTTTTAATCCATTGACATTATTATGAGTGCCCTGACATTTAACTATGCAGTGACATTGAATTAATTCCAACTAAAATGAATGATGGTACATGAGAATTAAATATAACAGTGAACTGAATGAGCTGATAAAGAATAGGAACTTAATAAATCATATAAAATCGCTAAGATTAGGATGGTTTGGTCATATAAATAGAATGGAGAATAATAGACTGGTCAAACAAATATACAAATGGAAACCAATAGTTATAGTCGCCACGCTGTTATTCCCGGCATGACTCCTCCTCTTTGCTTATGTCTTAGGAAGTGAAGGCTCTTTAAAGTCTAGGTAGGTAGTATCGTTCGCCATTTTTGTTCTTTCGTTGCCGAGCTACCATACGAGGAATCTATTTGCCACACCTTTAAACATTATCATGTCGTAGCTCCTATGATAATAAATCAAACGCACTGTAATTCAGCAAATAATTGAGTGGCAAATAACGTCTTCGTGTGCTTTCTGCAAACGCCAACGAAAGAGCCAAAATGGCGGGCGATTATATTAAATATTTATCGAGCCTTAAGAAATGAATAACGTCTTCATAAGCGAATCACAAGACGCACACGTTTAAATGTAGCCAACCTGCAATGTGATTGGCTACCGGAAATTAGAGCGACGGGACTATAACAGAAAGCAGGGTAGACCAAAAAATAGATGGGAGGATGATGTCCTGAATGATTTGAAATTGATGAAGGTGGAAAACTGGACAAAGATAGTTGGAAGCCGTAAGGAATGGAAGAAAGTTGTTGAGAAGCCCAAAACTTTCACCTGAGAGTTGTAGAGCGAAGAAGAAGAAGAAGAAGAAGATGAAGAAGAAGAAGAAGAAGAAGAAGAAGAAGTAGCATTGAATTTTAAATTAACTATGAGCGTATAGATTTCATTCCCCAATAGCTTTTCTTAAGAAACTATTTTGTTAAATTATTCAGAATTTCTTTTTAATGCTCTTTGCTTCTTCAGCAATAAAATGTCTCCACAACCTAAGCTAATAATAATAATAATAATAATAATAATTATTATTATTATTATTATTATTATTATTATTATTATTATTATTATTTCAATAACTGATGCCTGAGTCCTTTTTAAAAGCAATTGGGTACCTAACTGATTTATATTTCATTTTTATTTTTGGTTAGTTAATTACAATAATACTGTTAATAACTGTAACACTGATGTTTCTAATTCTAGGTATGCCAACATCAGCAACGCTTTCAACTATGAGTAATTCATTTTCAAGTCCAGCAAGGAAAGCAACTAGTACGATGGGGGGCCTCCAACAATCTCCGTTTTTAAATAGCCAAGGTGTTGGAATGCAACCCCCTACAGAGGACCGTTATGCGGCACTCAAGGACTTGGATAGTTTAATGAAAACACAACAGGCTTCCTCAGAACCTCAACTAAGTGACTGGTCTGCAGGTAGGTCTGAGTTCAATTGCAACTGAAGGCATGTGATTAGTGATCTTGGGTAGGATAATTAATTGAATCTCTGATTACTCCGGGAGAGAATAGATACAATATATTGCGTGTTCAGTTCAAAGTGTGTCATGGCTTGCTGTATGTCGTCATGTGGCTAGCCGATGAGCCTAGAGAATTCAATCTTCCTACGCCTTCCGCAGAGGTGTATTACCTATGTGCCAGAGAAGTTGCCTGGCAAGTACGGCGTTCATTCAGAAGAGTACTTACCGATACGTACTGTAACACCGGTAGTGGCAGGAATGTGAACTGTTTGGAAACATGTACTGAGGTGAGTTTATGGGGAGAGGGTTAAGACGATTACTTACGTACAGTATTTGTTGACATTAACTTGGATGGTCAACATGGACACGGAGCATTTGATTTGTGTTGTGGAATGTTGCCGTACGCAACCGATGATAACAAATAGCCTGCGTACGACTTGCCCTCGCAAAACTCAGTTCGAAAGAGGTTATGGTAGCACACAGACCGTACAGGCCGCCATCTGTTACTATGACGTTCAAGTTATACAGTACACATTCTCAAGTTCAGATTGAACACCTTGATTAATAGGCAACTTCTCTGACATAAAAGCTGAAACTCGCTTCAAATCGCTGACTCACAACAGTGACATCATGACACACTTTGAAATGAACAACCAGTATAAGATAGAAAGTACTGTTGTAATGGTGGCGTTCGGTAATTTGTATGCTGAGTTATTGCAAGTTACTATTTTGTTATAGTTCTACAAAGTAGGCTGTTTCATTCCAGAATTAAAACTCGTGGAAAAGTTGAAGAGGACGAGTTCGATTAATGTGTCATTCGGGACATGATCGAAAGATTTTCATTTTCCGCTTCACATATACATTATCTGTATCCTCTACAATGTTTATTTTCCTTAACAGTATTGAGTTGATTTTCAGGTGCTTGATTGGAAGTTCTTGGTGCTTGCATAGACTGCAAATAGTCGCTTCATATCTAAACTCTGTACAGCAATGATTGAGCGTGCATTGTGTTCAGTCTGTGGCACAGCTATAGTTGTGACTTGACTGATGTCACATTCGATTAACGGAAAGGAATTGTACTAAATAATGTTAAGCTAGATTAGAAATAAAAAACAGATGAATAAGTTGGCATTTATTCAGATATTTCAAGGTGAACTTGATACAGTTTTATACAAGGCTTTATACCTTGGAAGTGTTCCCTTCCTTTGTCTTCACCAGAGTGATGACCTCGCCCCTTGTTCGAGGGTAGGCACTGTACGGACTGCTCCCCACTGCCTGGAAGTGTTGCTGGAGTGATATCCACGCTCGTTTGTTCGAGGGTAGACACCAGCGTATAGAGAATTATGAAGAATGGACACTGAGCGAATTTTCCTGGTCTCTTCTTCTGCGTGTATAATTCCTATTCACTGTAGACAATATCTGGACTGCTCCCCACTGCATGGAAGTGTTGCTGGAGTGATATCCACGCTCGTTTGTTCGAGGGTAGACACCAGCGTATAGAGAATTATGAAGAATGGACACTGAGCGAATTTTCCTTGTCTCTTCTTCTGCGTGTATAATTCCTATTCACTGTAGACAATATCCGGACTGCTCCCCACTGCATGGAAGTGTTGCTGGAGTGATATCCACGCTCGTTTGTTCCAGGGTAGACACCAGCGTATAGAGAATTATGAAGAATGGACACTGAGCGAATTTTCCTTGTCTCTTCTTCTGCGTGTATAATTCCTATTCACTGTAGACAATATCCGGACTGCTCCCCACTGCATGGAAGTGTTGCTGGAGTGATATCCACGCTCGTTTGTTCCAGGGTAGACACCAGCGTATAGAGAATTATGAAGAATGGACACTGAGCGAATTTTCCTGGTCTCTTCTTCTGCGTGTATAATTCCTATTCACTGTAGACAATATCCGGACTGCTCCCCACTGCCTGGAAGTGTTGCTGGAATGATATCCTCACTCGTTTGTTCGAGGGTGGACACCAGCGTATAGAGAATTATGACGAATGGACACTGAGCGAATATTCCTGGTCTCTTCTTCTGCGTGTATAATTCCTATTCACTGTAGACAATATCCGGACTGCTCCCCACTGCCTGGAAGTGTTGCTGGAGTGATATCCACGCTCGTTTGTTCAAGGGTAGACACCAGCGTATAGAGAATTATGAAGAATGGACACTGAGCGAATTTTCCTGGTCTCTTCTTCTGCGTGTATAATTCCTATTCACTGTAGACAATATCCGGACTGCTCCCCACTGCATGGAAGTGTTGCTGGAGTGATATCCACGCTCGTTTGTTCAAGGGTAGACACCAGCGTATAGAGAATTATGAAGAATGGACACTGAGCGAATATTCCTGGTCTCTTCTTCTGCGTGTATAATTCCTATTCACTGTAGACAATATCCGGACTGCTCCCCACTGCATGGAAGTGTTGCTGGAGTGATATCCTCACTCGTTTGTTCGAGGGTGGACACCAGCGTATAGAGAATTATGACGAATGGACACTGAGCGAATATTCCTGGTCTCTTCTTCTGCGTGTATAATTCCTATTCACTGTAGACAATATCCGGACTGCTCCCCACTGCCTGGAAGTGTTGCTGGAGTGATATCCTCACTCGTTTGTTCGAGGGTGGACACCAGCGTATAGAGAATTATGACGAATGGACACTGAGCGAATATTCCTGGTCTCTTCTTCTGCGTGTATAATTCCTATTCACTGTAGACAATATCCGGACTGCTCCCCACTGCCTGGAAGTGTTGCTGGAGTGATATCCACGCTCGTTTGTTCGAGGGTGGACACCAGCGTATAGAGAATTATGACGAATGGACACTGAGCGAATATTCCTGGTCTCTTCTTCTGCGTGTATAATTCCTATTCACTTTAGACAATATCTGGACTGCTCCCCACTGCATGGAAGTGTTGCTGGAGTGATATCCACGCTCGTTTGTTCAAGGGTAGACACCAGCGTATAGAGAATTATGAAGAATGGACACTGAGCGAATTTTCCTGGTCTCTTCTTCTGCGTGTATAATTCCTATTCACTGTAGACAATATCCGGACTGCTCCCCACTGCATGGAAGTGTTGCTGGAGTGATATCCACGCTCGTTTGTTCAAGGGTAGACACCAGCGTATAGAGAATTATGAAGAATGGACACTGAGCGAATTTTCCTGGTCTCTTCTTCTGCGTGTATAATTCCTATTCACTGTAGACAATATCCGGACTGCTCCCCACTGCCTGGAAGTGTTGCTGGAGTGATATCCACGCTCGTTTGTTCTAGGGTAGACACCAGCGTATAGAGAATTATGAAGAATGGGCACTGAGCGAATTTTTCTGGTTTGTTTTTCTGCGCACATAATTCCTTTTTGCTGTAGGCACTGTCCAGTCTGATCCCCACTGCCTGGAAGTGCTGCTGGAGCGATATTCTCCCCCCTTTTCGAAGGCAAACACAGTGAGGATATCTTCCCACCGCCTTACTTCGTCTTTGAATATTTTCGGTGACTTGTAACCTTTTAGCTGGTACCCGCTCTCGGTTCTTGACTGAATTCATAATCCAAGAATACTTAGTTTGTGGGCCCGACTACAGAGAATACACCAAGACATGATCGTGAATGTGTGTGGAGTGATATCTTCTATAACTTGTGGCCTGTTGCGAATATTAGTTGAGATGTCGTTCTGTGCCATTTATGTTCTAATAATGCCAGATATATGTGTATTATAATCGTTGTATTAGATGATTTAAGACGTCTTTGAATTATAATAAATTTTAATTTTAAAAGTTTCGTTTATGCACATAATGCTCATCTATCAAGAACGTTTCCATAGAAATGATTCATAATAATCGGAAGTGTTTCCAAGGAAACACTGTATATTGTATACTGTATATAGAAATTAAGTTTATCTTCTATTAAAAAGATTGTATTTGGTAACCATTCTGTGCACTTCACTGCACTTGTTACAAATAGGTATCACTGAATTATCTATATATATAATTTGAACTGGTAATGGAAATTACGGGACAACGGCTGAACGGATTTTAATAAATGACCCCTCATTTTGAAGCTTGGAACCCAAAGTTTTTCAGAAAAATAGTAGTTTTCAGTGAAATGTCAGTTTTCCTACATAATTTTCCTATTTTCCAAAATCCATCTTTCGTCAGTTTTGAGAACTAATTGCATTTCAAAATAAAACAAAACACACACTACAATAAACAAACGCTATTACAAGAAGGCCATGACCTGCAGGATTGCTGACATATTTAGAGTTCAAATTCAATTGGTTATTAAAAGCTTCAAGACTTACTAAAAATAATTTACAGGTCTGATTCTGCTGTATGTAATTTTGTGAGTACAGTTGTGTATTGGATATTAAAATCTACAAAACTTGAGGTGGTTTGATGACATTATTACCATTAGAAATTAATTATTGTTATAGTTAATGCCATGATAATATATAAACTGCAAAACTTGCGTAAGATAATAATATCATTATTAAAAATCGAATATTTTATAGTTATTAATCAAGTGGGTTGGGTCTTTTTCATATATTTAATGACGGTGTGGTGTATATTCAGTATTGGCTCGAGAGAGCACAAAAATTACAGTTCCCAAGGAAAGACGGTATTACTTACTGATAAAATAAAAGACCTAGAAAATTTTGTAGTATCCCGATCATTTCAGCAAGATCTCTTAGCAGGATAAAATGATTTTACCCTCTACATTTCAAGCTCTACATGCAGCAGCTACACCAAGATGCTATGCTATTGTTCGAAAGCATAGCAAACCTGACTTTCTTTAACTTTCACCTACAATCCATAATGACCTAAAATAGCTATTGCTTTACTCCCACATGAAAAACCCACTGATCGTCCTGACATTGTTACTTGCATTTTCGCGTTGAAACTCAAAAACTGAAGGTGGATAGGTTCAAGAAAAAGTATTTGGCATAAAAAACCATTCAGAGCGAGTATGTTTTATTATTATGGAAGCAAATAACTTTCAAAATGTCTGGTATTTTTCATTGAAAATAAATCAGAAAAATTTTTATTTGAACGTCTAACCAACGTAGTTTGCAGCATTTACTGCACAAGCCACTAGTATCTATTATATTTTCAAATACAGTTTTTTATATTGCTTAATGAAAATGTTGTTTATTATAAGTTTTAAGCTGTCTGTACCTGAATTATTTTCAAAATTGTATTTAAAACTATAAATGTAAGTGCTATTATCATGCATTACTTTCTGGAGTTGTTCAATTCCAGTTTTAAGCTTGGTATTGCATTAGACTGTCCCACACTTTGGCATCATGATCTAAGACATCCTGCCTGGAACTTGCATTCTGAAATGTGCGCTGGTTCAAGTCCCCATAATGGAAGAAATTTTCTCATTAAATTTCGGCCGGTGTATGGGACCAGTGACACATCATGATGCACTTGTGGAGCTACAATAGGTAGTGAAATTCGGTTACAAAAGCCAGCTATAATGGCTGGGGGGGGGAGATCATTGTACTAACCACACGATACCTCCATTCTGGTTGGATAATCATACACCTCTGTCTCGGCATGTGGACGTGAGGCCAGCAGCTGGCTGGTCGGTCATGGTCTTTCATGGGCTGTCGTGCTTCAGATTATTATACATTTTAAAGTGGTAGTAAGTTATTGGAACTCATACTAATCATTTCATGTGGTCAAATAAAATTTTTAGGTTAGGTCTCATGAATCATAAATTGTTTTATCAAAGGAATGAATTTCATGTTGCCAGACAAAATACATTTTAATATCAGATCAATCACAAATAAATAATATTTAATTATTGTTATTTTACCTGCTTTGGTGATACTTGGCAACAGTTGGCGACATTGAAGATGTGGCCATCTTAGCTTTTTAGGAACTATTCTTACGTGAACGCCACTATAGTATTTTCAGATTATGCACTCTAGAATAACTTAGTTATCTTTTTTTTTCCATATATTTCATCTCCCTATTATTTATTCGCTCGTTTTCATACTCTCTCTCGCTATCATAATATTAATACTCGATCACAACGCGATAACACGCTAGAAATTCCACTTCACACATCATCTCTGTATTCCTCATCTTTCACTGTTGCTACCTCTCGTCACTAGTACTCTCTTACTTACTTACAAATGGCTTTTAAGGAACCCGAAGGTTCATTGCCGCCCTCACATAAGCCCGCCATTGGTCCCTATCCTGTGCAAGATTAATCCAGTCTCTAATATCACACCCCACCTCCCTCAAATCCATTTTAATATTATCCTCCTATCTACGTCTCGGCCTCCCTAAAGGTCTTTTTCCCTCCGGTCTCCCAACTAACACTATATGCATTTGTGGATTTGCCGATACGTGCTACATGCCCTGCCCATCTCAAACATCTGGATTTTAAGTTCCTAATTATGTTAAGTGAAAAATACAATGCGTGCAGTTCTGTGTTGTGTAACTTTCTCCATTCTCCTGTAGATTCATCCCGCCTAGCCCCAAATATTTTCCTAAGCATCTTATTCTCAAACACCCTTAACCTATGTTCCTCTCTCAGAGTGAGAGTCCAAGTTTCACAACCATACAGAAGAACTGGTAATATAACTGTTTTATAAATTCTAACTTTCAGATTTTTGGACAGCAGACTGGATGATAAGAGCTTCTCAACCGAATAATAACACGCATTTCCCATATTTATTCTGCGTTTAATTTCCTCCCGAGTGTCATTTATATTTGTTACTGTTGCTCCAAAGTATTTGAATTTTTCCACCTCTTCGAAGGATAAATCTCCAATGTTTATATTTCCATTTCGTACAAAATTCTGGTCACGAGACATAATCATATACTTCGTCTTTTCGGGATTTACTTCCAAACCGATCGCTTTACTTGCTTCCAGTAAAATTTCCGTGTTTTCCTAATCGTTTGTGTATTTTCTCCTAACATATTCACGTCATCTGCATAGACAAGAAGCTGATGTAACCCGTTCAATTCCAAACCCTGCCTGTTATCCTGAACTTTCCTAATGGCATATTCTAGAGTGAAGTTAAAATGTAAAGGTGAGAGTGCATCTCCCTGCTTTAGCCCGAAGTGAATTGGAAAAGCATCAGATAGAAACTGACCTATACGGACTCTGCTGTATGTTTCACTGAGACACATTTTAATTAATCGAACTAGTTTCTTGGGAATACCAAATTCAATAAGAATATCATATAATACTTCCCTCTTAACCGAGTCATATGCCTTTTTGAAATCTATGAATAACTGATGTATTGTACCCTTATACTCCCATTTTTTCTCCATTATCTGTCGAGTACAAAAATCTTATCAATTGTCGATCTATTACGCCGAAAACCGCACTGATGATCCCCAATAATTTCATCTACGTACGGAGTTAATCTTCTCAAAAGAATATTGGACAAAATTTTGTACGACGTCAACAAAAGTGATATTCCTCGAAAGTTACCACAGTTGGTTTTGTCTCCTTTTTAAAAATAGGTACAATTATGGACTCTTTCCATTGTTCTGGTACAATTTCCTTTTCCCAAATAGCAAGTACAAGTTTATAAATTTCGCTATATAATGCACTTCCATCCTCTTGTATTAATTCTGCTGGAATTTCATCGATACCTGGAGACTTGTACTTTTTCAGATTTTCTATCGCAATTTCGATTTCTGAAAGCATGGGTTCAGGTATAAATGGCTCAGCAGTTTGTATTTCAATTTCGTCCCGATCATTTCTATTTGGCCTATGTACATTTAGTAGTTGTGCAAAATAGTTTTTCCATCTGTTTAGGATTGATGGAGAGTCTGCAAGCAAGTCACCATTCTCATCCTTGATCACGTTTACCCTTGGCTGATATCCGTTCTTAAATTCCTTTATACCCTTATATAAATCTCGAATGTTTTTATTCTTACTATTTGTTTCTACCTCATTCAGTTTTTCCTTCAAGTAACCTCTCTTTTTATTCCTAAGTGTACGACTTGCTTCCGTCTTTCATTGAAATAATTATCTCTCTTCTCCTCAACTGGATCCTGTAAGAATTTCAATTTTGCCTGTTTCCTTCTTTCTACTACCATGCAACAATCTTCATCAAACCACGGTTTCTTTTTCTTAGTTTCATAATATGTCACTAGTACTCTCTGCCGCCTGAAGTCAAGGGCTGCCGAACATTGAAATCTCTCAAATCCAAGTTAGAAAATTATCTTATGACGAGTTGCCAAACTAACTTACTATTATGACAAGTGTTGTATTGCATGTTTCCACGTATTCGCATTTTTTTAATGTTCTAGTGATATTTAACTTATTTTATATTTTTGTGTTCATATTTTCCGATAATTGTATATCTATAATGTGATAAGTTGAGCTATATATAATCATAATTTTCCTTACTGTGTGTAATTAAAAATATTGTATTCTTTGTATGCTTTGTACTGCACTATTTTATTACTACTATTATTATTATTATTATTATTATTATTATTATTATTATTATTATTATTATTACTACTACTACTACTATTCTTATTTATTATTATTATTATTATTATTATTATTATTATTATTATTATTATTATTATTATTATTATTATTATTATCAATAATTGTCTTATTTTTTTATACTTTGTATGTCTCGTTTATTTTGACCTGCTGTTCACATTTTATTATGCTTTTTCCTTTCTTCCTGTATGTTATATATTATGTCTGATTTCTACTTATTTGTTGTTTACATTTTATTATTATTATTATTATTATTATTATTATTATCTTATTCAGTTTTGTGTGTAAAATTGTAGTGTACTTTGTAAATTTGTAGTGTTTTTTGTAACGCAGTTTTACTCCTGGTTGAGTGTTAGAGAAGGCCGCATGGCGTTAACTCTGCCAGGTTAAATAAATTATTATTATTATTATTATTATTATTATTATTATTATTATTATTATTATTATCGGGATTTTTTTCAGATAGTTTAATAACAATTTAATACTAGTGAGAGAATGATAGCATCCCAACTTGAGTCATCTAACTGATTATGAATGTGTTTGATCTTTTGCCACAGCTACGTCTGCTGGTAACACCTGGTCTGTGAATGGTCCAAGTATTGTGGGAGGGACAGTATACGGCTCTCCATCCCAAGCTGGTTTTGTTCACACACAAGCCGGGGCGTTTCCTGATGCCGCAGGAATGGCCAGCACAGTTTCAACAGCCAACCCATTTACAGGTCAGTAGACGAGCCTCTTGTAGGAAAGAGCGATTGTTACATTGCCTTGTTGTTTATACATAATCACACAGATACTTAATTGTTCTTGTATTCTGTCATTTCTTAGGCACAAATGCTAACTCTTGGGTTTCTTCTGGGTCCAATGGTTTACCTAATAGTTCAAATCCACCATCTGGGTTTGGTGCAAATCCTTTCAGGACAAGACCAGGTCAGCCTGGTTTTGGAATGAATACTGGTAAGGAATTGCCCTAGTGTTGTATCTGTAGTAGTCTCCCAACCACTCACATCTCTGCACAGCTAACACTACGACTTTAAGTGTGGGGTTGATTCCTATACATTCATTTTTGTGGATCCTGTCGGTAAGTTTCTAATCATTAGAGTCCGGAGGTGTATGCAAAACTAAGTGCCAAAATCTGCACAAAAATGTACTAAAACTTTGCTGCATATATGCAGTTACTTTTAAGGCCCGGTCAAACAGAATGCGGACTGTCTGCGCGGATGGGAGGATCGCAGTCCGCCACGGACTGAGGAAGTCAAACAGAACGCGGACAGTGTGGAAACAATTGTTGCCAAGTGCAGTACTCATCGTATTTTATCGATTTTTTCCAAATTTGAATAATTTCAAGGAAAAATTGTTCCAGAGCCGGGTATCGATCCCGGGACCCTTCGCTTAGCGCGCGAATGCTCTACCGACTGAGCTACCCCAGGAACTATACACGACACTGTCACAATTTTTCCTTTTATATCCACACAACTCACATGAGCTGACAAGACGACAGAACTCAACTGTGAGTGCACACAAATACTGTGAGACTTTAAATTGTGGCTTTCTGTTAACGTACCTCCAGTAACAAATGTATTATACAAATCTAGCTTTCAGGTAGTAGCTCCCTGTAAAGCAGGTTTGAATAATTTCAAGGAAAAATTGTTCCGGAGCCGGGTATCGATCCCGGGACCCTTCGCTTAGCGCGCGAATGCTCTACCGACTGAGCTACCCCAGGAACTATACACGACACCGTCACAATTTTTCCTTTTATATCCACACAACTCACATGAGCTGACAAGACGCCAGAACTCAACTGTGAGTGCACACAAATACTGTGAGACTTTAAATTGTGGCTTTCTGTTAACGTACCTCCAGTAACGAATGTATTATACAAATCTGGCTTTCAGGTAGCCACAATTTAAAGTCACACAGTATTTGTGTGCACTCACAGTTGAGTTCTGGCGTCTTGTCAGCTCATGTGAGTTGTGTGGATATAAAAGGAAAAATTGTGACGGTGTCGTGTATAGTTCCTGGAGTAGCACAGTCGGTAGAGCGTTCGCTCTTAAGAAGGGTCCCGGATCGATACCCGCCCCGAACAATTTTTACTTGAAATTATTGAAACCTGCTTTGCAGGGAGCTACTACCTGAAAGCCAGATTTGTATGTTTCTAAATTTGTTTGAAATTGTACTTTTACATTCGTGTCTTCTCCTGTATTAATTAACATGTCCAGCAGCTCCTCAGATGAAGAACAATTGCTGTTCTGTTCGCTTTGAGCTGTTCATCAAAGCGGGAAAGGAAAAGGAAGTGGGTGCATGAAATAAATTAAAAAAAGAGGGGAACAAGACGAATTTCACAGACTGTGTAATGAACTGAATTCGTTTGAAGACCGTTTTTACGACTATTTTGGGATGTCTAAACAACAGTTTGAGGAATTACACAGCCTTATAGAACCAAAAATACTGAAAGTGACAACTAACTGGAGGAGACTGATTGGAACGAAGGAAAGACTAGCGATCTGCTTGAGGTAGATAAAAGATTTTCGTTTGTATTTTAAACTGTATTTATTACTAATCAACTGAAAAATAAGTATTGATATAGAAAAGAAAACACGACTCAGAAAACAGTATTATTTCGTAGACAAAATTACTATTGAGAAGTACTGTTATTTCCCTCTTCCGGTTTATTTATGACCTACAGTACGTTTTCGTACAAATCTTTTGCTATGAGCTACAGTACGTTTTCGTACAAATCTTTTGCTATGAGCTACAGTACGTTTTCGTACAAATCTTTTGCTATGAGCTACAGTACGTTTTCGTACAAATCTTTTGCTATGAGCTACAGTACGTTTTCGTACAAATCTTTTGCTATGAGCTACAGTACATTTTCGTACAAATCTTTTGCTATGAGCTACAGTACGTTTTCGTACAAATCTTTTGCTATGAACTACAGTACATTTTCGTACAAATCTTTTGCTATGAGCTACAGTACGTTTTCGTACAAATCTTTTGCTATGAGCTACAGTACGTTTTCGTACAAATCTTTTGCTATGAGCTACAGTACCTTTTCGTACAAATCTTTTGCTATGAGCTACAGTACGTTTTCGTACAAATCTTTTGCTATGAGCTACAGTACCTTTTCGTACAAATCTTTTGCTATGAGCTACAGTACGTTTTCGTACAAATCTTTTGCTATGAGCTACAGTACATTTTCGTACAAATCTTTTGCTATGAGCTACAGTACATTTTCGTACAAATCTTTTGCTATGAGCTACAGTACGTTTTCGTACAAATCTTTTGCTATGAGCTACAGTACGTTTTCGTACAAATCTTTTGCTATGAGCTACAGTACATTTTCGTACAAATCTTTTGCTATGAGCTACAGTACGTTTTCGTACAAATCTTTTGCTATGAGCTACAGTACGTTTTCGTACAAATCTTTTGCTATGAGCTACAGTACGTTTTCGTACAAATCTTTTGCAGAAGAAACAATAGTGGCAAAAACCTAATGACATCGGAGGTGAGGTAGCTACCTCCAGGTCAGTATAATTAATTTCATTGGAAGGATTATGTATATAATTAGGATTATCTGACCACAATGAGTTGGTTGAAAAAAGGAGACGACGGAGGTGGAGTCAGGATACCGCGTATCATATAAATGAGCATATTCCCGCACAAATTCAATTAATTTTTCCGTTTTATCGGCCATTTTCTACGAGATGCCTGCCGCGAACTCTGTGGAAAAACACAACTCCCTATCAGTCCGCCGTGAACCAGACTACAGACGTGGACAAATTATTAACAAAATTGACGATTTTTTATGATAATCCTATTTACAAAATTTGACTTTTCAATTTAGAGTACAGTTGAAAATTTTGCATATTTCCTTCATTACAGAAGACAGAAATATGCAAAAATGTCAACTGTAGTTTAAATTGAAGAGTCAGGTTTTGTAAAATATATAATGAAAATCTTCAATTTTGCTAATAATTTGTAAATTAGCAAAAATGTCAACTGCATTGAAGAGTCAAATTTTGTAAAAATATAAAACAAAAATCTTCAGTTTTGCTAATAATTTGGAAATATCCAAAATGTCAACTGTGGTCCAAATTGAAGAATCGAATTTTCTAAAAATATACAATAGAAACCTTCAGTTTTGCTAATAATTTGTAAATATGCAAAAATATCAAATGTAGTCCAAATTGAGGAGTTAAATTTTGAAAAATATACAATACAAATCTTCAATTTTGCTAATAATTTGGAAATACACAAAAATGTCAACTGTAGTCTAAATTAAAGAATGATATTTTGTAAAAATATATAATAAAAATCTTCAATTTTGCTAATAATTTGTCCACGTCTGTAGACCGCGGCATTAGGCCGCACGCTGTTTGACTAGGATGATGCATTCTAACGTAATACAGAGTCTGTGCGGACAGTCCGCATTTTGTTTGACCGGGCCTTTAATATAACTGTAATAAGAATTCACCTTATGCTGTGTATTGCAGTTGCTTTAGAATGTCACTTTTGTAATTGTTCCAGAATGTTGTACGCAACATGTATTTTGCGTATAAACCCTGACTCTACCCTGCAGCTTTCCTTTATATTACTATTCCTTTGTTTTTTTCTTTGCAGACTAACAAGACACATTACACCTCTTTATTGAGTCATATCTCGAGGCGTTATTTTTCATGCAACATTTCTTCTGCAGTTTAAAATACGCAATTGCTTGCAGTAGACATACCTACAAATTGTAAATGGCTTGTGCTACTGTCATGCAAATTTTTACTATTTCATGTCTTCCTATGCATTTTTCATTGTTATTCTCCTCAGCAAATCTCCTGCATATGAGGAGAACCAATTGCTGCGGCATTGTAATATACAGTAGAGCCATGGTTAATCGAAAAAATCGGATAATCCGTACCATAAAATATTTTATGCTCGACCATGCCGAAATGTAGTAATTATACACTTGGTAGCAGTCCTTTAATGCATGTCATTAAAGTACACCTATTCATTAAAGTTCAGGTTTTCGATTATTCTCAGATATGCAATCGAAAGACGAGGGAAATGTCATGGAGGCTGGAAATCCAATACTGTCACAGAAGGTTATGTTCTGTTACTATAATAATTAGCGTTAATTGTAAATAATATTCAAATAAATTCAATTTGTCATCTCGTTTTTCAATTCTAAATCAATTTCCAGGTTATATCAAAATTAGTTAATGTTGTTCTCTACATTACATCAAGGTCAATGACATTATTGTTCCTCGGAAAAAATCAATACTTTCGCGTATGCGCACATCTCACAATTTACTAGCTATGCAGTCCACACCTGTGGAGTAACGGTTAGCACGTCTAGCCGCGAAACCAGGTGGCCCGGGTTCGATTCCCGGTCGGGGCAAGTTACTTGGTTGAGGTTTTTTCTGGGGTTTTCCCTCAACCCAATATGAGCAAATGTTGGGTAACTTTCGGTGTTGGACCCCGGACTCATTTCACCGGCATTATCACCTTCATCTCATTCAAACGCTAAATAACCTAAGCTGTTGATAAAGCGTCGTAAAATAACCTACTAAAATAAATAAAATACTAGCTATGCACAAGGTCACTTCCGATCTTCAGTCAGATACAAATAAAATTAATACTTCTGAATAATTTCAAGTTAGAAATATGGTCGAGCATAAAAAGTCATATGGAACTTGCCTATAATGGTAATTAAGACTCTCGTATGAAATTTATGAAGCGAGCGCAAGCGAGTTTCAAAAACAAACATACTCGCGTCTTAATTACTATCATTATAGGCTCGTTGCATAATGTACTATTCGTAAATTTAGTCAATATTTAACTTTCGTAATTCTCTTCATGGTGTTATGTTTAACATGCTAGGTAGTGGATCAGACGTTCTCTAATTTAAGTCTGGTTGTCAACGACGGGTTTTTAATGGGCAAGGAAACTCCTTGTAATGGCTGTCTGTCGAAATATATGGGTACTGGAGGTTTCGTGTTGTAGATTTACATACTTTATACACTCAAATTTCGTATTCTGATGCGAGATGAGCCACAGTTTCTCTTTCCCCAAACCAGTCAAATATTTACACTTTTTTTTTTTCGATTCTTAGCACAATGAGATGCCTTTTGACACCGGTAGAAAACATTTCATGTAGAAGTTATACAGTACCACAATTCGAACAGTAGACCAAACTGTGTAAGGGGAAGGCTTGTAATAACACTCTCTAGAAAAAAAAAAAAACGTGTGGTAATGGTAAAAACGTAATACGGCGAACGCTAAGCTCCGCCCACGACCCCTTTCCACTTTTCCCCTACAAGCTCACCACACACTCTACGTGATAGGCTAGTGTTGTGTCGAATGCACATTTCATGTGGGTGGGGATAACTTCCCCTACTGGCGATCGCCGTATTACGTTTTTGCCCAACGTGTTAATACAATGTACAGTACTTCATATAATTCTGCAGCAAAAAAAAAAAAAGCGAGAGAAAGACACGGTTAATCCACCAATCGGTTAATAGGGTGACGGACATTCGAGATTCTACTGTGATGACTTTTGCCTCTTGTGTGAGAGACAGAGACGGTGATACCGGAGTCAGAGGGAGGGAGAAATTGGTTTCCGCTGTGTTAAATATTTATCACATTGTACCTTCTAAGATAATCGTGCTGTAATTTTTATGATTGACAGGTGAAGGTCTGAGGAAAGCATAGGAAAAAAATCGAAATCAAAATCTTTTTTGCAAACAGAGAAAAAATAGTAACTTCGGAGTGATCTGTTCAAAATTGATGTTTACACCTTTAAGAGTTGCTAAGTGACAAACTTTTTTGTTTTTCACGTTGGAGGAATGAAAGTGAGAGAAATGTTGACAAGAATGTAAATTACTTTTAAAAGTTACTGCTACTAAAAATCTTTACTGGTTTTTGAGTTACAGCGAGTTAAGGTAAGCGTTCACTACAACATATCGCACTCCTCGTACGAATCACACGCAACTGATATTTTAAGTGCAGTGCGTTCACTGTAATGGCTCTACCTCATCGGATTCCCCTATCATCTGTTTAAAACATGACATTGTACGATATTGACATTGCTGAAAACAAAGGAGTTGAGGTTAGGTCTATTAATCATGACTGTCACCTCAGGGAAGGAGGAAGCGTGCGAGACCAAGAAAAACATGGAAAGCCGGTGTCATGCAAATGATGAAGGACCGACATATGCAGGAGGAGGATTGGCGGGATCGAGAAGGATGGCGGAAGGGAATTCAGGGCAACCGCTGAAGAGTGGAAGAGCCCACAAAAGAAGAAGAAGAAGCGAATAAGAATTTGTAATTGCTTCATGCATCTTAATTGAAGAGAAAGAAACGAAAGAAATATTGGTTACATAATATATATGTAAGAAATGACTTGATTACTATAATGGGAATGCCTCAAATTATATAATTCTTCGCAATTTTCTACACGCGAAATAAGTTTTCCGTCTGACATTTTGTCGCGACAATGAACATGGCACAACATAATAGTAACAGTTGAGCAATTAAAATTGATTTATTAAAGAAGGCCATGATCGCACACATCGGAAAAGTTGCTCATCCGAGAAACTTGGACAGATTTGCCGATAGGCGGCACGTGCGATACGATGTAGTGAACGTGGTTACATAACAATTACAGCAAAGATAGTCTTTTTCCGATCCGTGCGATTCTTTCGATGAGTGCGATGCGATGTAGTGAACGCTTACCTTTAAACGACCATTTCTGCTTTGTCAAAGGACTCAAGCCTTTTATCTGTTAAAAGAGGAGGAATGTTCGTGAACTCTAAATATCAATTGTGCGTGGTCTGCATAAAACACAACCTTTTGTCTCTCTTTTATCACTACCACTTGCTTTACTGAACGCCAAGGTGTAACAGGAATATTCTTTCACATGAATGAGAAATGACTTGCTTTTTGTGCAAATATAAATACAGAGGAAAAATGATAAGTGTGTGTCAGCTTGACCGTGTGTGTTTGTTTTCTGTTTTCTTGTATGTACATGTCTTGAGTGATGCAGGCATTCTAAACAATAGCGCTGTTCTTCCAGAATGTGTTAAGATCGAACACTGTACTATAACCCATATCCTTGTAATAATTGTGCAGAGGGAACGGTTTGATCTAAAATTGCTTTTTTTTTTCGGACATACTTAGAAATGCATTCTCTGTATATCTAGCAAGCTACTGAAGTTCAGAATTAAATAAATACTCGACTGCCAACGCCCCCTTTGATAGCAATATTCCTTTATTAGGCCACGCTGCACTCCTGTGATTCGCAGAAGCTGTGAAGCCGCTGAAGTTCATATGCAGGAGGTTTGTCGCTGAGAATAGTGTATATTCTATAGTTCGTCAAACAGTAAATGAATAGGCTTGCTTTAATATCTTTAATGAGTGAAGAAGCTAGAGAGAGAGATATAGGCCGACACACAGAGACAGAAGAAAACAGACAGAGCAGTGTGTGTTTGCCGTGGCTGAGTAATGTGGAATTTATTGTTCATTACGAGATACAGGGTGTCTCAAATAAACAGGCTTTTTTAATTTTCTGAGAAAATTTTCCCTTTTCATGTTGCCAACAATTTTTGACTGATGTTATACCACCAGCATTCCATTGTAAGATGTTTAGTTGATTCTGTACCATTAAAGTAGTCTCCGCCCGGAGATCCGATTGGGGACTATTTTACCTCCGGATAATTTTACCTTAATGGTACTCTTTTCATATTGGAGTGAAAATGGCAAGTTGTAGCCGATTTAAGTGAACACCATATTTTAACGTTTTGGTGGCTACTTCATTCACACACAACCCCCAGAATGTCTGGAGGACCACACCTGCTGTTGGTCGACGGGTCCATTGGACCTAGCTGGGAGATCTTGTTGATCACCAGCTTTCCCTCCTTAAGCCACTGGAGGACGATTTTAGTGCCATAGCAGGTCAGCACTAGGAACAGAAAAGTAGAAAGAGGAGGAAGGAAAGTGAAATGAACCCCTAGGCCTCGAATGCTCTAATGCCATCGGGGTCGAAGAAAGTAAGAGTTCAGTCAGAGGACTGGATAGGAAAGGGTAAAGAGAGAATTAGGTATTGAATAGAGGAAAATTATACCAAATTCAGTCATTAAATCATCAAGCTGACCAGTGCTAATTGATGAGTAGCCCCTCCCTTTAGTTCAGCTTGTAAAATTATGGTTACTAACAGCTGCACCACGGGAAGGTAGGGATGGGACATTGGGTATTTGTCCAGGTTGGTTCCTTAAAGCCTTCAATGGGAAGGATTAATGGCTCTCCCCTGTATCCGACAGATACCCTTTTGCAGCCATTATGCAACTCAAACCAAGAAATGGATTCGGAAGACCTCAAAATCTGTGATTCAGTGGCTGACCATGATAATATCTTTGAAAAATATTGGAGTGCAAGAGGTCAAATGACTATTGTCAAACACCTGGCATTAGAAAACAACAATTTTTACTGTCATTTGTTTAATGATACTAAGCCATTTGCAGAAACAATGTTTGACCATCATCTGTTTAACAATACTACACCAGAAACATGGATCAATGGAATGGATCTCAACAAGCAATAACTGTTAAAACTTTTTATAAAAATGGCGATAGTGTGGCCGCTGCTTGAAGGGAATATCAGCGTTATTTTAATATCGGAAGAAATGCTCCTGTTCCACAGTAACTTTTGTCAGGTATGCCAACATGGTAAACACATTCTTCGTATGGAAAATTTCTAGATTCCTTACCCAGAGGCCATATTGGTTCTTGTAAGATGGGGCTTCATCTCATTCAGCATAGAATTTCTATGCAAGCAGTGCGCCAATCGTGTCATCTCCAGGAATGGTGACATTGATTGGCCCCCCAGGTTTCCTGACTTAACTGCGTGTGGTTTATTTCCTGGGGGGGTGTGCACCTGAAAAGCACAGTGTATGCCAGTCGGCCACACACCATTGAAGAGCATAAGAATAACATCCGTGTTGAAATCGAATCTGACGCTATTGCGATGTTGGAACATGTCATGATTGATCTTCATTGCAGGCTGTCTGAGTGTGAACATCGTCAAGGTCGTCACCTACCGGACATAATTTTCAAAACTTGAATGTGATTGAATAATTTCGGATGTGATTGATGTTGTTACACAAATGGCAATATGTAATGTTACAATTCTTGTATTTTTATTTTCTGTCTCATTATGCAATGTATTTATTTTGTTGTTTTTAGAAAAGCCCGTTTATTTGAGAGATGTCTTGTATGTGAGCATGTCATATGCCAAGAACAACTTTGTCTTTGTGTTTATATAAATGATCAACTGTGTGGCCTCCATATTCACCGGACTTGACTCCACTAGATTTTTTTTTTTTCTGGGGTTTGTGAAGAACATTGTATGCAGAATGAGTCGGTGGCATTGTTGATCTCAGAGCTAAGATAATCGCAGCTTTTTCGGAAATTACTCTACTGAAATTGAATCACATAGGGAAAGAATTGGTTTCACGTTACAGTTTGTGTCATGTATTCAACAGTCGTTACATTGAGTTTAATGTGAACAAAGGGTAGAAAACTCTCATCTTTGCAGAGTGTGCTTACGAAATACTGAAAAATAAATCAGTCAATTTTACAATATTTTTATTTTATCCATACTCGAATGGATCACCATGTATGCCTGTCTTTTATCAATTTCCTGTTTTTGATCTTTCTATCAGATAATATCTTTCAATGTTTGCTTAAGCATTTATTAAATGTTGGTATAATTTTTACATTCTGTCATGAACAGATTGTTCGTATGTTCAGGATTAAGGACACTTTATGCTTTCATTGGTTATCATAATCATTTTCTTAACGTAACGTATTTGCAGGTTAAGACGTGTGATTCAAGGAGACTATTTTAGAGCTTATTGAAGTTCTCAATCTTAACTGAACAAGGACTAACTTAGTGGTCTGAGTGTAAAACAAAATGCATCGAACTGTATAATGTCTGAAGCTTCAGGTATCATTTGAGCTCTAGGAAAATTATACAATTGTTATGGTTGCCAACTATTGTTGCAAAAAAAATCAAGAAAATTATGATATTTTATTAAGACAGTCAATATACTAATACATTTACACAAAAGATGATTAATTTATGTTATATATAATTGTAACTGTATGCTATGACTCTTTACAATATGAGGAAAGTATTGTATTAATAGAAATATTAATATTCGGACAGTATTCAAACACAAAGTGCAAAGCCATTTATACCTGAACCCACACTTTCTAAAGTTAAAATTGCGATAGAAAATCTGAAAAAGTACAAGTTTCCAGGTATTGATCAAATTCCAGCAGAATTAATACAAGAGGGTGAAAATGCATTATCTAGTGAAATTTGTAAGCTTATACATGCTATTTGGGAAAAGGAAATTGTACCCGACCAATGGAAGGAGTATTGTACCTATCTTTAAGAAGGGAGAAAAGACTAACTGTAGTAACTTTCGAGGAATATCACTTTTATTGACGTCATACAAATTTTTGTCCAATATTCTTTTGAGAAGATTAACTCCTTATGTAGATGAAATTATTGGGGATCATCAATGTGGTTTTAAGTGTATTAGATGGACTATTGATCAGGTTTTTTGTATTCGACAGATATTGGAGAAAAAATGGGAATATAAGGATACAGTACATCAGTTATTCATAGATTTCAAAAAGGCATATGACTCGGTTAAGAGAGAAGTTCTGTATAATATTCTTATTGAATTTGATGAATTTAGAAATGCATATAGAGTATTAGTTGGAAGACCTGAGGCGAAAAGACTTTTGGGGAGGCCAAGGCATAGATGGGAGGATAATATTAAAATAGATTTGAGGGAGGTGGGATATGATGGTAGGGAATGAATTAATCTTGCTAAGGATAGAGACTGATGGTGGACTTATGTGAGGGTGACAATGTACCTCCGGGTTTCTTAAAAGCCATTTATAAATAAGTATTACATATCTGCTAATAATAAATCATTAATATCTGTTACATGAATCTGAAAGTTTTACATTTTATAATGCGTGTTCAGTTCAAAGTGTGTCATGGCTCGCTGTATGCCGTCATGTGGCTAGCCGATGAGCCTAGAGAATTCAATCTTCCTCACTTCCGCAAAGGCATATTACCTATGTGCCAGAGAAGTTGCCTGGCAAGTACGGCATTCATTCTGCAGAGTATGTACCGATACATACAGTAATGCCGGTAGTGGCAGGAATGTGAACTGTTTGGAAACACGTACTGAGGTGAGTTTTTCCTTACTGTCGGGATATGGGGAGAGGGTTAAGATGATTTCTTACGTATTTGTTGACATTAACTTGGATGGTCAACATGGACAAGGAGCATTTGATTTGTATTGTGGAATGTTGCCGTACACAACTGATGATAACAAATATCCTGCGTACGACTTGCCCGCGCAAAACACAATTCGAAAGAGGTTATGGTAGCACACAGACTTTATAGACTTTGCTATGACGTTCAAGTTATACCGTACACGTTCTCAAGTTCAGGTTGAATGCCTTGAATAATAGGCAACTTCTCTGGCATAAAAGCTGAAACTCGTTTCAAATTGCTGACACACAATAGTGACGTCATGACACACTTTGAAATGAACACCCAGTATATTTGATTTTCTAATCAGTCAGTTCACTTTCGAGTATCAATTAATTTGAACTTTTTTGACGTATTACTAATAGTTTGTCAAACTTATAAATTATAACATTTTAATTATAAATATTAATATTATTTTTAATTCTGGATTTCTAGTAGAAAAAATATATAATAGTAGTGTTTATTAATTATTACTGCCCATGGTGCAAACAATGCTGGAGCAGCTCTGATAAATAATGAAGACAGGAGATCACATTAAAATAAGATAAAAATCCTTTGAGAGTACTTGGAAGTTCGCAGCCTCAGTTGTGTTTTACTGTCCAAATCGTATGGCAAGATTTGGTGAAAAAGTTTCCTGTTATTTATTAATCAGGTGACATGAATGATTGTATGTTATGGAGAAATAGTAAAATGACTATAAAGGAAGTGAGAGTACTCTGTGAAATCCTACCCCAACAAAATTTAATTTGGACATACCAACAGTTGAACCTAGGCCTGTAGCTTGAAAAATCAAAGCTCTAGCTAAATTGCTAACATTGTCCTGCATGCTCTAATGCAAGTGTTTAAAAAATAAAATAAAATCTGAATATTATGGTAATAAGACCCATGCACTTCGAATGTTTGTACCTTCCTTTCCTTCCCTCATCCTCCATGTCTTTTTTATTTATTTATTTATCTATCTTATTTATTTATTTATTTATTTATTTATTTATTTATTTATTTTAATGTGTAATATACGAAATTGAAAAAAGATGATCCCAGGTCTTATCTCAGAAGCCAGAAGGAAGCAAGTTCAAAATCTCCATTTTGAAATATGGTGAAATGAATGTTCCACTTTTCACACAACTTTATGATTTACTTCCTTTGAATATCGAAAAATATACACAATTATTTCAGTGGTGGACGTGCAAAGGGGCTTAAGTCACTTTATGAAAAATTTACAGGAGGAATTTTAAAAGATTTAAGCAACTGCTGGTAAATCCGAAAAGTGACATGTTTTGGCTATTTCATGTTTCTCTTTATTTTTTGACGCCACTGGTTTTAGAATCTCTTTTAGGAAACAGGTTTAATGAAGGAAATCTTATATCACAAAAATAATTACTTAAGCACTTTTGCCCGCCCACCGGAGATTTGTCCTTGAAATTCGGGAGTACCAAAATCAAAACATATATATGAATCAATCATAACCTAAAAATCCTTCTGCTTTCTGATACAAGAGATGTTTTTGCCGCCTATTTGATTATTGTGAAATTGTTAATAATGTCCTAGTTTTCTGATGCTCTTTTCAGATGGCGCTTTTGGGTGGCCTGGTGTAGGAGTCAGTGGGATGCCCAATGGACAAGTTCTGAATGGCGGGCTTCCAACATTTCACCCGTCAGCCGCAGCTGCAGCAGCAGCGGCAGCATTTCCAACTAGTCAGTCTATGAACTTCCCAGCCAAGACGTGGCATGCCAACCCAGCAGGGAATCCATTCGTGGTGCGTATTTTAAAGTCATACAATTTAACAAGGTTTAGCATGTGGCTTGGTGTTCAAAATGAGAGGGATTTAATACCTAGGGATGACTGTTCTAATTTTACATGGTTTTCGTTAGTTTGTATAGGTAAATAATGTTGGGCGATTTTTATTTTCTTGAGGAGTGTCGTACTTACTTACTTACTTACAAATGGCTTTTAAGGAACCCGGAGGTTCATTGCTGCCCTCACATAAGCCCACCATTGGTCCCTATCCTGAGCAAGATTAATCCAGTCTCTATCATCATATCCCACCTCCCTCAAATCCATTTTAATATTATCCTCCCATCTACGTCTCGGCCTCCCTAAAGGTCTTTTTCCCTCCGGTCTTCCAACTAGCACTCTATATGCATTTCTGGATTCGCCCATACGTGCTATACGTGCTACATATGCATTTCTGGATTCGCCCATACGTGCTACATGCCCTGCCCATCTCAAACGTCTGGATTTAATGTTCCTAATTATGTCAGGTGAAGAATACAATGCGTGCAGTTCTGTGTTGTGTAACTTTCTCCATTCTCCTGTAACTTCATTCCTCTTAGCCCCAAATATTTTCCTAAGAACTTTATTCTCAAACACCCTTAATTTCTGTTCCTCTCTCAAAGTTAGAGTCCAAGTTTCACAACCATAAAGAACAACCGGTAATATAACTGTTTTATAAATTCTAACTTTCAGATTTTTGGACAGCAGACTGGATGATAAGAGCTTCTCAACCGAATAATAACACGCATTTGCCATATTTATTCTGCGTTTAATTTCCTCCCGAGTGTCATTTATATTTGTTACTGTTGCTCCAAGATATTTGAATTTTTCCACCTCTTCGAAGGATAAATCTCCAATTTTTATATTTCCATTTCGTACAATATTCTGGTCACAAGACATAATCATATACTTTGTCTTTTCGGGATTTACTTCCAAACCGATCGCTTGAGGAGTGTCGTAGATATATAAATATTCAAACATTTCAAAGGAATGTATAAACTGCATATTTTCATTTCATTTCATAGTGTTCTGTCCAAGGGCAGCTCTTTCACTGCAAATCCAGCATTCTCCAATGTTTCCTGTTTTCTGCCTTCCTCTTTGTCTCCACATATGATCCATATATTTTAATGTCATCTATCATGTATTATCTTCTTCTGCCCTGAACTTTTCTCCCGTTCACCATTTCTTCCAGAGCATCCTTCAGTAGGCAGTTTTTTCTTAGCCAGTGACCCAGCCTGATCAGCTCAGCATCATTCTTTCCTCACCCACTCTTTCCAACACAGCTTAATTTCTTATTTTGTCTGTCCATTTCACACGTTCCATTCTTCTCCATACCCACATTTCAAATGCTTCTAGTCGCTTCCATTCACTTCGTCATAATATCCATGTTTCTGCCCCATACAATGCCACACAAAGCACTCTACTAGTCTCTTCATTAGTTCTTTTTCCAGAGGTCCGCAGAAGATGCTCCTTTCTCTATTAAAAGCTTCCTTGTCCATTGCTATCCTCCTTTTGACTTCCTGGCAGCAGCTCATGTTACTGCTTATAGTACACCCCAAGTATTTGAAGCTGTTCATTTGCTCTACTACCTCATTAGAACTCGCATGTTTACCTTCTTTATTTTTCTTCCGATAACCATGGTCTTCGTCTTGTTTCCATTTTTCTCCATCGCATACTGCTCACAGCTGTCATTTAGTTCCAGTAGCATATCCCTTAGTATTGTCTCCTCTTCTGCTAACAACACCGAATCTCATGCACTTTATTCTTCTTCCCCTATTATCACTCCTCCCTTGTTCTGAAAACAGTTCTTCACTAAATCCTCCAAGTAGATGCTGAATGGGTAGATGATAAAGGGATCCTTGTCGTACTCCTCTCCCTATTTCACTTCCTAAACTGCATATGTTGGATCCATTACCAAGGACTGTTCTCCAGGACTGGAGCCAAAATTTAGATAAAATTTTGCATGTGTATCTCTACTGTATTTCTATAGAAAGTGTTAAAAAAAGAAACTTCTGTAACTCAGAGTTGTAACTGTAATTGAGGGACAACTAATAATTCTTATAGAGGTGCGGTTAACAGTGAAGAAAAAGCACAGCAAAGTTTCTTATTTGCTGGGGTGGATTTTGAAGACAGTTTTGAAGATAACACTTATATTTTGTCGTATGTATGCTTACAACTTCATATATTGACGTATCTTATACTTAATTAGTAGATCTGGAACACATTCTTCTATACTGTCCATCCATAAACCATGAGCTGGGGACAACTCGCCACAGAAAATTGGCCACAGAGGCAATTCGCCACATAATTGAAATTCGTATCAAAGACAATTAGCCACACATTAAAATTCAAGGCAATACTCAAATTCGCAACAATTTGTAATATATTTCTATGATAACACAAGACAAATCCAGAAGCTGTAAACTAATTCGGAACTATGGCGGAAAAAATTAGCTTCACAAAATCAGAAAGAGGCTCTGACAAATTAACCCTTAGTTGCCTGACGGTACTTAGAAGTACCGTGATTTATTTTGCATACTGGAAGACCTGGAAGAATAATAAACCGCCAGAAATTACGTGCAACCTGATAAATAAAATCCATCAAGAATACTGACAGCACTGTATATAGAAATACGACCTTTTTTAAAAAAAAAAAAAAAGTAAAAATTTCTGAAAAAATTACTGTATGTTTTGAATTCATATTCTAACAACATTCACTAAAGAAAACGGATTTATTTTAATTTTTTCTTATGTCCGGCAACAAAGGGTTAATATAGCTTGGCTACATGTACACGAGACTTAGAGAAAATAAGAATGGAGTTGTTTGGTGCTGTGACATGCGTGGCGGGTGTAATGCAACAGTCACGTTATCAGAAGATGGAAGCAGTGTCGTCAAAGAACCGTCTGAACACAAGAATCATTCTGCAGGGCAAAGGAATGTGTAGAGAACATGAAGGCAAGGGCGGGACTTCCCGAGAACCAACGTCTATCATTATTCAAAATGAATTACAGCGTATTTCAAGCGAAGCCAATGTGAATCTACCGAAGAAACCATCTATTAAAAAAACTGTGCGCCGTACCAGGAAGCTGCACCTACCACCTGAACCAAGGAATATTGACGAACTGAACGTTACAGCCGACAGGTACATAGAGAGATTGGAAGGTGGTCATTCTCCTGCCAAAAAGAAGCGGAAGTACATCAACATTGACAGACGAATATCACGTATAGTTGAAGAATACCCGCGGTACAAGGAGAAGGCACCGTCATCCGGTACTTGAGAGCTGTAGATCACAACCTAGAAGGTCATTTTTGAAGTCAAATTTACATGTACATAGCAATTCACATACTTAGTGGAATTTACAATTATTAATCTCTGTATCCATTCGCACAATATAGAGCTTCTGGAAGTCATAGATTTATCTTTGTATCTCAGTGTGGCCAATTGTCCCAGTTCCCAAATTTCTGTGGCCAATTGTCCGGAACCGATAAACCACGAAAGAAATAAATTAAAATCATTAGTACCAGTTGCAGAAGACACAGCCCTGCAGTATATATTGACTACACCCCAACTCTGGCTACTAGCAACAGGCATCTATAATGAACACCGATCAAAATACCCCTCATTTCTAGTGAAAAACAACAATTGAATAGACTACAGTGGACTATAGTGGACTTTATGTTGTCGGCAAACAGCTGGATACATTAAGAAGATTGATTGATACTTAGTTAGTTATGCAAAGAAAGAATGCGTTTGAGAACTGTAAATGTTTCGTGTGTGTATTTTGTTAATGATTTTTTTCTTGTTTCAGCTTGGTGCTAGTCCTGCTTCAACTGGGCATTCCAGTAATCCTTTTTTATGAGATGTTAGGCTAAACCCAAGTTTTATCTGGTGAGTGCACATGGTATATGGAGCAATATGCCTGTGAACATTCAAGTCTGACGTAAGACCATATTATTTTAACAAATGCCAAGAATAATGCGCTTTCTTAAGTAATTTGAAATTGTAAAAAATAAACTGTCTTAATATATATATAAATATATTATAAAATATATGTAGACTTGTATAACAGGCACCATTACAATACGCTTGGAAATATGAAGCATAGAATGTATTTTATAAACATACGAAGTCTTGTGAACAAGAGGACGAAGGAAGACGGTAAATCTTAATCAAATACAGGCTGGAAGTGAAACAAGTTTATTGTAACACAATATATTAATTTCCACAGATAGTGGAAAGTGAAGATTTTTTTTTAAACATATTAACACATTCTTGTACAAACACAGATTATCACCTTAGCTGGTAGTGAAGTGGGGATTACCATCACTATTTATTTTTAACGTTAATTTTACTTGAAATATATACGTAAGTCTAAATTTGCATGTGACATATTCACACTCTGTTGATTTGTGTATTGCAACTTAATAGAAAGGACATAAAGTTCAAGGACGCACAAGAAAGCTGTTATCTGCCACTTGTATTTTATTTGTGAACTGGATTCCAGAATTTTACTTAAAATAAATTTCAGTACAATTTCTATCTTCCATTAATAAAACTGATCAAATGAAACATTGGTCGCTTTCTCAGTTTTTATGAACTACTTCAGATTCTCAACTGTAATAAAATTATTTTTATATCACTTTTGAGATCAAGAATTAATATAGAGCCACGAGGATGCTCTGGACTCTTTTTCGTGTTTGCACATTTATACATAATGGTTTGCAAAGATGATCTGTTAGTTCATTATTTAGCATTGTTGATGTGACTGTGTAGAAGTTTGAAATTTGTTTCTTTTTCTTATGTTCTGAGTGTATTCACATCCAATTTATGTTCTGTAAGGTCGTAATGTGAATATCATATACATCCCTGGTGCAATAATACTCTTATTAGATAAGATATGCTTCTCTGTCTTGGTGACATATGACATGCAAGTGGGAAAAGCAGCATTTAACAAGACTTGTTGTCTTTTCCAGGCTTTGAACCTTGTCCAAAACATTTGTCTTAGTCATTTTGCTTTAGTTTTCCTTCTTTACTGCACTGGAGAACAAATGAGAATGCAACTGTTATAAATGGAACTAGGATCTGAATTAAATTAGTGTTCATAGGAGCAGAGTATGACAAGTAATCACGTTTATTTATTGTCTGAAGCAGTCACTTAGCTGGCCATGCCCAGAAATATTGTTGGGCTGGATTCTTTACAAACTTGTTCACTTTAATGTTAGATATTTAAACTTAAAACCATTGTTCATTCAGTTTATAAGAATCATCTTTTGTTTTGTAGAATCAGACTGTCATCTTAAAACACTAATCTGCATTTTAAGATATTAAAAAAAAAAAAAAGGTCGTATTTATACACAGTTTGCAGACTCTTACAGTATATTACTAGATTCTAGAAACTCCTATTAGTTCCCTCATTTTCTGGTGTTTGAGCAGTGATTTTTTTTCTTAACTAAGAACTAGGAGCTTGCCTGTAAAAATGAAGTCAATTTTCCAGATTATTGACAAGTGCTACTTGGGATGTTTCAGTCCTTTACATGTTTCTTAGTCATATTTTGAGTTTAATATTAATTTTAGAGAATTTATTAGGTCAGAAGTCTCCGTCTTCATTTATCAGGTGTATACATGAACAATATAATAGTTATGAAAGATATATTAATTCTAGATGGCCAACACGTAAAGGTATTGACTGATAACTAGATTAGTGGCCGTGTGCACCATTCTTGATCATCTAGCCCGTTTATCAGCAATCACGGAAACATGGTTAATTCTTGACAATGATCAAGTTACAGATGCGGTGCACCGACATTTTCCCTCGATCAACTCAGTACCATCAGCTGACGGTACGCTCGCTTGAGAAGAAACATCTGAGCGCTAGGTTACCGCGTATAAAACAGCGAACGAACGCACTCTGTCAATTATCGCTTCGTTTTTGTTTGTTGGACTGCTTTCAAACATCCTCGCAATTTTCAAATAACAAGTTTCAATAATCATGGAAGAAAAAAAGAAAAGAGCACCGAACTTCTCACAGTTCGAAGTGGGAATTCCTTTAGAACTCCTCAGCAATTATGCATCCATATTATAGAATAAAAGTACTGACGGAAGTTCTCTAAGAAAAAAGCAGGCTACCTGGTTGGATTTAACAACAACAGTTCATCTGTGTATGTCGAATATGCATCATCATGCATACGAAAAGGAAGTTTTTAGTGCCACATTATTTTATGTGCACAAGGTTGGAATTTTGGAGTAAGAGGGAAAGGAAAGTATCCTTGTTCTGAAATTTATCCATTTATTTTGTGTTCACAAGGTTGGAATTTTGGAGTAAGAGGGAAAGGAAGGTATCCATGTAATTTCTCTTAATTCAAGCGTAAATAGCCCAATTGTCCAAAACGTCATGTAGGTCCTAATAGTTTCAAACGGCAAATCTATAGCTAATAAGTGATAATCTCGCATTCTACAAAATGGTTATTTAGTTTTGTTATATTATTACCGGCAAAGAATAACTACCTTAGGTATTATTATGTTAACAAAATTGGACAATTAGGCCTAAATAATATTTTGTCCTCAAGGAAAGTCCCGATCTTCCAAAGCAGAAACATATATAAAACATTAGTCTATTTTGAGAAAAAAGAACATTTTTATTATTCATCTACAAACTTACTCTTTCTACAATAACACCAATTCTGTTATTTCCGCAGTGATTTGCATGTTCAAGATACATCATTTCATCTTCAATTCCATCAAGTACGTCAAATCGTGCCGCCATTTTGGTTTTCTCGACTTGACCATGTTCAATTCAAGATAATCGGTCCCACACCCGTGATCAAATTTGATCATCATCAACTCGCTTGTTTAACTTTGATCGAGATTGATACTCCGCAAATTGGCATTGAAGACGGTCAAGTGCCGACTTAACCATGGTCAAATTTTAATCGAGAATGGTGCACACGGGCATAGGAGAGAGCCAGTCAATGAGGGAATGGTACTGCTGAGCGGAGATAATTGAAACTAAATATCTTAAAATAGTAATACTGAGAAGCAGATGTGTTTGGAGGCCACAAGTTTTTATAAAAGTTACGACAAAAATTTTAGAATTTAAATTTATTTGCTGTCTGAATATGTTACTGCTTTTCTGTCTTATAGTTACTACTTATAAACGTTTATGTATAAGTTACTGTACATCATTGTTCTTTTATAAGATTACATGTGCAATTACATGATAGCTACAGCTTTATCCTACCCGATCATACAATGTATGCTAATGTTACAGGAAAGAGAGTATGAAATGTTTTATATACGTACATATGTGCAAAGTGTTTGGATGAACTTGCAGCTTTGTTACATGAAGTAATGGCAACACTTAAAGCTAAGTTTAAATTATGTTTCCTTTGAATGAAGGAAGTGAAAACTTATTCTTGGATCATTTTCATCTTGTTATTTAGTTCGTAATTTTACAGAGTGTTTTATACAATATTTATTTATAATTTAAAGGAATGCTAAGGACCTTTTTTATCTGGTTATTCTATTAAGGAAAATTATACCTTCAGAGAGGAAAAGAAGTTTTGGTTCTAGGATTGTTTCTGTTCACTTAAAATATTAGGAAACATGATGACGATTATCTGGATCTATATCTGCTCTACAGCTGGAAACAAGGGGAATAGGCAAAGAACTTACGGGAAAATCGTAAAACAGCGAACGCTAAGCTCCGCCCATGACCCCTTTCCACTTTTAACCTACAAGCTCACCACACACTCTAGCGGGAAAGAGTGGAAATGGGGGTTTAGGGTGGGGTGAAATCTAGTGGAGGAAAGTGGAACTAAAAGAGTGAATGAAAGCAAAAACAAAAGCAAAAGAGGAACTTCGTCCTGTCTCCCTCTTCCTCGCTTCATGACTCTCTCTCTCTCTCTCTTTCTTTTTTTTTCTTATGACTTTGCAGAGGGTAGTATTCGATCCGAGTATCTTCCTAACGAAATGCATGCATGCTTTTTGGTCACGCTTTAGACCTCTTGGCTGCCAAGGCAAGTTGGTGGTAGAAGGGAAAATGAATCTATATTTTATATTCAAGGGAACTGCCATAACATATTGCAGAAATGCAATGTATGTGTTGGATATGTCTTAGTACGTATTTTTGTTTTGCCCTGAAAAAGGCATTTTGATATTGTATGTATGTATTTATTCACACTGCAATGGGTATATACCCGGTGGCAGTGGTAACTGATTACACTCAATAATGACAATAATAAACTTATTAATTAAAAATACAATTAATAATAATACTAATAATAATAATAATAATAATAATAATAATAACAACAACAACAACAGGGAATATACTAAATTAAATGAAACGATCACTTAAAATAACATTTGAAATATTCTAATTTGTATCTTAAAACTAAGATCGAACTAAAACCCACGAGTATGATATGTTCATATCTGCACAAGTACCTTTCAACATTACACTCATATCGCTGTCAACTCATTCACTGCACTGGAACTACGACACATTTCACTGATTCTATCCTGATTTCACTAACACTTCAAAAACATTTCACTGTTCAAATTCTTTCCACTGCCACTATAAACTATAAAGCTTCACTGACAGGAACACGTTTCACTTGCACAGCACACTTCACTGACACGACATACTTCTTCACTGATACAGCACACTTCACTGACACAACATAATTCTTCACTGATACACCACTTCAATAACAACATATCATTTACACCCTTTAAATACTGTGTATAATTATCGTCTATTAGTAAAGTCCTTAAGCCTATTTTTAAATACATTTTTGGTTATTGGTAAAGCCTTTAGTAAGTCTGCAGGTAAAGCATTCCAGTCCTGATAGTACGATTGAGAAAAGAAAACTTTCCAGTGTCCGTCCTCTGTCTTCTTTCCCTCAATTTATATGAGTGGTCGTTCCTTGAAGAGTAATTTGGCGGCTGCAACCTATTTTTTATTTCTCTCCAGGCAGGCTCACCTCTGTATGTTTTGAACAGTGCGCATAATCGAATTCGCGTTCTCCTGTCCGTGAGTGTGTCCCATTTTAATGGTGAATTTTTCCGACAACACTTAAGAGCCCGTTGGAGCATGATGTACTCCTAAACTTCATCTCTCAAACTTACGACTCTACGCAAAATCAGGTCGTAAGTGTAATAGCGAGATCTGAATTCCGCATCAGTTTCCAGTCTCGCGTTGTTGTCTAATGCACATAATTTGGTTGTACTGTGTTGTGTTGTGTTAGTTCGAGGAAAAAACGTATTGTGTTGTAAAATATGAAATACGTTTGAGGCTGTAGGCAGTGATCCACCGAAGCGGGGCAGATAGTAGAGAGAGAGAGAGCAGGCGAGCGAGGTGCTGAGCTGCGAGGGTGGGGATAACTTCCCCTACTGGCGTTTGCTGTTTTACGATTTATCCGAACTTACAATAAAAATTCTTTAGTTAATTCAGAGTAGTTTGGATAAAAAAATTCGAGCTTTGCATTACATAACCATAAGAAAACATACAGTAAAAATCTCTTTTCCTCAGTAAGTAATCGTTGTTTGATCCCCTTTTACCTTTAGTTAAGTTTCCAGCAGTATCTGCTTCTGAGAAGCGAAACATCTCTTCATTTAAACATTTCATAATGTGCTTTTGTGTTGCATTGTTTTTTGCTGTAGGAATTGTCTCCATCTTTGGGAAGAATGTATTATCATCTGTATTGAACTCAGAACTTCCTTTAACTCTTAACCCGAAAGATACAATAAAATCTCACTTACAGAAAAATCGGTCTAGGAGACCGGGCATATTTCATTATTGTTCCCATGAGTAATTTACACACATTTAATTTAAGATCATTTATTTTTATCAGTTAACCAGAAGCAGGCTACAGATGTCTACAGGAGCAGCTGCATACCGAAGTCTTTAGAGGATGTGGTAATACCAGATAGACCTCAAATGATTCTGTGTGAAGGTTTTTTCTGGTTTTTCATTGGGGTTGGTAGTACCATTGAAACTTGTCTTCAAAATGTACGTCATTTGTTGGAGAAGTATTAGGAGAACGAAGTGTGGCTGTTTCATCTCTATTCCCATCTGGCAACTTCATTAGGGATTTGTAAAATCTCTTTCTAACAACTCATCTGACTGAATCTGGTGTTTCAGTCTGATTAGCACTAGGGATGATAAAATCAGGTTTTGGGAAAAGTAATCGAAATGTGGACATGCACCTACTTCATATTTACGAGTATCTTCTAGCCATTATTTTTAGAAAATTAGGATCAGTAAGCGTAACTGACATTCATTCATTCATTCATTCATTTTATTCCATAGATCTTACATTGCCTTTTGGTTGGGAAAAACCTCGGAAAAACCCAACCAGGTAATCAAAACAAAGGGGTTGATGCCAAGGACTCGCCATAGGCCATCCGGCTTCAGTCCCACGGCTGAGGAAAACCTCGGAAGAAACCATTCAATGAGACCAAAGGGGGATCCAACCCAAGCCCGAACGCAGCTCCGGATCAGCAGCCCAGCGAGTCTGCTGATTGAGCTACATCGATGGCTCTACTAAAAGTATACAATACATAGCCAATCAGATTATTAAATTTACAAACGCAAACGATCATTGTGGGATAAATTTGCAATAACTGTGGGACATAATAAATATTAATTGCCGAAAAGAAATTAAACACAAACATATTTACAACAATATTAAAGACTGCCTCTGTAGTCTGTTGTCAGCATGCCAGCTTCCAGATCTGGAGGTCTCGGGTTCGATTCTCGGGCGTGGCTCTCGGTGAATTTTTCTTGAAAGAGAAAAATTGCCTGGGTGTCTAGAATCTGGAAATTTGTATGAATATGAGCGTGCCGGATTAATATTAATTAGCAATTTTCAAAAATATAAAATACAACATATCAGGATTGTCGCTGGACAGTATCTTGAACACAAGTTTCAGCGTCACATTGTTGACAGGTAACTCCATCAGTTAGCACAACCATAAAGCACTAATATATGCTATAGAGTTAACAACAATGGAAAAAAAACTGTTGAAGTTGACGAATTACTACATAATACAATATACCTGTCTGTGAGACCAGGAAATATAGCAGCCAATAATTACATACTGTAAGAAGAAACAGCGACAACAGATTCAGATCACAACCATAACACAGCACAGCTAAAGAAGTATGGTACTAAAGAAAACATAGCTCAAAGGCTAAGACATTATAGTAAGCAGTTTTGCAAATATTCAAGAAACTAAATAACATACTGAATAATTTCAAGGGAAAAATTGTTCCGGGGCCGGGTATCGAACCTGGGACCTTTGGCTAAACGCACCAAGGCTCCACCAACTGAGCTACCCAGGAACTCTACCAGACCCCTACTCAATTTCTCCCTTTATATTCACAGACCTCAAAGTGGGCTGACAACCGTCAAGCAACCAACATTGAGTGCACGCAAACTCTGTGTGACTTGAATTGTGGTTATTCTGTTAACGAACAGTGACGTGTATTATGCAAATCTAGCTTTCAGGTATAGCTGTTCGTTAACAGAAAACCACAATTCAAGTCACACAGAGTTTGTGTGTTGGATGCTCGACGGTTGTCAGCCCTCTTTGAGGTCTGTGGATATAAAGGGAGAAATTGAGTCGGGGTCTGGTAGAGTTCCTGGGTAGCTCAGTTGGTGGAGCCTTGATGCATTTAGCCGAAGGTCCCAAAACAATTTTTCCTTTGAAATTATTCAAATCAGCTTCACAGGGAGCTATACCTGAAAACTAGATTTGCAAAATACCATACTGGCCTGGCTGACTGGTATTTCGGGTTAAGGGTTAATATTGTGTTGCAGTTATGAATGAACTATGAACAGATTTCATTTGTATGAATATGCAATTTAGTTATATGCAGGAGTGTGTGAATACGTTTTAACTATTTGAGAGACATATTTTGTAATGTAAAGAATAAATCCATGGCCATAATACAGTAAAACCTGTCTATAACGGAATCCCCTTGAACCATAATTTATTTCCGTCATGAACAGGTTTGCAATTAGTACAGTTAGTGCATAATTACTGCGTAATTAAAATGACTCAGTCAGAGCTAAAAGGAACTAAGTCACTTTTCACAACTTTTCAGGAGAAGCAAAAAACTTTCCACTAATAACACAAATGTATATATTTTTATGTTGTAGAAGACAAAAGAAGGGCGCGGGTTCAATTCCCGCTTGGGCTGGTTATCTGGTTGGATTTTTTCCGAGGTTTTCCCCAACCGTAAGGCAAATGCCAGGTAATCTATGGCAAATCCTCGGCCTCATCTCGCCAAATACCATCTCACTATCACCAATCTCATCGGCGGTAAATAACCTCGTAGTTGATACAGCGTCGTTAAATAACCAAGTAAAAAAAAAAAAATACAAAAGAATATTTAAAACTCTTAGTTCCTTCTTCCACCGTTCGATGCGCTTGACATCCGTTGTTCAAATTGTTGCATAACCACAAACTGCATATTTTGACTTAGTTCCTTTTAGCTCCGACCAATTCAAATTTAAAATTCTTGTTCAGGAACATATAATAGTGCTGAAACTCCTGATTCAGAAACTGGCTCAGTTTTTCCTTACTGATTGAAACAATATTTTATAAATAAGTAAAATCAAGGTGCTTATTTTCCTAAAAAATAGTCGGTTTTATCAAATTTTATACCAGTAAATTGACTGGACGAGGGAAAAATGTTCTCGTGGACAGATTTCCGTTCATTGCAGGTTCTGTTGAAAACAGGTTTTACTGTGTTGATCTTGAGCGAGATATTTTGTTGTATGGGCTGTTGACATATTTTCAGGTAATGATTGGTATCTTTAACACTGAAGAGAGAAGTCAAACCAGAGATTGCCTTACCAGCTACAGTAATTAGACCTGCAGAAAGGCCACCATGTATTTTCTCACTAAATAGCTCTCTCAGAATGCACAAACCTCTGTGCATTACGAATACAGTAGAACCCCGATTTTAGGCGACCTCCATTTAACATTTTTCCACATTTAGCGTTGAAATTTCACAGTCCCAATAATTATTACACATGACTAATATATTTTTATGTTTGATTTAGCGTTATGTTTTTTACTGTGAAACCTGTATTTTACATTACAAGTTGTTTTTAATAGTTATTTATGGTACTTGTGAGGTAAGTGCATCTTTATTGCGCGAGTGGAAAGATTTAAACAGGAGGCGTCAGCTAAGTGCTTAAATTACATGAGCGCAATAAAGATCACGCTCACAAGTACCATACGTAATTCTATCCATGACCATAACGAAAAATTCTGTTTTATAAAAGAAAATATGTTGAAAATAAGTCCTCATATAATCACACATCATGGCATGGATTTTAGAATCAATACGTGTACTAGGTAGATCATGATGTAGGAGGCCATGATTAGTGAAGAATGGTATCTAAGGCGTTGGACAAATAACAAATTATAATAAATTATATAATTTTAATATATATTTTTTCATTTTAAACGTGTATTTTCGCCTTTTTGAAGTTTCAGGGATTATTTAGAAGTGTTCACGGGACTAATGTGATTAAAATAATATCATATTTTACTTCTGTAAACTTAAGAGGAATATTAAAACGTAATTAATCATCGTGTCTGTTTAGCTCAGTTGACTAACGCGTGTTGTTATAAAATCCTATAAACCCAACTTCACAGGTTCAAGTCTCCTCGCATCCCAAAAGGTTAATTATTACGAAATTTAAAAAAAATACATAGGCTATTAGATATGGATGCAATGCACAAATTACGACGTAGTAGATAGAGAAAAGAGAAGGAGATTGAGTGTATGTATATTTAAGAAATGGTAATAAAGAAGTAGAGGTAGTGACATCTAGTAACTAAAATATTAACTTCTTGAGAAATAGTTCAATGGAAAAGTATACGTGTGTGCCCGGGTACTAGGAAAATACTATTGAACTGTGAGATAAAGTTCAAACTGTGAGGTAAAGTCTTTATCTCACTAGTGGAATAAAGTAATGTTGAATAAAAGCCTACTTTACAAACGCAAAAGTATTTAGTAAAGACATGTTTTTCGTTATGATCTTGGATAAATGATTTTTTTTGTCTTTACTAATGCAGAAATAAATCCATTTTGCTTCAATGCATAAAATACAATTTTTTTTAAGACTATGACTTGACAACACTGCTGCCTCACCTCCACACGAATCCCTCATGCTCTCCACGTCTACATGATGCTACATTCTTATTCGTCTGCTAATTCCTGCCCTTTGCGAGAACCAGTCATATTCAGTGATGGCTGTAACAGTCATCCATGACAGTCACTTCTTGTCTTTGTTGTGCTCACTGAGATATGGTATCAGCACTACTACAGTGAAGAGATGAAATTTTTCACTGTCACTGTACATATCCCTAAAAAACAATAGCCGTGGAAAGGAAAGCACTTTCTCTCACGGAAATAGTTAATTTAATTCGCAAAATGGGGAAAAAAAAATCCAAATGCTGAGATATCCAAGATGGCGAAAAGAAGACTTGATTGAATCCAGCTTCCCCTTGTGTTTTCAATTTTTTGTATAGTATTGTCCATAATTTACTTATTGTAGCAATTTTTTGCAAATAAATTGCAGTTTGCAAAAGCATTCAAACACTTTTAAACAAAAGTAGCAAACCCCTTTTTAGCACCAACTTCCATTTAAGGTTAATTATTCCATGTCACCAGAAAAACGTTAAATAGAGGTTCCACTGTAATTGTTTTCAATTTTTTTTTCTGTTGTACTTAGTATAAACTAATTTATTTTCACATTGCAGTAAGCTGATAGCTAATACATATGTACAGGGACAGTAAATACAGTGTTTCTGTGATAAGATGATTTTCAACAGACATTGTCACTTTATCCATAGTAAGAGAGATTTACTATTTTTGTTTGACTAGCTTACTTCTTTTCTACTGCCTGCACATTCCCCTTACAAAGAAGAAAGCTTTTCAAACTTACAAGAAAAGATAATTACGCTAATTTTTTTATTGATTTTATATTTATTTGATTGTAGTCATCCTTGTTTTCAGAGATATAATCATATTTATTATTTAATATTTATGTTTTCTCCTAAAAGTGTAGTTCTAAAGTGAGCTATAAACTTTAGATAATTGTTTTAATTAAAAAAAAGAGTATGATATAAGCTATAACAAATGTAATTACTTATATATCCTGTAATAAACTTCATAGAAGCACAAAGTTATAATGATTTAAATTTTAAGCTCTGTGTATAAAAGACAAGACTAAAAGTACTGCAGTTTCTTTAACAGCTGGAAATGAATGTCTGCTATTGGTAGATTTATATCTTGATGACATTGAGAATGTGGTATTAGAGATTTTATCATTAAATTGAGAAGTTTTCTTAACCGCATTGTCTCAAAAATATTAAATATGAAATTGATGTTAATAATATATAAAACTGTTATATGCAAAACCTTGTTTCATGACATGTATAGTTCTTTTTTGTCTGAACACTGACATTAACTTCGTGTACTAGTGAAATCTGTCTCCTTAAAGCAGTGAATGATTTTAACATTTAATTTATGTTGAATCTTTTGCATTAAATTATCTAATAGGAAGATCGAATCCTGAGAACTTCTTATCCAGGAAACACTGTATGCAGATAGGTGTTTAGATACTGAACATAATCAAAATCAGTACTTTTCTAGAAGTAATCAGAAGCTATTTGTAGATTGATCTTGTAACACATTAAAAAAATTATCATTCTTATCTGTTTAGGTTCTAAAAATTGGCAAGTTTTGATAACTCCAAAAGCATATCTATAGTTCTCTATACATTCTAATGATAATTTCGTATCACAGACCACAAAAAAGTAACTTATACAAATGACATTAAATTATGTGTATTGAAGCAACCAAATTTGGAAACCAAAGATTTCTTTAACTTAAAAGTCTTTAAATATATTTTTGTTTAAGTTCAATCTGTGAATGTATCCACTCTGCCTTCTTTTTTCTTACTCACAATTTGATGTAACAAGTAAAATATGATAAATATATTTAGGATTTTGTTTTATTTAAAGCTTTAATATAGTTAAATGAACATTTATTTTCAATAAATAATATTCTATCAAACATTTTGGAATATTTTTTTTGTACAAACCAGCATTTTCAAGGGGGAGGGGATATTATTGTGTGAACTTAATTCATTAATTTTTCTTTCATTTATTACTCCTCCTTATAGTGTTATACAGATATAAAATCCGAGCTTGAAACTGAAGCTTATATTAATTCATTTACATTTGTATTAGCTTTCCCACTTAAAGTCAAAAGTCAGTCTGTGGATACATTGTTGAATTTTTCAATCTAAAAAGTAAATATAATCTCGAGCTGAATCTAGTATGTTTATGTATACTAAAACATTTATTATTCAGTATATCAGCACGTCAGTTAATTTTTCTTTTACATATATTTGTCATAACCAAGTTTCACAGCTACGAACATGGGTAAATAGTACTTTAAGTCCTTAGAATCTAACAGAAACAAAATTTAAACTTAAGAAATACTGCGTCTGTGAAATAAAATTTGTATTTCTAGCATTCATATGATTAACATTTATATTTCAGTTTGCATATTTCATTTGTTTTGTTTTAAACTTGCGCGTCATTCCAATAAATGAATAAAATAAAAATGACAAGAAGTGTTTCTACAAAAATATATTTGCTCGACCCATTTCCGACTAGTGTAAGTTCTGTTGCAGTCCTTTCATTGTAGAATTTCATAATATTTTTGTCTTTTAGTGTTTCTCTTTTCTATGACAGAAGTTTATTATCGTATTGTGATGTTACAGTATTAGTTGGTGTTAACTTTATAGGAAAGTAAATTTTATTTCCAAAATATTTCACTTATTGTACGGTATTTTACTAATTACGAGAAAGGTATATATCAATTCAAACACTTTTGTTGTTTTATTTCCATAGAAACAATTGCAATTATAAGAAAAACATAGTGTCCTAATTAAGGTTAGAAATGTATATTAGTGTATATTACATGCTTGGATCATACAAATACTTTGCATATTGGACTTATATTTTGTTGATATTGCACATACAAATAACCATGACATGTTCACATTGAAATGGATGCTTGTTTTATATCCTACTTATATGAAATAAACCTATATTACCATTTAATTTCATATATAATAAAATACAAATTAAGTATGAACTTCAGTATCAGTTAAATATGAGATTCCTAGAGTATAATGAGAACTTTGGAATTAAATTTCGTCAAGCTATGTCATTGGACCTGTCCAGTATGGTTGTAGAAGTGAGTTCAAAGAATTACATTGTGTGTCATAAAATTTCTAAGTATTTGATTCCCATTAATGACTCTTGACACAAAAAAGTAACTTTTGGGCCTGAAAAACAGAACACGTAAAATTTGTGCATTCCACCCACCTCGAAAAGTTCACAGCATTGTCTCTTTCAGATTTTTAAAGGATTATTTTCGGTAAGTACAATTAAATTGTCCAAAATTTTCTAACGACCCCGTTAACAAAATCTTGAGTAATACATTTGAAATGCTCTACAGAGAGATTGTGTAAAAAAATAAAAAGAAAAAAAAAAGAGCACTCTTATATTTCTTGCAGGTTCAAGTTCTCTTCAGTAGCAGTGTATCATGTTTCAGAAATATGATTCTAAATAATACAAAAAAAAATGTGCATATACAGGGTGTTTCAGGAGGAATAGTGTTAGAAATGTTAGTATGAAATATTCTGGGTAAACTAGTTCATATAAACATGTGTCCATTTTACAATGGGCTTGGAGATACAGATGTTTGAATGTTTCACATAAAGATCTTACAAATGATTTGAAGGAGTGACAGATTACCAATTGATTGAGAATCTTACAAAATGTATGAAGGGGAGGCAAATGACTTACTGATTGTATTCATTGATTATTTAAATTATATCAATAACTAGTGGCTTGTGCAGCAAATGCTGCAAACTAAGTTCATTAGACGTTCAAATAAACATTTTTCAGATTTATTTTCAATGAAGAATACCAGACATTCTTAAAGTTATTTGCTTCCATAATAATGAAAGATACTCTCTCGAGCCAATACTGAAGAGAACCACGCATATAAATATCTACACCACACCGCCATTAAATATATGAAAAGACCCAACCCCACTTGATTAATAACTATAAAAATATTTGATTTTTAATAATATTATTATCTTACGGAAGTTTTATAGCTTTCAGTAACATATACTATATAGCCGCCACTCAGTGAAATATAGAAATCAAAATCTAATTTAAGTTATTCTCTGCATCTACTTATATAACCCCAAAAGTTTCACTTTCATATCATCAATATAGCATTAATATTTATAATTAATGAAAAATAGTCACATCATGGCATTACCTACAATAATATTTCATTTCTAATGGTAATAATGCCATCAAACCACCTCAAGTTTTGTAGTTTTTAACATCTAATACACAGTTGTACCCAGAAAATTACACACCACAGAATCGAACCTGTAAATTATTTTTAGTAAGTTAAGTTTTTAATAACCAATTTAATTTGAGCTCTAAATATGTCAGCATTCTTGCAGATCATGGCCTTCGTGTAATATTGTTTACTGTAGTGTGTGTTTTGTTTTATTCTGAAATGCAATTAGCTAGTTCTCAAAACTGACGACAGATGGATTTTGGAAAATAGGAAAATTATGTTGAAAAATCGACATTTCATTGAAAACTACTATTTTTCCGAAAAACTTTGAGTTCCAAGCTTCAAAATGAGAGGTCATTTATTAAAATCCATTCAGACGTTTTCCCATAATTTCCATTACCAGTTCAAATTATATATATAGATTTGCAACATTTCAAAGTAATTGTTTACAATTTTCATCACTGACTTGAGTTCTCTTTTCAGCTCTCTTCGAAATATTAGATGTAGCTCTTTTGAGTTCATCTTGGCATTCTTATATGAGGGCAGCAGTATTCATAATGTGAGTGACCAATTCTTCTCTTGTGTTTACACTTTCTTTTTGTAGACTTTGCTTTTCATCCATCCCCAAACACAATCTAAATGGCTAAGGTCTGGAGACCTTGGTGGCCAATGAACATAACCACCACAGACGATCCATTGTTCAGGAAATGTTAGACTTAAATGATGTCAATGTGCAGGGGCTCTTATGCTGGAAGACAATGTCCATTGTTGTTGTTGAACCTCTTCTAATAATAGTGAATGCATGTTTCACAGAAAGTCTACATATGAATGGAAGGGTGGCTACAAATTATTAATATGTTTTAAATAATTAATAAGTGCAATCAATAAATTATTTATCTTTCCTTCATGTTTTTATAAGGTTTTTTATACGTAATATTCAAGCACCTGTAACTCTACAGCCATTGAAAATGGACACATGCTTACATGGTTTTTTTTTTTACTCAAAATGGTCCATACTGGTACCTCCTAAAATATTTACTATTCCTTCTGAATCTCCTATATATTTCTTACAATGAAAGCACTCTTGCATATTTTTAGATCATTTGTTACTTCTTGTTTAACTCATAATAACCTTAAATTAGTCATTTGTTTGCTTTACATGTATCAAAGTTGCGTAATTTTCTACGATGATACAAAAATCAAGGAACTTTTGTTGCATGTAAAGAAATTTTGGTCGACATACGGTAGTTTCAATGCAGAGCTATTGATCATTATGTTTTATTAAATTATGTGTATATTATTCTTATGGAAGACATGTATTGGTGAAAGCCAGCTTCATATTTAAAGATCTGAAAGAATGTATTTTGAGGTCCACGAAACTGTTATGACTTGTGCTAATTTGAGTTAAATTGGAAAAATACAACATTTGACAGAATTTCAGACTCAGTGCTCTGTAGCTTAAACCTTTCTAGAATCAGTAATTTGGAAAGTTCTTCTAACAGTTTTATCTTACAAATTTTTGTAATTTTGAAACATCGTTAGAATGTCCACATACTTCAATTTTTAACCTATATTGTTTATACTGTTGGTATTACACAAATAAATTGGAGATAAGATTCCACTTTAATGTTCTTTAACAAAAATTAAGTTATCACTTATAATTGTTACAAATATTAATTTATAGTTTTAATATATATATTTAGACTGAAAACTGTATGATATCTTTGCTGTGTTAACTTTTGCAATTTAACTAGCTGACTGGTCTCGAAGTGGTATCCTTCATTGACCAAAGCGTGGTGAAAATCCCGCGTTGTCTTCTGGTTTCCTGTTTTGGTGAGATGTGTTCATGATTGTGTCGAAAAGGGTGTGTGTTTTGAAATTCAGTTGAATATTCAGGGTATGATGTGAGTTTATTTTTGTATGTTTATAAATTTCATATTGTTCTAGGGTGTTAAGTTTCTAGTTTTTTGGTTGGATGTGTAGTATTTTCATGTCAGTGTCTATGTTGCTGTAGTTGTGATTGGAGTTTGTGATGTGTTTTGCGTAGGTTGAATTGTTGTGTGGTTTGGTTATGGCTGTGATATGTTCCTTGTAACGTGTTTGAAATGATAACAAAAACAGACAACAAACATATTCAAAATATACAGGAAACTCACTACTATGGTATAGTGGGCACCAGCAATTTAGGCAGATGGATTTTGTTAATGTGAACTCGAGAGCGAGTTCCTTACCGCTGCAAGATCGGTTATCTCTGTCGCAGCTGGAATGGGTAGGACATAAGAGTAAACATGCATGCCCGAGTATTCTATTGGACTCTGGAAAGTCACCTCCAAAAACTAAAATATTACATGTACTGGGAGACGTACTGTAAAATCATTGCGAACGAAAATCGCTTGCGGCACGCTACAAATTATCCACTCGGACTGTCATAACAATGATACTAGCAGAGGAAAATGTTATCTCCAACTCATTCATGAAGGACAACAAATAGCTCGTCAACTGGCACTGTCAGCAAGGTCATTCGCCAGAATCGGTGGTTCCAACTATAACACACATACACAACACCTCCAGTTACCCCACACAATACAAACATGCAGCATCTCGATCCATGATACACAGACTCATCAATATTCCTATGAGCCAACAAGACTATAAAGAATAAATACACACCATCAAATACATAATGCAGGAAAATGGATACAACATCATAAGAAAGACTAAACGCAAACAAGAAAATGCAACACAAACACAAGAACAAAACAAATACATCACACTAACATATGAAAACAAAAACACATATAAGATTGCATCATCATTCAAGAAACCAAAATACAACATTGCATACAGAACACAGAATACACTACAAAAACATATTACCACACAGACAAGACACACAAACAAATACAATTTAACAGGTGTATACAAACTATCATGCAATAGTTGCAACGACTTCTACATTGGACAGACTGGAAGATCATTTCAAACACATTACAATGAACATATCACAGCCATAACCAAACCACACCTATGCAGAACACATCACAAACTCCAATCACAGGTACAGCAACATAGACACTGACATGAAAATACCACATCATCATTATCATCGTCCTTGCAGGTATTAGGCCTAGTGGCCTGCTACGGTCTCCATCCATCTTTTCAGGGGGCGTCCCAAAGATCGTCTTCCATGTGGTATATAGTGGAGAATTTGTCTTGGGAGTCTGAAACGGTCCATCCTATTGACATGGTTAAGCCATTTTTGTCTATAGTGGTTGAGATGTTCATAAATAGGTGTAATTTTCAATTCTTTTGTAATTAGTTCATTCCTTTTGTGGTCAAGCAAGCTGTAGCCGGCAGTCCTCCTTAGAAATCTCATTTCCGCAGTTGTTAGGCGTTGAACATCTGAGTTTCGGACAGTCCAGGCCTCACTACCATACATGAGGGCAGGTCTTGCTAGAATTTTATATGCTTTTAACCTGGTATGTTTTTGGGTTTTTGTGGTTGTGATGGTTGGTTGATGGTTCTTAAGGCTCCATTAAAATGTTGAATATTTTCAGATATATCAGTAACAGGTAAATATGTCAAATTATAACCTAAATATTTAAATGACTTTACCTGTTCTAACGTATGGGTATCAATGCAAATTTTACTCCTAACTGGCTGTTTACCTTGGAATGTCATAATTTTTGTTTTGTTTGGGGAAATTTTCATATTGAAATTTTGTGCTATTATATTCAGGTACGTTGACCTGGTTGGCGAGTTGGTATAGCGCTGGCCTTCTATGCCCAAGGTTGCGGGTTCGATCCCGGGCCAGGTCGATGGCATTTAAGTGTGCTTAAATGCGACAGGCTCATGTCAGTAGATTTACTGGCATGTAAAAGAACTCCTGCAGGACAAAATTCCGGCACATCCGGCGACGCTGATATAACCTCTGCAGTTGCGAGCGTCGTTAAATAAAACATAACATTTTTTATTCAGGTACTACATATCCAACCAAAAAACCAGAAACTTAACATCCTAGAACAATATGAAATTTATAAACATACAAAAGCACACTCACATCACATCCCGAACACTCAACTGAATTTCAAAACACACACCCTTTTCGACACAATCATGAACACACCTCACCACAACAGGAAACCAGAAGATAGCGCGTAACCTTCACTAGGCTTTGGACAATGAAGGATACCACTTCGAAACTAGTCAGCCATGCAAATTGCCAAAGTTAACACAATAAAGATATCATAAAGTTATTCAGTGATTATACACTATATGATCAAAAGTATCTGGACACCCATCTCAAAATGAAGTACAAGTTTGGGCAGCCCTTCATTGGGAACACTCGCAGTCAATACGGTGTTGGCCCAACCTTAACCTTCATGACAGCCTTCACTTTCGCACACATACTCTCAATCAGGCAGCGAAAGGTTTCCTGGGGAATGGGAGTCCATTCCTCCATGCGCGCCAAAATGAGAAGACTTGTCGATGTTGGCATTCCAAAACATCCCAGAGATGTTCTATCGGATACAAATCAGGACTCTGCGCAGGTCAATCCATTAGTGCGACGATGTCGTCAAACCACTCCCCGACAATCCCTACAGTATGGATGGGTGCTCGGTTGAGTTGAAAGACACAATGATCATCCCCGAACTCGTCTTCGATGGTAGGCAACATGAAAGTGGTTAACATGTCAACCAGGGGCGAATGCTAGTCACGAAAGTTAGGCTTGCTCTTTTATTCATAGGGGAAGATATAATAATTCATAATTAATAAAAATAATCAGACCCACATAAATAATTTATTTTATAATTATGAAATCATTGTGAGTCATGGATCATATTCGCTTGTCAGATGTAGAAGTTCGATATAATATAACAAACATGGCCAACAAAACAGTTTATTTAGTTTCTTCGACCCTGCCAACCAATGCACATTGTTGTATTGAGCTGCAGTGAACGAGCGCACATATTCTCTATAATGTCTGTTTTCTCTTGAATAGTCCTTCGGGAAAATGGATTTAATAATAAGGTTTCAAGTCCACACCTGTGGAGTAACGGTCAGCGCGACTGGCTGCAAAACCAGGTGGCCCGGGTTCGAATCCCGGTCGGGGCAAGTTACCTGGTTGAGGTTTTTTCCGGGGTTTTCCCTCAACCCAATATGAGCAAATGCTGGGTAACTTTCGGTGCTGGACCCCGGACTCATTTCACCGGTATTATCACCTTCATATCATTCAGACGCTAAATAACCTAGATGTTGATACAGCGTCGTAAAATAACCAAATAAAAAAATAAGGTTTCAATGACACACAATTCCGAACTCATTGCAATACTTACTTCAAATTAATGTTTAATAATTAATAATACATACAGCAGCTAACACATGCATTCCGCTCATACAATTACATTGCACTCGTAAATCACAGCACATTCCTGCTGTCAATACTGCTCTGTGTAACGTTAAATAGTTGTCGGTGTAGCTCTTGGACCAGAGCTTCAAACAACACATAACAGAAGCATGTGCGCCTAGGACGGACCAAGGAGGAAGGCACTTGCGTGCATCATGTTCTCGCTATTTCTACGTCTTCCCTGTAGCTCCGAGAAACGAGCAAGCGTTGCGATACTTGCGGTGTGCAACCTACGGATGGTATTACGCCTATACAGTATTCCAAAAATGAAAATAAATTTTTATGTACGTAACGCCATTTTGAGAAATACACATTCTACGAAAATATTGGGCTTGCGCAGCAAGCATAGCATGCCCTGAGAAATTGCCCCTGATGTCAACATAAGCTTGTGCCGTCATATTACCAGGTAAAACAATGAGGGAGCCAAGCCCCCTCTAGGAGAAACATGACAACACTGTAACACCACCACAGTCGGCACTATAAAGGCTGGTAGATGTCATTCACCAGGCATTCGCCACTCCCATATGCTGTCATCGTATCGCCACATTGTATATCATGATTCATCACTCCACACAACGATTTTCCAGTCTTCTAGGGTCTAGCTTCGATGCTCCTTACACCATGCAAGGTGGCGTTTGATATTTGCCTGTGTGATGTGTGGATATGGGCAACTGCTCGGCCATGGGAACCAAGTTTACGCACCTCGTGCCGAACAGTCATGGTGCTTGAAGAAGATCCTGATGCAGTTCGGAATTCCTGTGTCATGGTAGCTGTGGATGATTGACAATTACGCTGTACGACTCTCTTCAACACTCGACGGACTCTGGAAGTCATGAGTGATCGACCCGCATGCTTTTGGGTTGTACACATCCCTTCACGTTTCCACTTCAGTATAATACCACTAGCAGTGGACCTAGGGATGCTTAGGAGAGTGGAAATCTCACGCACTTTCTTACACAAGTACCACCTGACCACGTTGAAAGTCCGTGAGTTCCTCAGACCATTTCGTTATGCTGTCTGATGTCTGCTGAATACTGTGTCATCTTCTGTGATAAAAACACGTTTTGCAGAGTGCCCAGATACTTTTGATCACGTAGTGTAAGTGTTAAAAGAGGTATCGAACAATGAATAATATATTTAGAGATAAATTGAGTGGTTTTGCATTGTATAATGTTTGAAAATTATCATAAGCATTTTCCTTGTTGAACATTGTTGCAAAGTGCAAGATATTAATGTTACTTTGCCAAAGGTGACGTTACATCATGACACTAAAGGACTTATGTGCTTCTGGAGACATAAATTGACTTTTCTTTTCTAACTAGAAAAATGCTTACAGTCATCTGACACATCGAACACCAACTGGATGTTCTGCAGATATGTTTGTGGCCTTTGATGATGGCAGTGAAGCAAAATATATTTTTCTGTGATAACCTATTCCTAATTGGTTTGGTCCACTGTTTGATGGTATGTAATCTGTTGGATGTACGGATACACAGTCTGTAGTATATACAGGGTGTTTCAGAAATACTTCGACAAATCTTGGGGGCCATGTTCCTCACAACAAAACAAGGAAAAAAGTTCATATAAACATATGAAGAGTTCGCGGGAAAAACGATGAATGTCACAGTTTTGTTAAGGTTGATGTCATTATCTAATTCAATGGATCACTACGAAATTTAATGTTGTTTTTATGAAAAATGGTAAAAAGGAGAATTATCACCACGAATACAGTAATCCTGTCCTTTATTTTTTATAGAAACAGCACTACATCTTGCAGTTATAGACTCAATTGGATCATTATCTAATCCTTAACAGAAATATGACATTCATCGTTTTTCTTGCGAACTCTTTGTATGTCCGAGAATCCTTAGTTTTTTAGTTATTAATGAAAGAACATATTGAAACATGTTAGATATTGTCAGCTTGGTAGCAAGTGTTGCAACTTTAATGAATTCAGAAACTCATAACAATGAAAGTTTACATTCAACGCGTTTCGAGATACAGTCCAACAACTTAAGTTTGTAACTGATAATAATATTCATTATGTCAGATAATCGAATGATGTTATCGATACAAGTCTGCTGATGCATCCATTGTATCCTAGATGACTGTGTGTTGCCAAGGAGACTTGTTTACTACAGAAGATATTGAACATTTGAGTAGTTTAATATCAAAGACGTCGACCTGGTTGGCGAGTAGGTATAGCTCTGGCCTTCTGTGCCCAAGGTTGCGGGTTCGATCCCGGGCTAGGTCGATGGCATTTAAGTGTGCTTAAATGCGACAGGCTCATGTCAGTAGATTTACTGGCATGTAAAAGAACTCCTGCGGGACAAAATTCTGGCACATCCGGCGACGCTGATATAACCTCTGCAGTTGCGAGCGTCGTTAAATAAAACATAACATTTTTTTAATATCAAAGATGGACATCTGTCGTCTCCATAGTTTTGATTTAGAGGCACTTTTTTGTTTCACGATGTTCTTTGTAGTATTTTAAAACAATTTATTTTTATAAATGTAGTGTTAGAGTTTGTATATAGTTCACCATAACTGAAAAAAGCATGAAAAAATGTATAATAATCCACATTATCTAAATTTCATCTGAAGGTCAGATGTCCGCCTTTGATATTAAGCTACTCATTTGTTATGAGTTTCTGAGTTGATTAAAGTTACAACATTTGCTACCAAGCTGACAATGTCTAACAGATGTTTCATTATGTTCTTTCATTAATAACTAAAAAACTAAGGATTTTCGGACATAATTTATGTTTATATGAACTTTTTTTTTTTGTTTTGGTGTAAGGAACATGCCCCCAAGGTTTGTCGAAGTATTTCTAAAACACCCTGTACATTTTCATAAAAGTGTGTGAACAAACTTGAGATCAATCTTCATTTTCAGTTGTTTGGAAAATATAAAGCCACAAGTATCAACATGTATTTTTTTATTCTGTACGTGCGTACTTTTGAAAAATAACAAATTATTTTCCAGTGGTGTTCAAAATAAAATGTTCTCTGTGATTATTATTTTTATTATTATTATTATTGTAATATTTCAGTGATACATTTTATAATGGTAGAACAACAGATGTAATGACCGGAAAGAATAAAAGACTGACATACATATGTGCAGAGTGACTTTTTTTAGGCAAATGCTTGAATGTAGAGTAACTTATGTTTCTAAATATAGCAGACTATTTCCAGTATAATGTTACTACTTACTACAGATTGTTATGAACAATACATTTCTAAGGGGCGGATGTTAATGAAATGTCATTATTTTTCTTTCAACTTTAGAACAATACCCTTTAATGCAATAATTCATTTTCAGTTATAATGCAACAAAATATGTAATTTTTAAACTTTTTTTTTTGCCATTTTTGTCCGATAGCTCGTCCATTTTTTTTTTTTTTTTTTTAGGATCATTAAAAATCTTTATTTTCGAGTTCTTATTGATTTTAATAGAATTTTTAACATTTGCGTTTTATTTCTCAACAATTTTACATACAAATCATAGTTGTTACTGTTTTTTTCACTGCTTAATATTTTTCTTTACTAAGGAACTGAACTTCAGTGGGTAGTCATAGTGATCTGATAAGCTGACAGAGAATGTGACAAGGGTAGATTTTATGTCGAGTGAAAAACAGGATGGTTAAGAGGGGCAGTAAAACCTCCATAAGACGTGTTCACTTATTATGCTATCCCGTGTAATACGCTTTTTTTGTCCAGTCCCTGCACATTTCATATATAACACTTTTATAAAATATCCTGTTTGTACCGCTCTAATCCCGCATAATATGCCATTTTTGTGGAATATTTTCTATGTACAGTATTTTTCAGCAGTGTAAAAGTAGTGAAACATTTTGGCCATTAACCTGAAAAGTATTCGACTCTTTCCTGTGCATTTAAACCTTCATAATGTACAATACCCCACCCTCTTGTTTTGCTCTCTTATTCGACTCCTTATCTGCATGCTTGAAGCCTACATACAGTTACAATACCTCACCCTCTTGCTAACCCTCTCTCTCAGACAACATTCCGCGCTCGGCCATATTAAAATTCTGGAAATTTTTGCTTGTCAGTTTGTTGTTCTTTAGTGTATTGAAGTGTCTGTGAGTGTGATTACAATGAGTGTTAAATGAAAAGCGTTTTCTATGTCGAAAAATTGGAAATCTTACGAAAGTACGATGAAAACAGTACTGTTAATCAGAAACAACTTTCTGATTCACTAGGAATCCCATCATCGACATTAAGGACGATAATAAAAAATCGTGACTCAATCACTGCAGCTGCGACGTCGGAAGGATGTAAGCGCAGGAAAGTGAAGTGTGATAAATATGAGGACTTGGAGAACACGCACACAACAAACAACTATAAATGACTTTTTTCGAAAGAATTAAGTACAGTACATATTGTAAATGTCTTTGACGTGCAGAACAGTAATTACATAATGGAGTAATACTGTATATAAGTCAAAATTAGTATACCCGCCTAATACGTGGCCCCTTGAACAGCGTCTTATTGGGATTTTACTATATATATATCTGTACATGTGTGTGTGTGCATGCGTGTTAATTTTTTATCTCATCAATTGAAAATGGCCCATAGTAAAAACTGAAGTAATAGAAACATTAATGTATTACATAATGTGTGGCAGTAATAGGCCTATGTTGTACATGCATTTATCGAATATAGTTCATATTCAAAAGGAAATACCGTATTTACTCGCGCAATAGACGCACTTTTTTATTATTATTATTATAACAAAAAACTTATGCAAGGAAAAAATTTAGTGGAAAAAATAATAATAATCAGACGGAGCTAAAAGGAATTAAGTCACTTTTGACAACTTTTCAGGAGAAGCAAAAAATATTCCACTAATAACACAAATATTATATTTTTATGTTATAGAAGACAAAAGAATATTTAAAAGTCTTAGTTCCTTCTTCCACTGTTCGATGTGCATGACATCAGTTGTTCAAATTGTTGCATAACCCAAAACTTCATATTTTGACTTAATTCCTTTTAGCTCCGACCGATTCAGTTATCGATAACGTCATACATAAGACGATTGATAGTTAGCAGCAGTTGTATAAACAGATGATAACTTGTAACCAAGAATACAGCAACAATAAGACAAGACATTTTATTCATATTGTGAATTTTATTAGTACCAACAATGTAATTTATTCGTCGCAACAATAATTCCTTTCTACAATTCACCTTAAACGCTCTCGTCAACAATTGGATCTTCACTCAACACAGTATTCGTTATAGCACTCCACCGACGACAATGACAATTTACTTGGACTATTACGCACAACAATGAACTGTTAATCTTAACTAATATTTACAAAGCACTATTTACAAATCAGAACTATCAGTTCTCAGTTCACAGTTCTTCTATCTCAGTCACTCGAGTTCACAGTATCTCGAACCACAGACCTTCAGAGACAGTTCACTGTACTCGAACTCGGGTCCCTCCAACTGCGGTCCACTGCACTCGAACTCAGGTCCCTCCAACTGCGGTCCACTGCACTCGTACTCAGGCCTTCGGATGCTGACGCAGATGTGGACGCACACTCGAGTCGAACTCCGGCTGGCTTGCTTGCTCTGGCTTTCTCACTGATTGAATAACTGAAAACTCTGAAACTGCTGTCGTTCCTTCGCGTCCGTAATTTATAACCACAGCGACGTAACCTCGAAAGTTCGAATTCGCGAGTCTTCCATTTCGACGGATTTCTCGGCCTCTAGGCAAGCAGAAGATGCGCGCGCAAACTCTCTCCTCTCTCGCCGCGTTGGCCCTCTCCCCTCTCAGCCGCGCGCCATTCCAAAGTGCTCCGCGCGATCTTCTCTCTTGCGGGACGCTGGTCGTGAGTTCGATTCTCACGTCGCTGTCACAATATTATTATTATTAACACTGGCCTTACCTCATTCACTGTCAGGTTCAGCATCACTGTTATCATTTGTCACAGATTCACATTCCTCTATGCATCGATTACACGGGAATTTTTTTTTTTAATTTCAACGCGAAAAATTGGGGTGCGTCCATTATGTGAGTAAATACGATGATCATTGAAACCATCAATGAAGTTATATATTACCCCACCGCAAACACTGATGCACTATAGTGTAAAATCATCCTAAAACAGAGTTTTTTTCGTCATATATTTACTCATCGTGCATGATATGAACACCACAGGTATCCCGTAACATGCCATGAAGGCACTTGGGGGCATGGAGTAGAGTCCCATGCTTTCCATGACCTCGGCACTAGAATGAGGTGGTGTGGTCGGCACCATGCTCTGACCGCCTTTTACCCCGGGAAAGACCCGGTACTCAATTTTATAGGAGGCTGAGTGAACCTCGGGGCCGTTCTGAAAGTTTGGCAACGAGAAAAAATCCTGTTATCACCACAGACTAAAAGAAAAAATAAAAACTATTCTAGCAAGCTGAGTTATTTTCGTTGTTATCAATAAATGTTTAAATATTTGTTTTACTTTAATTTAAAAACTACGCCTTATTCTGTGTTGGAAGTGTACAACAATGATAATCTGTGAATTTAAAATTAATTTTTTTAATACAAGGAAAATAAACAAAAGAATAATTTTGATTTCTTTTAAAAACTACCCACTCTTTTGTTTTTATTATCAGTCCATATACAGTTCCTGCCTTTAATCTTTTTTTTTTTTTTTTTTTTTTAATTTTTAGGACATTTTTATGTAATTTTTTTTAGCTATTTTTAGGGCATCAACATCCGCCCCCAAATCACTTCTTATTTCAAATAACTGAAGTGTTTCCCTGTCTAATAAAAGTCACTATGCACAGTAGGTAAAGAAAGAGCAAAGATTAATGGGGGGACTTAGTATATCTGTTTTTATTTAGATAAATTATTAAGTAATACTTTTATTATATTTATTAAAATTTCTCAGTTTTAACTGTCTGCCATGTAAAATATTACATGGCTCCATAATATCATTTATACACAATTTATGTGGATTATGATAAGAGAGGATATGTAATGATAAGAGTCTCTGTAATATTAAAAAAATCCAAAAATTAAAAAAAAAAAAAAAAAAAAAAAAATCTACTTATCTGACGTTTGTTCTATTCTTCTCTTCTGTTTTGTGCCAGTTTGTGCTTACATTGTGACCATAAATGAACTCTTCTCCCTCACCCACCCGCCCCCAAAGTTTTCTTATATAAAAAGGGATTACTCATTTCTCAGAAACAAATTCCACCATTTAACGGATGATGTATCTCTTGGATGTTATCTGCAAAATATAGTAACCTGAATTCAGTCTGAGAGTTTATTGTCATTTGAATTGCCATTTTCTGCAAAGATGGATTGGTCGAGGGGGATCCATTGAATGGCCTGCCAGATTTAAATGCAATGGATTTTTATCTCTGGTGACATTTTAAATCCATAGTTCAACTCCTATACTTAAAGTTGACATTCTGAGAGAGAGTATCCTAAATGGATTTGAACAAATACGAAACACTCCAGGTATTTTCAACAGAGTACAGGCTCAGGGGACGCATCAACGCAGGAGGAGGTCACTTTATGCAATTTTTGTAATAAGTTGCTTGGTGTGAGCTCGTTTGTTAGCAATGAAGTAGCGTAACTCTTAAACTTAAGCATTTTCAGAACCATGCTTAGGCCTATATGAAAGTCTTTCAACGTTTTGTTGTTAGGAATGTGTCTCCAAAATATTTGACACCAATTTCCTTACACCCTGTATAATACAGCAAGCAGATAGTTATTTTTATTTGTTTTCAAAGGAGAAAAAAGTATAAAAATCTTACTGAAGTTTAATACGTACTGAAAGTATAAATTTCGGTACTTTTTGTAGCATTTTGAATGCCTCCTAAATGTAATTTTTGTTGGTTGGAAATGTGTTGAATAAGATTGAATATCCATGCAATAGTAGCATGCGGAAAATTGGAATGATTGAAACAAGTAAACTTCAGGGATTCATTATTCAGTATTCTGATATTATCTTGGAAATGAATGTATCTCCTTTTACAGGGTTAGAGTCGTTATAAAACTATTAAGCCAAACTCTTTGTGATATCTAGTGTGTCAAATATGAATACCGGTACCTTATTTGCTCAAAATGAATGTTTCATTGCAACATGAGAAGGAATTGTTGGTTACGTGTCATGAAATGACTATTATGTGAGGAGTTCGAAAATACACACACCTACAGGGCATACTATAAATATCTGCTTACTTCAAAATATTGCAAGTAGTGTTTGGGGTCTTCTACACTTAAAAGGTAACATAACATTCTCTGTCAACCCTTTCTTTTTCGTTCTCATTCGTAATTTGAACTACAGTTAATCCAAACAACGTAATTACTTATGCAAAAACACTCAAACGGGATAAAAAAAGGATCTAAGACATACCTCAGTCATCTATGTGGCCTCCCTTGTTCCTAATAACAGCTCTGAGACGATTTGGCATGGATTCCACTAATTTCCCCACAAATATTCTTCATTTCTTCATCGCGAAACCATACACCAGTGAGGGCAGAAATCATCTTCTCCTTTGCAGAACAATCCATTTTTTGCATTCTTCTTTTGCAAATTGACCACAAGTTCTCAATGGGGTTGATGTCGGGTGAGTTGCCTGGCCAGGGGAGTACCTGAATATTCTTCTTGTTGAATTCTGTAGTTTTTCGAGACGTATGGCATGGTGCCAGGTCTTGTTGGAACACACCTCTGCCATCCGGAAATGATTCTTGCAGCTGGGGTACGATTCTGATTTCCAATAAGTGAATATATTTGTCAGAATTCATCATTCCCTTGATAGGTATTAATGCTCCAGGCCCTTCATGTGTAAAACAACCCCAAAACATTACTTTAGGGGGTATTTGGGTGCTTGTTGGAGAGATGAGCTGCTGTTACTTTTTCGGATCCTTTCCGTATGTAAGAAACACTGTGGCCGTGGACCTCGAAATGAGACTCATCGGAAAAAGTACATTCTTCCAGTTATTCACTGTCCAGTGTTGATGTAATTTTGCCCACATCAAGCGTTTTTTGCACATAACAGGGGTTAGCAGTAGCAGCCCTTCGTCCAGCTTCCAAAAGCCTACGCCGCACTGTTGTGACGTGAATATTCGCCCCAGTGGTAGCCATTAACTCGCGGGTTAAGTCGACAGCAGTTAGTCTAGGATTTAATTTACTTTTCCTGACAATTAAACGATCATCTGCAGGTGAAATCTTCCTTTTCTGGCCACAGTTTCCTTTTTCTGGGGTGTGATGGATCCAGTCTCCTGTATCGTTTTATGATCGAATTAACAGTAGCCAAACCGATGTGACATTCTGCAGCAATTTGCCTCTGTGTCATAGAAGAATGCTCTGCTAATGTTATAATTTTAGACCGTTTTCATGGAGTTGTATCCATTTGTGAAGACGACAGAATGTACACAGGATTGCAGTATTAAGTCTTCAACGCAACAGAAATGCTTATAAGTACAAAATGACAGGCAAAAAGTCACATAGTATAAAAAAATAATGACAGACCTTAAACAATGGAATTACACGTACTACAGATGTCAATTAAAGTGGTATGAGCAGCTGTGAGGCCAACAATGACAGAAAATGTAAAAATATATCGTGTTCGGATTAATTTGCACGCTACTGTATATATATATATATATATATATATATATATATATATATTTCGTTTTGTTCGTATGAAATAAAGATGGCAGGCAGCAATAACAACAGTGGTACATATCCAAGCATCATACAGTAGGTGTGATTTCTATACTTGGTGAACAGAATTTGTTGTAGACAGAACTTGTGATTTCGACAGTTTTTTATACCAGTATTCCAGTTTCAATTCTCACTGCTTGTCATGACTTTTTCATTTAGAGTCTGGTGTTTGCCATTTGGAATGCAATATATCTGACAACTGCGCCTTTTGATGATATTACATATTCCCGTTCACCATTACACTCTTTTACCTCCAATGACTGCAATTTGTACATATTAGAAACACAAATATGAAGTTAAAATGTGGTATTCTAGAAAACGTTGAATTTACATAGCTTTATTTCCTTGTGAGTACAGATGTACTTTAAGTAACTAAATATTATGTATCATGAGTAGATTTATTGAAAAATAATTTCTATATTAACTTTAGCTTCATTTCCTTGGTTCCTTTAATTTAAAAAACTGGTCTATTTATGAAAACAAATATATAACTATTATTATAAGTGAACATAATACCACTTTCACACGTAATTCATTAAAAAGAATGACCCCCATTAATCAAATGCCTTTGCTAGCTTTGTTTATTGTAAATGATTCGTGTTAATTTGTGTATTTCTGTTTTAAAAAAATGGGAAAATACTACACATCTTGTGTTGCGGTATTTTGTTCTGACATTTGCATCTTGTTCATTGTTTCTTCTATAATGAAATGACAACTACTTACTGTAACATGGCATTGTTTTTTTTTAATATATCTGTATGTTACCTGTATTTCTTGTTTAGATCCAGTATTCAAAATACTGGTTTAAAGATCTGGGTCAGACTCTGAATTCTTAGAATAAAATTAAAATTTAGTTGCCACACTAAGCACTAGGTCGGATGTCTTATTGGTGAATTGCAATGAATGATAGTTTGTAAAGTACACTTAATTCAGAAAATAGTAATTTATAAGTACAAAGAAAGGCATTAATAATGTGTAAGCAACTTCCGCTTCCTGTTTGCATTGTTATAAGAATAGCTTTAGTATTGATGTTTCAAGAAAGCGCAAAAATGACTCAGTCTTTGAGATCTTGACAGTTAGGGCATAGCAGTTGAATAACCATTTGCTGATATTCTAGTATGTTGTCATGGTAACTAAATGATTGTCAATTTTCTTAGCCATGCCATCACACTTATCTCTCCTGCTACAATCAACTGTCAGTACTAAAGTAATCCATCTTGATTACACAACTTTTAACACTGTATCACTTCGGAATATGTATGGTAAGAACTTTGTGTTAAATTTTAACGTACCTTGTTAACATGTTTCGACCTATTTTGGGTCATCTTCAGAACTGGTCATTGTTGGTTTTGGCGCCTCTTGTTTCCTGTGAGGGTGCGTTCGTAGACAACAAACAAACATTCAAAGTATACAGAAAACCCACAACGACAACAACACACATACACAACACATCCAACCACCCCACACAACACAAACAAGCTGCATTCCGAACAATGGTACACAGACTACTCAACATACCAATGAACCAGCAGGATTACAACGAAGAGCTAAACACAGTCAAATACATAGCACAAGAAAACGGGTACAACCCTAACATAATAGACAACATAATATGTAAGACAAAACAAAAACCACAAAAAACAGAAGAATACAATACAAACACAAGAACACAAAAAAAAACATCACACTAACATACGAAAACAAAAACACACATAAAATTGCAACCTCATTCAAGAAATTAAATTACAACATCGCATACAGAACAAATAACACTCTACAAAAACATCTCAATACACAAACAACACAAACAAACAGCCCACTTTGAGGTCTGTGGATATAGAGGGAAAAATTGGATCGGTGTCGGTTAGAGTTCCCGAGTAGCTCAGTGGTAGAGCGTTGGTACGTTAAACCAAAGGTCCCGGGTTCGATACCCGGCTCCGGAACAATTTTTCCCTCGAAATTATTCAAATCAACTTTACAGGGAGTTATACCTGAAAATCTTGATTTGCATAATACACGTCACTGTTCGTTAACAGAAAACCACAATTTAAGTCACACGGAGTTAGTGTGCACTCGAAGTTGGTTGCTTGACAGTTGTCAGCCCACTTTGAGGTCTGTGGATATAGAGGGAAAAATTGGATCGGTGTCGGTTAGAGTTCCCGAGTAGCTCAGTGGTAGAGCGTTGGTACGTTAAACCAAAGGTCCCGGGTTCGATACCCGGCTCCGGAACAATTTTTCCCTCGAAATTATTCAAATCAAATTTACAGGGAGTTATACCTGAAAATCTTGATTTGCAATATGAAATATACAGACACATGAAAACACACCCCAACGATATTCTCAACACACAACTCAATTTCAAAACACATACACTCTTTGACTCTACACTACGAACGCACACACACAGGAAACAAGAGGCGCCAAGACCAACAATGACCAGTTCTGAAGATGACCCAAAAATAGGTCGAAACATGTTAACAAGGTGCGTTAAAATTTAACACAAGGAAGTTCTTATCATACATATTCCGAACTAAAGTAATTTTCTAAGTCACTTTATTCTATTAGTTCTCCATTTTCTCAGAACAAACTAATATAACTTGAACAAGGTATCCACCTAAAGATTGAATTATAAAATGTATTCTTTGCAGTGCTTAGAATGAGGGAAGCACTTGATGATGATTCAGTGGTGTGTAGGCCACATGATTATAAAAGTTTCGCAAGATGAACTTTGCTCCTTGGCTTTATGTTGCCAACACCTTAAACAGACATCTCACCTGCAGGTCGCAATGGTGTTTTTGTTTTTTTAAGGAGGAATTTCCTTCTCTATTTTTTAACATGCAAATTCATCATACAATCAGAGCATTATTTTTCTAAGTAATTGATTAACTAGCAGACTTACTCTCGTTAATTATGTAAGTTTGTGCGGCTTACAGCTGTTTCGGTGCTTATCACACATCCTCAGAGCCTACTAGATCTCAGCGTCATCTCGAACTTCTCTGCCTGTTATGTGGGTGCGTTTGATTATTGAAAGGTGTTGAAAAGTGGAGTCAAATAGTGTTTGTGTACTGAAATTGATCTATGTGTTGAGAATTTGATCGGGGTGTAACAGGCAGAGAAGTTCGAGATGACGCCGAGCTCTAGTAGGCTCTGAGGATGGTGTTATAAGCACCGAAACAGCTGTAAGCCGCACAAACTTACATAATTAACACGAGTAAGTCCGCTAGTTAATCAATTACTTATATTCAAGTGTTAAAAAGTAGTGTACGCAGAATCAAAATGGATTATTTTTCTTGTATTTATTTTGTAAGTTTAAATAAACCTGTAATATTCACCTTTACTTTTTAACTTTGCTCTAGAATATGCCATTAGGAAAGTTCAGGATAACAGGCAGGGTTTGGAATTGAACGGGCTACATCAGCTTCTTGTCTATGCGGATGACGTGAATATGTTAGGAGAAAATACACAAACGATTAGGAAAACACGGAAATTTTACTTGAAGCAAATAAAGCGATCGGTTTGGAAGTAAATCCCGAAAAGACAAAGTATATGATTATGTCTCGTGACCAGAATATTGTACGAAATGGAAATATAAAAATTGGAGATTTATCCTTCGAAGAGGTGGAAAAATTCAAATATCTTGGAGCAACAGTAACAAATATAAATGACACTCGGGAGGAAATTAAACGCAGAATAAATATGGGAAATGCGTGTTATTATTCGGTTGAGAAGCTCTTATCATCCAGTCTGCTGTCCAAAAATCTGAAAGTTAGAATTTATAAAGCAGTTATATTACCGGTTCTTCTGTATGGTTGTGAAACTTGGACTCTCACTCTGAGAGAGGAACATAGGTTCAGGGTGTTTGAGAATAAGGTGCTAAGGAAAATATTTGGGGCTAAGCGGGATGAAGTTACAGGAGAATGGAGAAAGTTACACAACGCAGAACTGCACGCATTGTATTCTTCACCTGACATAATTAGGAACATTAAATCCAGACGTTTGAGATGGGCAGGGCATGTAGCACGTATGGGCGAATCCAGAAATGCATATAGAGTGTTAGTTGGGAGACCGGAGGAAAAAGACCTTTAGGGAGGCCGAGACGTAGATGGGAGGATAATATTAAAATGGATTTGAGGGAGGTGGGGTATGATGATAGAGACTGGATTAATCTTGCACAGGATAGGGACCGCTGGCGGAGCTTATGTGAGGGCGGCAATGAACCTTCGGGTTCCTTAAAAGCCATTTGTAAGTAAGTAAGTAAGTAATATTGTCACTCAAAACAGACAGAAATACCAACAATTTCATTGTGACTTGTAGTTGAAATGCTCTGTAAATTGTTTTGAAATTTTTCAGATGTATATATCTCTGTGATATTATCTTGAACTTCAAAAACTGAAGAAAAGAAAGCTATTTTTAATACTTTTTTTTTTTTTTTTTGTCAATCCATATTGAGAAATGTGGCTTCTGCCCTGCCTTTTTGTCTTGTAAATGTAGATGTGAATGTTGACAGAATTACTTCAAAACTGGAAACTATACTCGTATGTGTTGTAGTTCTGATTTGCTCGTTCGTGAGAACATAGTGCTTACTTTCGTCATTTGTGGTCTGATTACTCAACGCTAACATGGAATCCTGTGTGTATGTCCGTCCTCATCTTGTGGGCTATTTTCTCCTCTACTGGCCACACACAAGTTAGTCTTCACATTAAGAGGATCCTCATTAACATATTTATTTGTACCACTGGCAGAGTGAATAGAGGTGTATGATGTAGAGGAGTAGTGGGTACAGTGAGACACAAAATATTAAGACATATGTATGCAAGTGATAATTCAAGTATTTTTAAAATCAAGTGCAATAGAAATAGACATTAAAACATGGAGTATAATAATACATAAACAAAAATGTTAATAGATAAAGGACATAATATACAATACGTGTTTGTCAAAAAAATGCAAATGTCTCACTGTTCCCATTCAGGAGGGTACAGTGAGATACCTCAGTGTCTATTAACGGACATTGAAATGATTTACATTTATTTCAAACGAAAGGAAAACTTGCTGTCTCTTTATCTTGACTTGTTCTGTAGGCTTATTTAGAATCATTTGATGTCTGACTTCGAAACCATTGAAACATCTGGAACATTTGGAAAAGTGAATTTTCCATGACATTTAAAACTTTTGCGAAAAAGTGAAATGAATTTTTGGTGAAAACAAAGCTTATAATTATAAGAATTTAATGTAATTCTTTTTTAATTTTTAACATTTTCTTAAATTTTATGAACATTTTTTTTTTATTTATGAAATCATTAAAATGTAATGTATCCATTATTTTAAGCTATAGTTCCTAAATTGGTTACTAGTATGTTCATTTTTAATGTTAGTTACTGGTAAATGTAATATAATTACAGTTTGTTTTTTCAAATCATTGGTACATGGGAACAGTGAGACGTCTCAGTGTACCCTTCAATGGCATGTCTCACTGTTCCCTTTATGCATAGTTCATTTAAAAATGACGCCATCACTTCAAAATTAAAACAAGAAAGACGAAACTTTGCCAAACATAATCTCAAATACCATAGTATTAGGTAACAGAACATTCATATTTATATCTCATTTGTATATTCAATATAACCTTCATTAAACACAAGCCAAAATTTTACTTCTAGAGTGAAAAATTACGAATTATTTTTTCATCACTCACTTTTATAACTAGAATCAAATCGAGTATGAAAATACTGTTACTTTACTCATGCAACATACAACTCCACTGTTACCAACATCTCAACATCAAAATTTACTATCTAATAAAAAAGTCTCACTGTTCTCCCTGTCTTACTGTACCCACTTCTCCCCTATATATAGAAGTTGTGTATATATTATATGAAAGTTTTAATCACAAAAGTTGATTTTGTAAGATGTATGTCTTTATTTCAATTAACTCATCCTTTTGAGTAGTGATTTGATTACCAACTTATTCTGTTTCTGTATTATCTCAAAAGCACTCAGAAATTGAAATAATTATTATCCCTCTTCGAATGTAAAGAAATATTTACATTTAAAAATAAAGATACAGGGATTAACAAAGGAATAATGTCCTTGCCAAACTTAGACGGCCTCAGTGATACTGGGCTCGTGATCATTGAGAAATATTGTAGTGCTGTGATGATGTAATGGCTACTAAGACACTTAGTAGTAGTAGTATATCCTTTCACTCCTTATGTGGAGCATAGGGCCTCAGTGAGAACCTTCCAACAGACACGATTTGCTGCCGTAGCCTTCAATTCTCTCCAGACTTTCCCACCTCTTCATTAACCATCTTGGTCGCCCCACCTTCCTAGCTCCTTGGGGATTCCATTCCAATGCTTGTCTTTCTATAGCCTCATTAGGTTTTCTCAGAGTATATCCTATCCACCTCCATTTCCGTCTCAATTTGAATCTCAATTGGTTCTTCTTCTGTTAGTCTCCATAAATTTTCGTTACTTATTATCATTGGCCAGTAGATATTTAAAATCTTCCTCAGACACCTGTTCATAAAGGTTTGCAACTTTATTATAATTGAGGACCGTTTTTGCAAAACTTGCTAACTGCAAAATTGAGATTTTGATGGATTCGTTAACATAAGGCAGGCCTCTACATGATGTTAAAGGCGTCTTAGTAAAATTGGATTATTTCTCTTCATTGTAGTGTGTCAAAGTGTGATCGTTTTTTTTTAGAACTTTCTCCTAAGTGAGAGATAGCAGCAAAATTTGCTTACTACAGTGTTTTGTCTCTCCTGTAAAATTTAGTTTTTTTTTCAGTTAGCAAGTTTTGCAAAAACGGTCCTCAATTGTAATAAGACACTTGCAAGAGATAAATAGTAACTGTTCTATTTAAAAAAAGCATTTTACTTACCCTAGTTCAGTGACTGGGCTAATTCAGAATCACATTTAGCAAGAGAAAGAAAACGTGACAAGTCTGCATAACTAACAGGCGCACACCCTATGAGTGAGGAGGTCAAATCTTGGTGAGAACTGTATCATAGTACAGTAAAACCTGCCTTAAACGGAAATTTGTCTTAAATAGAAATGTTTTCTGGCCCAGTGATTTAGGGCTGAAAAACAAGTTAAATGTCCTGGATTAAACAGAAACTGTCTAATGTGGAAACAAATCAAATTAACGGAAACTATCTAATGCAGAAATGGAAAGCAAAATGACGGAAACTGTCTAATGTGGAAACAGATTTTGGAAATCAAAATAATGGAAACTGTCTAATGCGGAAATGGAAATCAAAATAACAGAAACTGTCTAATGCAGGAACGGAAAATAAAATTAGTCTTTACATGGAAAATTTCCAATGTTCCAAACTTTGTCATTTAGAAAAAATTTAGGCACTCTATATATTATATATTCTACAGAATTTTGTGTCTCAATGTTGGACTTCCCTTTTTATTAACAGTATTCTCACTAGAGGTTTTGATTTATCTAGAGAAAATCAAAACTCGAGTGGGATTTAATTGACTATTACACGATTAGAAGAAATAAAGTACTCTAATACAATAAAATATTAATTGACTTCCTAAAATTCTATTTCGCTAATGTTAGCTTCACCAAAACGTTTGAACAGAGCTGCCATTTTCAGCTGTGGTAAACAAATAATGACGATCGCAAAGCATGTTTTATAGTCCCTTAAAGAATTTGCAGTTTGAAAATGTTGGCAAACAAACAACTAATGGATAATGGTAGGGAAGTGATAAAAACAGAAGAAAGTGTATAAGGATTAGAAGAAATAAAGCACTCTGATACAATAAAATAGGTATTAATCGACTTTCTAAAATTCTATTTCACTAATGTTAGCTTCACCAGTACGTTTGAATGGAGCCGCCATTTTCAGTTTACTATCTATGCAGGAAACAAATGATGATCGCAAAGTATGTTTCATAGTACCGTAAAGAATTTGCAGTTTGAAATGTTGGCAGACAAAAAAACAAATGCTAGGAAGTGATAAAATTGTAGCGATAAACGACCATGATTGGTTGAAACACGTCCTTTTGTACTGTTTTATTGATCAAAAGTATTATGACGTAGTAAAAGTGTAATAGTCACAAATAAACCATTGTATTCAAGCACAATATTCATTTCACTTGAAACATTTTACAGTTGATTACATACATAAGTGTACTGCCCATGGGCAGGTCTTTCACTGCAAACCCAGCATTCTCCAATATTTGCTACTTTCTGCCATTCTCTTAGTCTCTGCATATGATCCATATATTTTAATGTCGTCTATCATCTGATTTCTTTTGCTCTAAACTTTTCTCCCGTTTGCCATTCCTTCCAGTGCATCTTTCAGTAAGCAGTTTCTTCTTAGCCAGTGACCCAGCCAATTCCTTTTTTTTTTCTTTCTAATCAGTTTCAGCATTGAATAATTTCAAGGGAAAAATTGTTCCTGGGCCAGGTATCAAACCCAGAATCTTTGGCTAAACACACCAATGCTCTCCCAACTGATGCACTTTTTCCCTTTATCTCCACATACCTCAAAGTAGACTGACAAACCGTCAAACATCCAAAATTGAGTGCACACTAACTCTGTGTGACTTAAATTATGGTCTTCTGTTGATGAACAGTGACGTGTATTATGCAAATCTAGCTTTCAGATAGCTGTGAAGCTGATTATTATTCAAATGGGATGTTGAATGTAGTTATCTGTTGCTTATGCATCTGTTCCCATTTACGCTGCATATGCCTTGATATTGTAAATTTTCTCTCTTCGCTCAACTTCACTGGCGAATTTTTCCAATTTAACTTGTTGACTGCTGATTGTTGCTCAATTGAGATTGTAGTCTGGTTCTTTACTAGTCATATGACACCACTGCGAACGTTCTATCACTCCCATTCTCAAGTCACACTGTCTCGGCTGCTGTGCGGGTGCCACTTCATGTCTCAACTTCCCTCTTTCTGCGTATCACTAAATGACTTCACCCGCTTCAACTCAAGGTCATGTTGGAGACATTTATCCTTCGTCTGTCAATCGCCTTTTACTTCATTGGAATATGTCATGTAGTTTAGAAATGATATGCGTGACAAAACTAACCTGGAAATGTCTCTTTCGGATCACATCGTAGCACTGGACAATTTATAGATGTATTCACGTCAAAAAGAGTTTATTTGTAAATCAAGGTTTAGGATGATGTTTACATTCTACTTGAAGAAGTGCCCCTGGTTTCCCCCCTCCCAATTTTTTCATGTTAAATCAAGATGGAGGAGGACTTATGCACAAATACAAATAAAAAACAAACATTTCTCCTTGTTTCAGAGTCACAGAATTATGAATATTATGACAGTTTAAAAATCGCAGAATTATGAACATTATGACGTGACAGTGCAGAATTAAGAAACAATAATTGTTTATTTATTAGTTATTAATTAAGTCTAAGAACATACACTTACTTTTACAAAGTTTTCCACTTTTAAGTGGTTTCCTTGGTTGATTGATTGATTGATTGATTGATTGATTGATTGATTGATTTCTTTGATTGATTGATTGATTGTTTATTCCATACATGGCCATTATACATGGATGTAACTTACACGTCAATTACATAATAAATAAAAAACACAACAAAATTAAAAACACAAGTTAAAATACATTTAAAATAAATAATATAATTGAGTAGTATTGCATATATCACAACTTGTGATTTAAGAATTCTTTTACTGAATTGAAAGTTTGATCAGTTAAAATCTGTTTAACTTTCACTTTAAATTTTGCATAAGGTAAAGTTTATATCTGCAATGGTAATTTATTAAAAAACGCAATGCCAGTATATGCAGGCGATTTTTCATATTTCACAAGTCTATGATTTTTTATTGAGAACAGATGTGCATTTCGTGTATTATAATTATGATAATCTAAATTCTTATTGTATTTATTCTCATTCTGTTTCATGAAAATTAGGCATTTGTAAATATAAATAGATGGAAATGTTAAAATTTTGTATTGTTTAAAATAAGGTTTGCATGAGTCAAAACTCTTTAATTTAAAAATGTATCGTATAATTCTTTTTTGTGCAATAAATATCCTATTAACATTGGTAGAGTTACCCCATAAGAAAACGGCATAACTGAGATATGCATAAGCAAGTGAGTAAATTGAAATCAATATTTTGGTGTTTACTATATCTCTCAGTTGCAAAATAGCAAAATTAGCAGAACAAAGTTTTTTTTAGCAATAAAATCAGAATGCTCGTTCCAAGTCAATAGATTATCCATAATTATGCCAAGAAATTTAGTACTGTGTTGGCTTTGGGTCAGTATATCCCCCAACTGACATGGAAAATTTATATTCATAGGTCTATTAACAAATTTCAGTTCTGTTCTTTATAACCTTGTATCTTGCCACTGCCCTTCTTCTAAACCTCTTTTTTTTTATAAGGCCTTGTTAAGATCATAGGCTCGTCTATGCTTCTTTCTGCAGGATGGGACCAACTAAGAAGACTTTCGACCGTCTTTGTTTTGTTTTCTCGCAAAATCGAATCTCTTCTGAACGTCCTTTTCGCACAAACCATATCTGTCAACAATAGATTCGAGATACTTGAAGTGCTCAATACTTCTGACTACCATATCATTTACTTCCAAATCTTTCTCCAACATTCATATATTCAGTCTTGCATAAATTAATCTTAAATCTTCCTAATGTAAATGAATCAGTAATCTTACATAGCACGTATTCAATGTAATCTGGATCATGATCATTTTGACATAAATATGGCTTTGAGTGCAACAAACTGAAAAGCCGAAAATAGGAATTACGCCGTAATACTTGTGATATATAAATTATATCTCGCAAATGTTACATAACATACGTCTTTCATATAAAAATTTGCCAGTGATAGCTGAAGAATATATTAGTAGCTGAGACAATATTGCAGTTTGAGACATTATTTCCGTTTTGTTAATTTCATCTTATCTAAAACCCTAACTTCACATTTACGTGTAATTTTTCATGCATTCAAAAATTAAAGCTTTGACTTTAAGTTGATAATATCCGAGATCCACATGAAACTGTAAGTTTTTTTTATATATCAAAATATAAAGTTTGTTTCTTCTTATTTGCTATGGAATCTAAATGTTTCCAATTGCTGATATTAAGCAAAATCTTCTTTCAAAAATGTGATATTAATTAAATATGTCAGTGGAAATAATCAAAAGAAAATAAGCTTGCAAATATCTTTGTCATATTATATAAGCCTCTTTGAAATTCGGTGTATCCAATCTCCCAGGAATGTACGTATATATTTTCTTATAAATTACTTGTAATTTATTTTAATTTAACAAAATACATTATACAGCACAAGTACCGGTATATATAAAGTACATGTAAAAAAAAATACAAATCAGTGAATTGGTCTGACCTGATTTGCAAGGATAAGTTTATTTGTAAATATCTCGTCTTTTGAAAGAGAGAACATCACATCATCACTGTATTTTCTTGTCGAATTACTTTCACATATTTGAAAGTGATAATTATTTAAATATACCGGTATTGTAAGAAAACTGAAAAAAGATTCTTACCATGTTACAAATTTTCCAGTCTCTTTTATCTCCCAGGTTGTATAAGAAAATACAATGATATCAGTACCGGTAGTAAGAAGTTGAAATGGCATGTATATCTTATTTCGCCTTGTATTACTGAAGAAAGTGCGATCAATTGTAAATACCTTTCTTTAGTTAGGAAATTATGTATGATTGATAAAAATAAGAAAAAATAAATTTATTTATTTCAAATGGATAGTTAAATAACTATAAATAAGGAACACACAAAAATTTAGCAGTAAAATACAAAGCAATTGATAATACCACATTTTTTACTTTTTCCCCAAACAGAAGGATTGCCAATGGGATCACCCATATCCAGCATACTAGCAAGTATGCAACAAGTTATTAAAAATAATTATAATGTCCAAATATTAAATACTACAGAAAATTCCATTGGAAAAATTTATTAGAAAGACCTGATTCAATTCCTGACTTATCACGTAATTCTGCTGTGGCCATGTTCAGACTCCTTACAGGTCACGATTGTCAGGGTAAACATTTACATAGGATTGGCATCCTGTCTACTCCAAACTGTGTAGTGAGTTCTCAAGAAGAAGAAATGGATATGAACCATTTAACACACTGTGAAGCACTTCAACAAAATAAAAGTCTTACATCTAAATACTGGGAAGCAAGCAAGAAAATAACTTGATTGTTAAATCAAAAGCATTATATAACTACCTACATACCAGTGATACCTATAACCCTAGATATGTATATATGATCTAGGCTATAACTAAGACTCGAAATGGACTGAAGCAGACTGGTTCGTGAATTTCAGGAACCGTTCTGTCTTGTAACAAATACCTATGGGCCCATTATTGTTCAATTTGATATTAATTAGATATGATATTTCAGTGCATTTTTCAGTTGTGTGAATTAAATGGTTAAAAATACCGGCAACAATATTTCAATACCGTACATTTTAAAATTAAGTTTCAGTTAAACTGTTAAAAATAATGATAATGGCATTCTCAGTACTGTCAGCAGTTCTTTATTGTATTACAGCATTTGTATTAGCTCTCGTTAATTTATAATACCCTCGCAGCATGGCTTTGATACGTTTGATTCTGCTTTGAGTGTCTGAACAATGGTACAGAATTAATAGCATCAGAAATGAAGAAAACTGTATGTTATCTCACAGTTATTAATTTCGTCGTCATGAAGATGATTGTGCCATGAAAACATCAGAGTGTTCCAGTTGTGAAAATTTCCATTTCGAGCCCTGCCTGTAACTAATAGGGCTAATGGGCTACTTGTTAGACACAATCTCGATCAAGGCGACAGTTACTACATATGCAAGTCGAATATAGATGTTACACGTAAAAAGGTCACATTGTTTCAAAGGTTTGCATGTACCTTCTTCTTCAGGTGACCAGCTACGGCAATTGTTATGACTCTAACGAATACAAGACATTTTCTTTCACTTTTTTTTTTTAAGGCAATGGTAGTTCCAAATTTAGGAACGGTGTGAACCTATTACTTTTTCACCAGCATTGCAAAACTTTTAGTTCAAAACTTTACGAACATATTGCTAGTTTATAGCAACACTTCTAAGATAGATATGTAAATTTACACCAACAAGAAAACTAATGGGCCATTCTGTTTGAACAAAAACAGTTGGTTGCATATACTCATATAGAAAACAAAATTGGAACAACTTTCTGAGTACAAAGATAAAAAGGTTGTTAGGTCTAAAGAATAGACTTCACCATGAAATTGTTTAAATATGAATAAAATATGATTTTTTAAAAAAGCAAAATTTGATGATAATATGAAAATCAGAAAGTGCCTTGACCTCGAAAAATAATACGAGGGTTGATCCCTATGCTCTAGCCCTGACTTACTTCTAGTTGAACTAAAATTTATATTTTGTGGTACACAAATGACTTAAACTATGTATCATGGTTTCATCACCATTACATGGCACATCCTCAGGCTGCAGATAGAGGAGACGGCCTCCAGATATGGAAGGTAGCCGTGAATATATTGAATAAGCAGTCACAGACAGCCGATAAGGGGTGGTCTTCTAGCTTGGGGGTTGGGCGAAGAGCTAACTACCCATCACCGTAAAAACAGTCTGTTACGAAACATCAAGATAAGCCTCGGAATGGGACCACCTGACATAATTAGGAACATTAAATCTAGATGTTTTTTAGGGAAAAATCCACTTAGATACAAAATTATTATAAATAATAAAATAATCGAACAAGTATTCAACTTCCAATATTTAGGGTCTAATGTGACATATAACCAAAACGAAGATATAAATATGAAAGTTCAGAAATTTGGGAGAATATGCGGAACCATCAGGAGACACTTACGACAGAAAACTACAAAAGAAACGCAACTGAAACTTTATAAAGTAGTAGCCACACCAGTCCTAATGTATGGATGCGAAAATTGGACCTTAAATAGGAAAGATAAGAGGAAAATAGAGACTTCGGAAATGAAATTCCTAAGATCAGTTGCAGGGATTACCCTCCTAGACCACAGAAAGAACACTGATATCAGAACAGAGCTGAATATATTTAACATGGACAACAGAGTGGGACAACAGAAGAGAAATTGGTATGACCACATAATTAGAATGGATGAAACGAGACTTCCCAAAATAATGCTAAATTATAAGCCCAAAGGACGTAGAGATGTTAGGCGCCCAAGAACAAGATGGACTGACGATATTCCCTGAGGACGGAACAGGTCTGAAGGCCTAAACCTGAAATTGATGATGATGATGATGATGATGATGATGATGATGATGAAATCTAGATGTTTGAGATGGGCATGGCATGTAGCACATATGGGCGAATCCAGAAATGCATATTGAGTGTTAGTTGGAAGGCCGAGACGTAGATGGGAGGATAATATTAAAATGTATTTAAGGGAGGTGGGATATGATGGTAGAGACTGGATGAATCTTGCTTAGAATAGGGACTGATGGAGGGCTTTTGTGAGGACAGCAATGAACCTCCAGGTTCCTTAAAAGCCAGCAAGTAAGTAACAAATGACAGAAATGTGTTATGGCTACATGCCAAGTCGCAAGTCTGTGCATGTTCGCGTTGGCTCGTAGTAGATGTACGAGTGGCTGGAAGTGCTGCGTCAGTAGAGAAATTTAGCTTGTCAAGCAAACAGTTGTTATTAAATAATTACAAAAGAAGGGAATGTCTCCATCTCAAATTCACCAAGATATGACAGGTACCTTGGGAGAATCTACTGTATCTTAAGATATGGTAAAAGATAGTGTTGAATGTTGAAATGTAGGAGAACATTGTGTGAAGATGAACATGGTGGTGGCCCGCTGAGAACTGTCACAACACCAGACAACATCAATAAAGTGCATGATTTAGTGCTGCAAGATCGACAAGTCACCATCAGGGATATAATAGAGGAAACAGGCTTCTTATATTATAGTGTGCACAATATTTTGGTAAATAAATTGGGTATGAAAAAAATAACTGCAAGGTGGGTGCCTCGAATGTTAATGCCGATGCAAAAACAACAAAGAGCAGTAGGCCTACTCTGCGAGCAGAGCAAATAAAAAAATTATTGAACAATATGTGATTATGGATGAGATATGGGTTCACCAATATAACCCTGGAACCAAAATTCAAAATATAGAGTGAAAAAATAAGGGTTCACGGACCTCTAAATATTCAAGATGCAGCAATCAGTAAGCAAGGTTTTGCTCTCTGTTCTTTGTGGTGGTGTGGGGGAGGCTGCCCAAAATGTTATTTTGACAGACTGTTTGCAGAAAGGAGCCACAATAATAGGCCCTTATTGTGCAAATTTAATTGAAAAATTACGGGATGCTATCAAGGAGAAACGTCGTAGCAAGTTGAGGGGAAAGTTTCTTCCTTTTCCACCAAGACAATGCTCCAAGTCACAAGTCCTTAGTCGCAATGGCTGCCTTTCAACAGCAGGATTTGAATTGCTGGATCATCCATCCTATTCACCAGCGACTTCAGGCTATTATTCCCAAAATTCGAAACTGCGTAGGAAGAAATTTTCGTTCAATAAAGAAGTCATGCAGTACGTAAACTAGTGATTTGCAGGAGTTGGACTACCCTTCTTCCAGGAAGCTGTGGAAATGTTGGAGCATCGCAGGAAGACGTGTATCAATCTACTAGGGGACTATGAACTACTGTACGATATATTTTTTTCAACTGTAATTAGCTCAGAGCTACAGCATAGGGATCATCCCTCGTATCTAGGCGCTGCCAGAGCCCGTCAGGCCTGAAATACATTCCTGTCAGCGACATATGTTTTATTATAGTGGGTATTTCTTAGTTTCAGATAACTGTAGACTCCTAGTTTTCCTCCTTAATATTGATTTAAATGAATGACAGAAGTATAATTATTCTAACGCAGTACACGCGACACTAGCGACAACAGGTATTTGTGGGACAAGTTAAAATATGTCAAAGGGACTATTGCATACGTTTATGAATAATCGCTGGTTCCCATCGATTAGTGCAATTGTACTATATCGATGTCTATCGATTATTATCATGCAAGTGTCGTGGCTTTGTTGATTACGACAGGATATATTGCTGTCATTCGTGATAAATTTGAAGGTGGTGGCTGTCAAATAGAAGATATTGTGAAGGATGACAATGGGAGATGAGACACCAGTAACATCACTTGTTCTTCCTGTTTTAATACGACCAATTTTGTCCCAGGTAATAATGTGAATGATCGGTGGCCTTTGTAAGTTGTGTGAAACAGGATGAGGACAGTTACTACTTAATCAGTTCCGTATTTTCAGTCCAGTCATTGCCGATATGTTAAACTGGCATTGTTTGTAATTCTTTCCACTCTTTAAGTAATTGTGAGTGTCTAATAGGTCTTGATTGTCTCGTGTCATATGGTTGATTTCCTTAAAAGATCCGCTTGAAATTTGTGATCATATATACACCGTTCGTCATTACTCATTATAAATCTTGGTGGATCAGTATGCAATAAGCACCTTTACAAGCTTCACTACTGTTGGAAAACCAAAGTTGGATATGATTTGTTATTATCAGTGAAGTGAAGTTTTAGTGTTCAAGGTGTCACCTTGACATGAAATAATCTGTGTAAATACTTGCCTCCGGATTTTAGGCAAGATCAGTTGTAGTGTTTGGTATTAGTACTTTGGTTTATAAAATGTTTATAAACATAAAGCTGTTGTATTCTGAAATATTTCTTACATGTTTTACTTTATAGGCGTGTTGTAATCAATTTTATGACAAATTAATAATTACGACTCGTGAAAAAAAAGTGGTTAATTGAGTTTGAAGCAAGGCCTTCGGCCCTCTCCCACTTTATTAGGGCAAATTCAATAATGTGCAGTATTAATTACTAAAGTGCATAAGACGGGCAACATGCATGAACTTATGACTTTGAAATGGAAAATAATTAACCCTACTTTGTTAACAGATATTGACCTTCGTCTTCTAGGCCTATATTTCCATTTCGTGACCTTCGATTTCCATATAATCATATATATGACTCTGAAAACAAACTTTGGTTAATGTTTGCCTAGTGCTGTCACGTTTTCATTTATATGCAACGATAGTATCAAACAATGGATAAACTCCAGAACACGGACTGCACCCTTTCCCTCTTACTTCACAATTCCAACCTTGTGCACACAAAATAAATTATTGGCACTGAAGAGTGCCTTTTCGTAAGTATAATGATGCGCATTCGACAAACGCAGACAAATCTTCGGTCTCAGGCTGAGTTGTAATGAAATTTGTGGTGGACAGAGCAGACGTTGTGCAGAGAGTTTTTTTAGTAATATTTCCTATTGCCTCTATCAATCCACCAACACTCTTCAATTCTCCCTCATTTCATCTATTATCTGCAGTAATTAAAGATATGTTGGTGAAGTCATGGGGACGGTACAGGTTTCTAATGCTGATATGGAAAGGGCTTGGGTCTCCAGGCTCTGAGACTTGAAAGTACTCATCTGAGGATAGGATCTGACTGTCATGGCTGAGGCAGGATGGCCCACTTGTCAGCATCGGATTCATGAATGCCATCCAGGCCACCAATCAGATTTGAACGATAATCGCATGTATACAATGAACCAAAGCAAGCCTAAGTGGAAGGGGTCTGGCTTTCGAAAAGTCGAGCCAAGCCAGGCTCCCTCAGTTTCATACAATTCTTGTCCCCTCCTTTTTCCTAAAAGATGTAAGAGTTGTTTGACCACATTAAAAAATAATTTAAAATATTGGATAGTTTATTGCTCCAAATATCTTCTTTAATAGTTTCAGTTTAAATATTTTACATCTTGATTACACAATTTTTAACACTGTATCACTTCGGAATATGTATGATTTAACACAAGAAAGTTCTTATCATACATATTCCGAAATTAAATATTTTATTCATTGTCCATTTGGTATTGAGTTTTGGAATAATATACTACAAAAAAGAGTTTGTGCTTTCTGGGTCCAGCCGTCAAAAATTCAAAGCAAGGCAATTTGTTTGTTTTTTTCTTTCTTTCTAGGTACGGTATATTCAGTTCCGTATTTAAGTAGTGTGCTATTGTATTGTACTGTATTTATTAACATTCCATGGTATTCATACATAGCTTACAGCTAGAATATGGAACAAGTCAAAAAACTTAATACTGTTATAAAGTCTTAATTTATAGTCACAATCTAGATGAAATATATACAGACGAGATTTACAATATGGTCTACTAGTACAACACAAAGTTTTAGTATCAATTTCATGAAGCGTTATTGAATGTCATGAATTCACCTACAGAATAGAAGGCGTGAGAAATTGGGTACTTATTTAATTTGGCCCTAAATAATTTTATGTTTTGAGTTTTATTTTTTATATCGATAGGGAGGCTATTAAAAAATTTTACTGCTATATAACGCACTCCTTTTTGATAGCACGATAGACTTGCCGATGGAGTATGAAAGTCATTTTTTTGACGTGTATTTATGCTATGAACTGTTGAATTAGTTACAAAGTTTTCACGATTACATATGAGGAAGATTGTTAATGAAATGATATACTGACAAGCCATGGGCATTATTTGTAGTTTTTTTAAAATAGTCCTACACGATTACTTAGATTTGGCACCAACTATTATTCTATGACCATGAGTCTGAAAAAAATGTTGCTCCCCCACCAACTAATTTATGCAAATCTTAGACATTTAGCACACTGTAAAAATTTACTTCTGATTGAGGTTCTGGCTGATATGTACATCTATTATCAGACTATATGTACAGTCTTAGAAAAAAGTTTTGTTGCACAGATACTTTTAAGTCCCAGAAAGCAGGCAGTGTGCATGATGAGAGGATGAGCGACCTGGTTCACAAGAGAAGGACTAGTAGAGGTAATAAAATTAGTTTCGTTTCGTTGTGTGTCTGATCATATGCACTGCCTCCTTTCTGGGACGTATAAAGTATGGTATCTGTGTGACAAAACTTTTTTCTAAGACTATACATCTCACTTTACAATATGTGTCAGAGGAAGAACAATTATTGTTTGTATACATCTTAGGTCTGATTAGTGTAAGTAATATGTTATTAGTCAGTGATGTATGAAATGGAGGTAGGGATACCTTATTGGTGTCACTTATGAGGTTCAAACCTGTCTTTGGACCAGGGTTGCTGGATGTCCTGGATTTCTTAGGATTGTTTTGGTTTTTAATGGTGTGTCGTGTATTGAGTTATATTTGTCCCGGAATATCAAGACAATTGGAAAAATACAATTTTTTTTCTCATTTCTATAGAGTTCTTTTAAAATCCCTTATTCATTTTTGCAAGACCCTGTTCACCCCCAGGTCCAACAGTGTCTCCTGTCGGGTTGTATTGAAATAAAAATGATGATGCTATAGTTGTATTAGGTATTGTATAGTAATCTTTATTCTACACTCTCTTTTAAAGTTGGTTTATTATTAATAGAATTTAAACACTGGATCATTAATTTTTTCTGTATATATTATTATGATGTACCGAAGTACATATGATATTTCTGTGCAGATATTCTGCGTCATCATATGAATAAAGACGAGTGGAACAGAGAAAAATTCTCTCTGGCACCGGGATTTGAACCCGGGTTTTCAGTCGGATTCGATCCGACATCGGGATGGGAATCCGGTATGGCTTAGTGGATAGAGCATCAGCACATAGAGCTGAAAACCTGGGTTCAAATTCCGGTGCCGGAGAGAATTTTTCTCCATTCCACTCATCTTTCATCATATACGATGACGCAGAATATCTGCACGGAAATATCATATGTACTTCGGTACATCATAATAATATTTGATATGCAAATAATTACTTAGTGATTTAAGACGGCGCTTATTCTGTGGGATCCCGGCCACTTAGTCACTCATAATGAGTGCACCTCTGTACATGTGTGTGGACATGGTGCTGCTGTCATGAGGGTAGGCCACTAGAGGGAACCCAAGAGGTGGAACTTAAACTGAGAGGATTCGATCCGACATCGGGTTGGGAATCCGGTGTGGCTTAGTGCAGCGTTTCTCAAACTTTTTTGAAGTGGGGACCACTTTTTAAAGTTAGAACAGTTCCGCAGACCACCTTACTCTTGTTCTCTTCGTAAGCAAATTTATCATTTTTGTAGCATATTTTAATACCAGTTACTTATATTTTAAAACAGAATTAAGGTTCGGTACTTTGGTTTTCTGTTATGAATTAGGGTGGTCCCTGGCTGGGTTACAGGCGTGGTGCCAGATGTGCAGGGAAAAGATGTCGAGAAACACCACGTTCATAGTGCTTTAAATTCCTCTTTTGTTACTGAGAGTAGAGTGGGAAGTCGGTAGACGGGTATGGTAATAAATTTAATAAAATGTCAGTACTGGGAGAAAAAGTGAAATTCGATTGCCATGTGCCATTTGCAAACTCTGAGATTTTAAGCTATAGTGCGATATGCAGTTTGTTTGAATTTTATTTTTCTTCTGTGTTTGAAGAACCACAAGGACAAACCGCGCAGACCACAGGTGGTCCGCGGACCATAGTTTGAGAAATGCTGGCTTGGCACGTAGAGCTGAAAACCTGAGTTCAAATCCTGGTGCCAGAGAGAATTTTTCTCTGTTCCACTCACTCTTCATCATTTTTCTGTATAGTTCAGGTTGTAATATGACATTATTTTTTCAGATTTCGTCAGTAATTTAAAGAAAATTTCATAATCTAGGAAAAAGTAACAAACTTGAAAGTTGAGGCCCTATATAAACAGTTGCAATACATAAAGCGAATAAAATCAGTTGTATTGCAAATTGAATTAATTCAAATGTGTAGTTACGTTAAGGTATGCAGTATCATCACCTGTCCTGGATTCCTGATGAGAGACTCTGGCAACCCTGCTTCAGACAGTTGACTAAACAACAACTGTAAAAAAAAATGGCATGTAACTACAATTTAGCATATATTACTCTCCAAAGCAGGCATTTGGGAAATAGGAAAATACTATCGAAAATTTATTTCTAGCTCAGTTTTTTTTTCTTTTCTCAAGATTTTGCTGCTCTGGGCCCAAACCCATGTGACCCTGGGTATAAATTGCTTTTCAGAAGATTAAAAAGAGCAAACGAACATTTATTGGCATTTTGGATTCTTGCATTAATTTCATCTTTCACTGCCTTATTGGTAGTAAAAAAGTATCCAGTTTTTCCAGTAATAATATGTGGACCTTGTGTTGTATGGAGTCACACCTGTAACACACAATGCTGAGCATGTTTGCAGTGCAGTCTGTTGCTGTTCACAGCTGGAGAGGCGTGATGTCGCTGCATCACAGACTCTGCGGGCCGCCCTCTCAAAGGTTGAAGCTGCGCATCCCGGCTTCACATACGACTTGGTGGTCGGCATCATGAGGCGCGGGGACCTGAGCGTCAACATGAATGAGAGTGTGCTCCGGCTGCAAGGCACGACTTCCGAATCAGATGGTGAGTACTTCGACACTCGTCATCTGCAGGGACTGCTGTTACATCTCCAGGGAAGAGTTAAAAATTGTTTTTCAGCACTTAGTTGGTCTTCCTGTCCATCTTCTTCTTCTTTTTTTTTTTTTTTAATCAGTTGCTAATGGTCAGCATGCCTGTTTTCAGACCTGGAGGTTCCGGGTTCGATTCCCGGGCTCGACTATTGAGGAATTTTCCTAAAAGGAGTTCCCTGGGTGTCTAGATCTGGAAATTTGTATGATTGTGAGTGTGCCAGGTTATTAATTAACCAATCTTCAAAATATAAAATGCAACTGGGCAGAAAACTAGGAAATTTCATAGAAGACAGGCACCTGGTTGGATGTACTAAGTATTACAAACTTTTTTACTTTAGAGTTAAATGTTAGTGATTTTTAGTGACTTTTATGTTAGTTCTAAGGTTTTATACGAGGTGTCGCCGTGATGTTGTTTCAATTTGATTGGGACATATGGTTGGATTTTTATACAACAGAAGCTATGACAAACAGATCCTGGGCCGATGCAAATCAAGATCTCCGACACCTAATGAACTCAATAGCGGTGCATGGATACCACCACAAAATATGCAAGACCAAGTGCTTCCACGAACCCGGGAACAACTGTGTGTGTGAACTGTGCGAGCAACCGTGTGACCGATACCACATAACCAAGTGCAAGAAACGAATGAAATCCCTGGTAGAATTCTGTGAAAAATGAACAAGGTGAACAGTTAGAGGGAAATCCCGGTAGAACATTGAGAACAAATAATGTGAGCAACAGAGTGCTAAGTTCCATCTGTATCTTATGTAGCTTAACAACCTTATGCACGACTTGTGCGCATTTATTCTATTATTAATTTGATTGGTTGTAGTTGTCATTTGTTCTAGAATTTTCGTTAATTTTGAATGAGTAATGACGTCAGTTCTTGGTTTTTGACGTGAATGGTGTTATACTGTTTTCCTGGCTAAAGCTATTGGAAGTTTGTCATTTTATGATTTTCCTTCGATTTGGTTATAGTTGTCATCATTTGTCCTAGAATTTTCGTTAATTTTTAATGGATCATGACGTCAGTAAGTTGTTCTTGGTTGTTTGACGTGAGAGGTGTTATATTGTGTCTGATGGCTAAAGGTATTGAAAGTTTGTCATTTTATAATATCTGTGAAAGCTTGCGCCACACTCGGCCTCTCTCTTTATCTAATCGTCTGAACTTGTTAGTTGGAAAACAAGACAATTAAATAATAAACTAACCCTGCCATGAATCGTTATGATCAGGAAGGTAATCAACGTGTCGAGGTAGTCAAGTGATAACACACACTCACTATGTAAAACACAACTATTTATTAGAACAAGCAAAATAAATTCGTAGCACATAACATATCTTGCTAACAGTGTAGCATAGACCAAATCCAGTTAATTACCTTACATAGGTAGGTGCTTTCCCACGCTGGCATCCATCTTGTCATACAACCTTGACATAACCATCACTCAGCACACACATAGCCGTTACATACAAATTGGTCACTCCTCCAACGTCACACAACAATGGGTGCCTTCGTCGTGAATTCCATACCTTTTAAATTCGTTCGACTGCAATAACTAGATTAAACATAAGCCAAAAGCAACTCAATGAACTGATAGTATATAGAGGTAGGCTTTCAGTTATATCACAGCTAGAAAAACGATCCACCAAAAATACAAATACCGACCAGCATTTCACCAGAGTTAACTGAACGCAAATCAGTCAGAAAAATGATAGCAGCTCAAGCTAATAAGTACATCCCAAAACTCTCCGCTAGATTCCACCCGAATATCTTCTGCAATTCACTCGCAGGATCCCGCACACCATGTACTATACAGCTTCTGGTAGACTTATCGAAACCGGTTCGATCCCGGCCTACGTAGCAGCTCGTACCCTTCACACATCCAACCTCCACGAGTCCCTCCACTAGACTCATACTTCTGCTATGCACTGACAGATTCCCACAACACCGTGGACTATACAGCTCCTGGTAAACTTATCGAACCCAGTTCGATCCCCGGCCTACGTAGCAGCTCGTACCCTGTCACACGTCCAACCTCCAGGAGTCCCTCCACTAGACTCACGCTACTATCGAGATGAAACTCGCTTCACAGACCAAATTTAAATCACGCCATCGTCTTGACCAATCAGCAAGCGCTGTTATAAAATAATGATCGCTCCCCAGATCAAAAAATAACTGGCCCTCGGTTATAGGAACAGAAACAGAGCATAAAAAAGTGAGAGGAAAGCCATCTACCAGAAGTAAGAAGAACTAGATCAGAAAGAAAAAAACTACAAGCCATCTATGAAGAGTTAGAATAATTAAAACTAACAGAGAAAAATATGAAGATAGAAAAATCAAAAGAAATAGAAAGGAAAAGAAAGATGTGCCGAAATATAAACGGCACAAGCTGTGAACATAGAACAGAGTATTAAATTTTGTGTCGATTTTGGTTTATTCTTTCGCTGGTGAATAAGAATTGTGTCGATTGTCGAGGAGAAAACTGTTCCTATGTGGTTCCAAGGAATTATTTACTGAATTTTCCATACAAGTTAAGGTGTAATAAGAGTTCAAAGAGAATTTCATTTTGTGTAAATACATGGTTTAGTTATGTGAAGTTGACTGTACGACAAAGTGTTGGTTTAGTTCTTTGTTGGCTGCATGGTTTAAGTTTAGATTGCCTTGAAGCCTGTGTCATAATGGAAGTGAAGTAAGTTGTTGTCAATGAGGATTGAATTTTGTTTGATGAGGTGATAAATTATTGTTTTGTTTTCTGTTTTAGTGATTTGCGGGAGTAAAGTGTGGACGAAAACTGCCAGAAAAAGTACTACCAACTATGAAGTTCGAATGCCACCAATCACCCTAAAAATCAAAGATGAAAAATTAAAAATATTTTCATTTTTTGAAGGGCTTGTTCTTCTTTAAAAATATGAATATATGTTTGATTTTCCATCTTTGATTTTGTGATGTTTGGTGACATTTGAACTTCATAGTTGGCAGAACGTTTTGGTAGTTTTCGTCAGCCATGTTGGATTTTGCCCGTCTTCTAGGAAATTACCGAAAACTAACATAAGTTCTAACGTCATATTGTTGACAAGTAACGCCATCAGTTATCTCAGCTAGAAAGCACTAATAGTTGCTAGAAAGTTAACATAAGTTACCTAATGGCACTGTTAACTACGCTGTTATCTAGCATAAATGGGATTGGTGATAGTCCCTCTTTGCCTTAAGCTTAAGCCTTCAGAGTTTGCAGTTTTGAAGTGAGGTTTCGACAGTATCGAGGTCTTGCAGTCATTCCTTTAGGGACAGTCTCGAAAATTGTTTATATGTTATTGCCCCTAATTGTATTTTATTATGTTTTGTTCTTATTTTATTTCTTGCACTGCATCAGTCTTCTTCTGTTTTCAGTTGTGGAATATCGTTTAAGCAGATCGGAAGATGCATTCCAAGAATTAAACAGAAAGTCAGCTGCATTGAAGAGGATCTTAAGCAGAATTCCTGATGAAATAACAGATCGGAAAACATTTTTAGAAACTATAAAGTATGTGTTAGCTAATTTGTTTTTTCATCGTGGCTCTTTTTTAACTTCACTTTCTCATTTTGCTGCAAAAGTTGATTTCAATATTCTCGCTGTAGCATGTCTGGTCTCGAAAAAAATGATTTTGGATATTCCAATAATTGGACAGAATTTTTTCATGTTTTACAGCAATGATTCACTCTATCCAGGAAGGACATACATGGAATATAGGCGTAATTTATAGCAAAAATTGAATTTTTATTTGAAATAAAATCCACGGAAAAGTGAGCCAGCTGTAATGTTTTTTTTTTTTTTTTTTTTTTTATGCTTACATACAGTAAGGTGATGTGATACATGAAAGTATGTACTTGTAGTTGGTATGTCCCCAAAAAGTTTCATGTTGGAGGAATTAATTTTTATTTACCTAACAGTATCTTTAAAAAAAAAAATTCTTCAGGTAAAACATTTGGGGCTGAAAAATATTTATTCCAATTACTTTATAAAATTAATGCAATGGTGTTATGGAAACAAAGCAAGAAGTGTATTAAAATTTCATCCAGAAATCTAATTAATATATGCAGAATCACTTTTGTTGACGTCGTACAAAATTTTGTCCAATATTCTTTTGAGGAGATTAACTCCGTACGTAGATGAAATTATTGGGGGTCATCAGTGCGGTTTTCGGTGTAATAGATCGACTATTGATCAGATTTTTTGTATTCGACAGATAATGGAGAAAAAATGGGAGTATAAGGGTACAGTGCATCAGTTATTCATAGATTTCAAAAAGGCATATGACTGTTAAGAGGGAAGTATTATATGATATCCTTATTGAATTTGGTATTCCCAAGAAACTAGTTCGATTAATTAAAATGTGTCTCAGTGAAACATACAGCAGAGTCCGTATAGGTCAGTTTCTATCTGATGCTTTTCCAATTCACTGCGGGCTAAAGCAGGGAGATGCACTATCACCTTTACTTTTTAACTTCGCTCTAGAATATGCCATTAGGAAAGTTCAGGATAACAGGCAGGGTTTGGAATTGAACGGGTTACATCAGCTTCTTGTCTATGCGGATGACATGAATATGTTAGGAGAAAATACACAAACGATTAGGAAAACACTGAAATTTTACTTGAAGCAAGTAAAGCGATCGGTTTGGAAGTAAATCCCGAAAAGACGAAGTATATGATTATGTCTCGTGACCAGAATATTGTACGAAATGGAAATATAAAAATTGGAGATTTATCCTTCAAGAGGTGGAAAAATTCAAATATCTTGGAGCAACAGTAACAAATATAAATGACACTCGGGAGGAAATTAAACGCAGAATAAATATGGGAAATGCGTGTTATTATTCGGTTGAGAAGCTCTTATCATCCAGTCTGCTGTCCAAAAATCTGAAAGTTAGAATTTATAAAACAGTTATATTACCGGTTGTTCTGTATGGTTGTGAAACTTGGACTCTCACTCTGAGAGAGGAACATAGGTTAAGGGTGTTTGAGAATAAGGTGCTTAGGAAAATATTTGGGGCTAAGAGGGATGAAGTTACAGGAGAATGGAGAAAGTTACACAACACAGAACTGCACACATTGTATTCTTCACCTGACATAATTAGGAACATTAAATCCAGACGTTTGAGATGGGCAGGGCATGTAGCACGTATGGGCGAATCCAGAAATGCATATAGTGTGTTAGTTGGGAGACCGGAGGGAAAAAGACCTTTAGGGAGGCCGAGACGTAGATGGGAGGATAATATTGAAATGGATTTGAGGGAGGTGGGGTATGATGATAGAGACTGGATTGATCTTGCTCAGGATAGGGACCGCTGGCTGGCTTATGTGAGGGCGGCAATGAACCTTCGGGTTCCTTAAAAGCCATTTGTAAGTAAGTAAGTAAGAATTAATTAGATCTCGAATTGGAGACTTCTTAAAAAAATTGCATATAGTGTGTTAGTTGGGAGACCGGAGGAAAAAGACCTTTAGGGAGGCCGAGACGTAGATGGGAGGATAATATTGAAATGGATTTGAGGGAGGTGGGGTATGATGATAGAGACTGGATTGATCTTGCTCAGGATAGGGACCGCTGGCTGGCTTATGTGAGGGCGGCAATGAACCTTCGGGTTCCTTAAAAGCCATTTGTAAGTAAGTAAGTAAGAATTAATTAGATCTCGAATTGGAGACTTCTTAAAAAATTGTTAACGGCACAAAGGTGCCTATACCAATCACTTCCAACTGGCCAACCTGTGACTTTGGAGCGTGTTTCCCCTCTCGGAACAGGCTGGAAGAGCACATGAGGGAGGAGAATGTGTCTCCGCTATTCAAACATCTCCATCCTCTCATTGCCATTTTCCCTAAATTGCTCTTTTACATGTGCTTCATCTCTCAAGGAGCTTGAGAACAGAGATGTGTTTTATTTATTTAAATTTAAATATACAGACTAAAGAATATAATTACAAAGAAACAAGAGAAATAGAAATAAAATAATACAATCAATATAAAAAATGAGATACAGTAGTATTAACAAAATTTGAGACCGAATGAGCAGAGCTCGTGTTCGGTCACAGTTCAGATATAATATTAATAGGCCTATAAGAGAATATAAAGTAAAATTAAATTAAAATTACAGTTACAGAAATTATATAATACAATATTAATATAAGAGGAATATAGAAAAAATAATAATAATAAAAATAAATAAATAAAATAAAATAGGAACTAAAATTTAAATTACAGCGGCAATGGAATTATATAATATAATATTATCACTAGAGAAGAATAATACCGCACGTGAAAAGTAGGACAATTTATATATGAAGAGTTCGAGGAAAAACGATGAATGTCACATTTCTGTTAAGAATTACATAATGATCTAATTGAGTCTATAACTGCAAGATGTAGTGCTGTTTCTATAGAAAATAAAGGAAAGGATTACTGTATTCGTGGTGATAATTCTCCTTTTTACCATTTTTCATAAGAACAACATTAAATTTCGCAGTGATCCATTGAATTAGATAATGACATCAACCTTAAGAAAACTGTGACATTCATCGTTTTTCCCGCGAACTCTTCATGCAGTGAAATCTCTTCAAATCGGAATCTGAATAATCCAGAATCCTGTCTATTTTGGAACAATTTATTGGTCCCGGCGAAATTTGTATGTATTATGTGTAATTTTTCCTGAATAAAACAGAAACTGTCCAACGGAAACGGAAACTGTCTGCTACTGTTCAAAACGGAAACGATATTTTGGACATCTATATTTTGTAACTATATTTTGAAACAGTGTGTAATTTCAAGGAATATACGAAATATGTAGGTCACTAAGATAAAAACAAGTTTTCTTTGCAAAATTCTAGAGGGTACGAGGGTGTGTTGGCCTGTCGGTCATAAATTTTATTACCCTGTTGACTAGGCAGACGAGTCCCTTCAAAGATTTGCAATGCTTCACACCCGTATGCTGTCGTATCTGAACAGAGCGCAAGTGTAGTGTTTTCCAGGTAAACAAAAAAAGTTGCATAAAATGTGGCATTAACATTAAGTGAAAGTAAAAGTTATCGAAATGAATGAAAATTAGAAACAAAGTCTATGTGAAATAATATTGAAGTACAGTTGTGGAAAACTCAGGTGTGAGACTTTAAAAAATAAAGATCATAATGAGTGAGTGGCAGTGGGTCAATATTGGTGACACAAAAGAAACCAGAAAGCAACTGTTTATGTGGAAATAAATGAACTGTTGTGGGAGTGGGTTCTACATGACCTTTCAAAGAACAAGCCAATTTCTGGATCTATCCTGCAAAGCAAGCTATTGAACTGGGAAAGAAATTAAATAAACCAGAATTCAAGGCTTCTAATAGATGCTCCTAGTCTAATTAATTAATAATGTGCAGTGATATGCAGTACAGTATTAGAGTATAGTGTTAGATATTAAATAGAATGAGATTAGTAAACTTTAGTAATGTTTAATGACTAATGAGTGAGTTACGATAATATTTATACAGAAAATGAGATTTTAATCAAGATGATTCACCAACGTAATAAAGCGACAGAAAGCTGATTTAATGTGATGAGTGTTAAATGGAATATTTTATACTTCTTGCAGCTTGGGACATGCCATTTTGTTTTTCATGTATATGAATGACAAAATATTCCATTTTAATGTCACACCTGAATAATACGGAAACCTGTCCACAACGGAAAAAAATTAGGACCATGTCACTTCCGTCTTGAACAGGTTTCACTGTATATATATATATGCCACCATTTTGAATTTTGAAAATATATATATAAATTTTTTTTTTTGGTTCAAAATTATAGAATACAAATATAATATAGGCTGATTAATTCATACACATAGGCTATAAATTTATTTAATCAAATTGAAGATATTAACACGTTTCTAATTTTCTTGTTATATGTTAGTGGGTTACATGTTAGAAGTTCTGGGTGTAATTTAGTTAAAGCATTGTACAACTGAGGGCCAAAATTAATGCTATGCTTTAGACCAGCAGATGTGAGACATTTAGGTTCTACTAATGTTGAATTAATATTTCGTCTTGTGTCATAATTGTGTGTCTGTAATACAAACTTATTACGATTTTTATGATAAAATTTTAACAGCGTATACTTATAAATTTCTTCAATATTAAATACATTAAATTCAGAATAAATTAATTTAGTTGGATAATCGAAACGTCATTGTGTGATGCCATAGAGCCAGCAGTTGAAATTGTCTGATCCATACAAACAACTAGAGCATAGAGCAACGAAAAGGGGACCAGCATAACACAACTTTACACTTGGTATGTCTCTCCCCAATGTCTTATATCCCACATCTCAAAATGTATAGTCAGAATTTCTTCCTTGCTACCAAGGCACACAAGGGGGGGTGTGGGGGTTACCGAGTTTGAAGCCCCTCTTGAACTTAAAAAAAAATTACATATTTAGATTTGTGTATTTTTATCCATAATCGTTTTCCCTTATGTAATTTTTCACTGTCAGAGTAACAAAATCTACATCGACATAAGGCATAGTCCTCCTACCCCTCCTTCAATATAATCCCTGTGCTTGGTGCTGCGGCAAGTTCGAAATAAAATATCGATTACATTGTAAACAATTTTAATAATGGACCCCTCCCCCCCAATTGATAAAATTCTGTAAAATATATTACAAGAAAGTATGTCATTTTTTTGTGACATTAAATTTTTCTTCTTATGTGATTGATACAGTTAAATTTGCTTTTACAATTCATTTTATATATCAATATGCCTGGTAAATTATTAAATAAGTATATAATAAATTTCAATCTTAAGATATATCAACTTGCAAATGTTTATTTGCTATTTAATAACAACATATGAACGTTTTTGCCGTTTAGGGCATCTTCAGATATAATAAAAAAACATGTAATCTGGACCTATAATAGTAAATTATGCAAATGACAAGGAGTAGAGAACAATATATGTAATACATGGGATTCATGAGCTTTATGTAAAATATGACATAATACAGGATGAATATTGACTAAAATTCGTTACGAAATCTTCGTACATTCCACTACATTCATACTCAACGAGCAAATATCTCAACAAATCTAATTACACCTAATAGCAATTCTTTAACATAAACAACATTAGTTCATTAATGAACGTTTTTTAGTAAGTACTTTTATAATATAATTATCTGCGTCTCTATATAATAACTCGTTTATATTTTTGCATTTATTATTATTTCTCCATCTCAATTTTCAGATGAAACAATTACAAAAACACACGAACATCAGCTACGCAAACTATCTTGTAACTTACGACAATTCTCAGCTATGATTACTCTAAAACATTTTATTACCATCATTATAAATTTTAAATTTTAACATCATTGACAAATTTTAATCATTGTATATTTAATTGTAACATGAGCTATATGTAAAAATGTTCGTCCAGCTTAATTTTAAAATCCAAAGACCATCTCAATATTCATCCTGTATTATGTCATATTTTACATAAAGCTCATGAATCTCGTGTATTACATATATTGTTCTCTACTCCTTGTCATTTGCATAATTTACTATTATAGGTCCAGATTACATGTTTTGTTATATCTGAAGATGCCCTAAACGGCGAAAACGTTCCTATGTTGTTGTTAAATAGCAAATAAACATTTGATATGTCTTAAGATTGAAATTTATTATATACTTATTTAATAAATTTTCTTTGCACAGGGAGATAGCAAGCGCAATCAAGAAGCTATTGGACGCTGTAAACGAGGTGGCGGGCTTCATCCCAGGCACGACAGGCAAACAAGCACTGGAGCAGCGGAAACGTGAATTCGTCAAGTTTTCCAAACGCTTCAGCAACACTCTGAAGGAATACTTCAAAGAGGGACAGTAAGACCAGACTTCGTTTTTAATTACTATCATTATTATTATTATTATTATTATTATTATTATTATTATTATTATTATTATGTACCGAAGTACATATGATATTTCCGAGCAGGAATTGTGCGTTACCATATGATGAAGGATGGCGCTCATCCTGTCAGATCCCGGCCACTTAGTCACTCGTAATGAGTGCACCTCTGTACATAGTGTGTTGGACATTGTGCCACTGTCACCTTCTGTGACGCAGTACATGAGGGTAGGCCACCAAAGGGAAAACTGAGAGCTAGAACTTAAACCAAGTGGATTCAATCTGGCATCGGAACTGGAATCCAGTGTGGCTTAGTGGATAAATCTATATATATAATTTGAACTGGTAATAGAAATTACGGGAAAACGGCTGAACGGATTTTAATGAGTGACCCTCATTTTCATGCCTGGCATCCAAAGTTTTTCGGAAAAGTAGTAGTTTTCAGTGAAATGTCAATTTTCCTACATAATTTTCCTATTTTCCAAAATCCATCTGTTGTCAGTTTTGAGAATTATTTTATTCAATCACGGCCGACTTGATTGAATTTCAGAACAAAACACACACTACAATAAACAATAGGCTATTACACGAAGGCCATGACCTGCAGGATTGCCGACATATTTAGAGCTCAATTCAATTTGTTATTAAAAACTGCGCTATACTGGAGAATTAGCACGGTCACTTTGAACCGTGCCGAATACTGTTTACCACCAAATTTAAGTAAATACACAATGTCACCAACATAAGAACATGACGTTGGTGTGTGGCTAGTTGGCGGAGAAATTTTTTCTCTCTCTGTCTACCTCCTTCGTTCTGAACATTATTGAGAGATAGCACCACTGTTAGCGACAATGTGTATTTGCGTAAATATTGCGAGTAAATTATGACGAGTGCCTTAGATGAGAGGCTCGGGACAGAAACAGTTTTGCTGTAGCGCATGCGCGGACCTCTCATGCAGTGGGAGCGTGATCCTTACTTGAATTTATTTTTGCGTGTACTTGCAGATTAAATCATTGAGATCCCTTCTTGCTCCGGTTACAGGCCTTGCATTTACGAAGGTTATGTTATGTTAGGTTAGCTTAGATTAGCTTAGCTTAGGTTAGGTTAGATTAGCTTTGGTTAGGTTAGATTAGTTTTGGTTAGGTTAGCTTAGCTTAGGTTTTAGGTTAGCTTTGGTTAGGTTAGGTTAGCTTTGGTTAGGTTAGGTTAGGTTAGGTTAGGTTAGCTTGATTTGATTCGTCCATGTAGTAGTTAAAATTATATAATATGACAGTTTTTGATTCGTAATATTGTTAAAAAGTAATAGGCCTATAATGAAAGCGGTGAATAATTTCATGGTCCTTCAATTTTTTTCGTAAAAGGCTAGGTATTTTTCTATAGGCCAGAAATAAAACAGCAACGCCGTCATAATTACGTACTTTACGCTTTGGCGAACATTAACCGGAAATTTACCTTCCGTCATTTTAATTGTATTCCGTGAAACACACCTTTTTCCTGTTAATTTCCTTGTGATAACCTAGTTTATTATCTTATTACATCTTCATTTTCTTTTAATGCATTCAAAAACCGCCGTTGTACTACATAAAAAATTGAACTTGACTAATGGAGTGAATTATTTAAGAATATAGTCGCGAATTTGACTACCACCATTTCGATTATATTTTGTTTGATACGGCTCGGTACGGCCCGGTGACTAGTGGCCAGCGAGTAGAGTCGACTATCGATATTGGTCTGCCGTGCGTATTATCCAGTTGTTCCAAAAACTGATTCTGCAGTGTATAATTTTCTGAGTACAGCTGTGTATTGGATATTCAATCTACGAAACTTGAGGTGGTTTGATGACATTATTACCATTAGAAATGAAATATTATTATAGTTAATATCATGATGCGTCTATTTTTCATTAATTGTACATAATATTGATGCTATATTGATGACATGAAAGTGAAACGTTTTGTGGTTATGTAAGTAAATGTAGAGAATATCTTAATTTAGATCTTCATTTCTATTACTGAGTGGCTGCTATATATAACTACAAAACTTAAGTAAGATAATAATATTGGTATTAAAAATCAAATATGTTTATACTTATTAACCCAGTGGGGTTGGATCATTTTCATATACTTAATGGCGGTGTGGTGTAGATATTGATGTGTGTCATTGTCTTCAGTATTGGCTCGAGAGAGCGCAAAAATTACAGTTCCTAAGGAAAGATCAAAAGGTATTACTTACTGATAAAATAAGAGGCCTAGAAAATTTTGTAGTCTCCAGATAAGTTCAGCAAGATCTCTTAGTAGGATAAAATGATTTTACGCTCTACATTTCAAGTTCTACATGCAGCAGCTATACCAAGATGCTATGTCTATTGTTCGAAAGCTTAGCAAACCTGACTTTTTTAACTTTCGCCTACAATCCACAATGATAGCTATTGCTATCGTCCTGACATTGATACTTGCGTTTTCGCGTTGAAACTCAAAAACTGGAGTTGGATAGGTTCAAGAAAAAGTATTTGGCCTAAAAAATCCATTCAGAGGGAGTATGTTTCATTATTATGGAAGCAAATAACTATCAAAAAGACAAGTATTCTTCATTGAAAATAAATCTGAAAAATTTTTATTTGAACGTCTAACGAACTTAGTTTGCAGCAGTATTTACTGCACAAGCCACTAGTATATATATATATATTACTCTTTCATCGTTAGTGGATAAAGCTTCAGCACGTAGAGCTGAAAACCCGGGTTCGAGTCCCGGTACTGGAGAGAGTTTTTCTGGTCTATCCATCCCTCATCATTCGTTTTCAATGTTTATAGAGTTACCAAATTTTTGTCTACCAAAATTAGGATATTCATCATATTTCGTAAATTAAAAATTGATTCGTAATCAAATGCTTGGAACATTGGGTTTTCTACATTTGTTTTCTAATACGCCAGTAAACATTTGCGATGTTATTAACACTTATTTCTGAAATTTGGTAGTTTTGCAGTTCAGTATGTGCTGCAAGATCACAGTTGAATCTTCTACTCTGTACAAAACACATTTTGGTGATGAATTTATTCTGTAAATTAATTGTTGTAGACTGTTATTAATAGCTTCTAATTCACCATCGCAATGTTCAGAGTGTTCTTCTCCTAGTATAAGATAAAGGCAAAAAAGATCACAATAAATACCTACTCCAGCAATATATAATTTTGTTGCAGAGCTCCATCTGTGTAAATGTGTAACCACTGTAGTTTTGGACATAATGTATCTATAGTTTCTAATGCTAATAATTTCATTATTTGTGTTCTTTTTTCTTCATATTTTCCAAAAATTGACGAAAACAGTATATTGTAGATATGGTTTGTAACAAATCAGTCGTGTAACTGTGAGAAAGATAAGGGACTTTTCCGTGATAAACTGGGATACTGTTTGGCTGTGAATGGTTTTCATTTTGAGCATCTGTTGTAAAAAAGTTTGGTTAGCGATAGTGTTTTGTTTAGTTTCATGCATACTCAACATGATTTTACATATTTTATCTCAGGTTTGAAGTCCACGAAACAAGTTTAATAAATAGTTAAAAGAAATGAAACCAATGAATGGGTAAAATTTCTACACATCTCATACATAAAATGTAATGGAGATTCGGAATATGTAAATTTTAGCATAGGGTGCCACTTAAAAAATAAAGTTTATTGTCACATTCTGTATGCCTGAATAACTTTTTCGGTCAATGTTATCATATTGTATGGTTTATCTCCAACAGCTTTTATATAAAACTTCTTTTTTAAATTTAAATTTAACATTTAAGAACCATAAGCAGCCATAATGTCATGGTTATCTGACAAGTATAAGCTCAGACGTTTGAGATGGGCAGGGCATGTAGCACATATGGGCGAATCCAGAAATGCATATAGAGTGTTAGTTGGGAGGCCGGAGGGAAAAATACCTTTAGGGAGGCCGAGACGTAGATGGGAAGATAATATTAAGATGGATTTGAGGGAGGTGGGATGTGATGATAGAGAATGGATTAATCTTGCTCAGGATAGGGACCAATGGCGGGCTTATGTGAGGGCGGCAATGAACCTCCGGGTTCCTTAAAAGCCAGTAAGTAAGTATAAGCTCAGTGGGCTACTATGGCCTCTAGCCATTTCTTTTGGATGCATCTAAGTTTCAATGGCCTTCGGAATTATATGATAAGATCAGTTTTGACCTTCTTTTTTTAATTTTTTCAGTCTGCATATTATTTCCATTGACTTTTTGAGGTATTCGGCTTGCTCATAGGTGCTCGAGGGACTATACCAGCTTTTTCGAAGAATTTCGACGGCAGTTTGCTCTGCCAACATCTCTGAGGGATGACATTGTGATAATTGTGTTAAAAAATCCTGCCAAATCCTAATTAATCACATGATGCCACATTAATAGCAATTGTAATTTTTACGCCCTTTTCTTTGTTTCCCTTCTTCAAAATTTAATATATATGTTTACATATGTATAATATTTTTTTTTTTGAGGATATACTGAGTCCGTAAGGGCTACCCTCAATGGGGGCAGTTTACTATATTATTATTATTATTATTATTATTATTATTATTATCATCATTATTATTATTATTATTATTATTATTATTATTATTATTATTATTATCCCTCAATGGGGAGTAGTTTACTATATTATTATTATTATTATTATTATTATTATTATTATCATTATTATTATTATTATTATTATTATCCCTCAATGGGGGCAGTTTACTATATTATTATTATTATTATTATTATTATTATTATTATTATTATATCCCTCAATGGGGGCAGTTTACTATATTATTATTATTATTATTATTATTATTATCATTATTATTATTATCATTATTATTATTATTATCATCATTGTTATTATTATTATTATTATTATTATTATCCCTCAATGGGGGCAGTTTACTATATTATTATTATTATTATTATTATTATTATTATTATTATTATTATTATTATCATTATTATTATTATCATTATTATTATCATTATTATTATTATTATTATTATTATTATTATTATTATATGTATTTAAAGATAATGTAGCAACCTAATGTAATATTTTTCTTGTATTACAGAGCAAATGCTGTATTTGTGAGCGCCCTGTACCTGATCCACCAGACGAACATGATCATGATCACAGTGAAGAGCAAGTGTGAATGATGAGAACCACGAGCACACGAGGGGACTAGATTATATATTTAGGATTGCATTGTATATTAATAAATATTTTATTGAACAGAAACATCTAGCTCACACATGCCCAAAGACAGATTAATTTTTGTGTGTTGTATTCTGATCACCAATTGTATATTGACATCACAGCCCAGCGGTGGTTGAACATGTAGCAATCAGTCGTTTCCCATATGATGTACAAAGTATGTTCATTCATTCATTCTCATTCTGGAACTTTAGTCAATAGGGTCGCAGACTCCAGGTAGACAGTATCTGAGCCGTGTACATGGGTTGGATGGACTACCAGTGGATCTGGTATGTGTCCCAGAAAATATAAGAGAGAGAAAACCATGTTGAAAGCAATTAGCACTCAAAACAAGGTAAGGAAGAGGAAAATATCACTTTCTAAAATATAAGTTTGGGGTTGTAAACCAATATAAAAGGCAATATATTATGAGATGGCACTATTGTGATTCTAGAACTCTGGTTTTGGTACATGAACGTTTCTTCTCTTGTCTTACCTTTCTTTGAGAGATATCAGTACAGTATTTAACATTCGTAAATAAAGTATTTTGCTTCATATATATGTTACGTATTTTATTTTCCTTGTAGTCCCTTTCTTTTTTATGTCAAACGTCTTGTGTACCAAGTATAAAAGAGCAAAAATTGTAACATTTTGACACAAAAAGTTTACTGCGATATTACTCGTGGTACTATGGAAACAGAAGTGTGAGTGGTTTTCCACGCTGTTTGTCTCACTCTATTCACTGTTTAATGTGCCTCAAGGTTTTTCACATAATAGCAACGGTAATATTGGGTACATGCAGTGGCATATGCAGAATTTTGTCAGTGGGTTTTATTATTAAAATTGTTTCATTATAAGTATTTTAAATATTATCATTATTAATAATATTATGTTTCGGTATATCTATACTAATAATAAATCTGTAGCCAAAATTTTTCTGGTAATTTTCGATTTTCTAAAAATAATTGGTGTTAACATGTATAATTAACCAACCTGAAACCGAAAATCGCTTTTTTTTTTTTTTTCTTCCCCCTGTATGTTTGTTACCTTTTCACGCGATAATGGCTGAACAAATTTCGATGAAAATTGGAATATAAATTAAGTTCGTTGTAACTTAGATTTTAGGCTATATGGCATATGTTATTTAAAAGGGGGTTATAAGGGGGCCTGAATTAAATAAATCGAAATATCTCGCTTATTATTGATTTTTGTGAAAAATGTTACATAACAAAAGTTTCTTTAAAAATGATTTCTGATAAGTTTTACTCTTTGAAAAATTTTGATAGGACTGATATTTAATGAGATAAACTAGTTTTAAAATTAAAATAACTGCCATCTAAGGCGGTGTATTGAAATAAAAAAACAAATGACTTCGTCTATAAGGGGCCTTGGACACAACAATCGAAAGCTATGAAACATAGCCTACAGACAATGTTTCTGTGTTTGTATGAAGTAATATTGGAAGCTAAATTAACTGATTTGTATAATTATTTATTATTTCGTCATTGGAAAGTGTAGTTTCTCTGGATGGACATAATGCTATAATGTTATTACAGTAACTTGTGAGTGAATTGAGGACAGTTAAGATTAAAATAGCTTCTTATGCACAGAAAACGTGATAGGTTATTCTGTATATTCATTTCCTGTATTTCTTAAAATAATGTTTATGAACATATTCATTTTTATCTCAGAGAATTAACGAACAACGAGAGTGTATTGATTTAGTATGCAGTAATAGTACGTTAGCTTAGTAATCCATTATTTTATAATTCAAATTTTAACTATGCTCAATTGAATCGTGTTAAAATACATAAAATATATATGCAATAAATGCAATGCAAAAAAATTGGGTAATGAGCCAAGCAGATTATGTTGCGCTGTTGTAAAAGCTGTTCCTCCTGAGATTCAAGAGCTCCCACAACAAATTAAAAACTTTCTAATTCGAGTACATCCGTTACCAACACACTTTTTACATAATATAATATAAACATAATAAATCTGTAGCCAAAATTTTTCTGTTAATTTTCGCTTTTCCAAAAATAATTGGTAATAACAATAACATGTTAAAGGAATTGTCATTGCACCAAATGAGTGGTCTCTGGACCAAAATGATCGCATTTTAATATCTTAAATACAATTTAAATTAAGTAACATATTAAACGATTTATCCTTCTATCAAACACGAATGTTCCCTGGATCAAACGTCCTATTTTAATTATGTCATTACTTTATATTTATTTCTAACGGGTGCAGCGGAGCGCACGGGTACGGCTAGTTTATTAACATTATACAGTGCTTTTCTTTCACACGGCGGCTCGCATGCCGGCCACAGCAGCTTGGACTCCCGTCAAAATAATTATAATATCCCCGCAAAATCGTCCTGAGTGGCGCAGTTGGTATAGCGCTGGCCTTCTGTGCCCGAGGTTGCAGGTTCGATCCTGGCTCAGGTCGATGGCATTTAAATGTGTTTAAATGTGACAGGCTCATTCACTAGATTTAGTGGCATGTAAAAACTGCGGGACAAAATTCCAGCACACCGGTGACACTGATATAACCTCGGCAGTTGCGAGCGTCGTTAAATAAACCATAATTTAATTTTATCCCTGCAACTGTGTTCTGAACGTTCTCCAATATCATCAAACTTCTCCTCAGAACTCGTTTTGTTACTCTTCGCTTTCTAACACAAATCGACCCCATTTCTCTGAATTTGTTCACAAGTCTTCGCACGGTTTCTCTCTGTGGGATAGATAAACCAGGAAATTGTGTTTCAAATCGCCATCTAACTTTCCTACAAGAGTTTATCATCATACGTGTGTCATACATAAAAATCCTTTGTGGTAATGTGTAATCGTGTGGAGGCATTATGGAAAACTGCGCAAGCACTGATAACACTCGTAACTTAATTAGCATTTAAAACTCGTACATTTATACGCATGAAACAGGAACGAAACAAACTAGACAACGGCTTCAGTGCGATTGCTGTTTACTCACACAGCCTGCTGTTGCGTGCCACACGTGGGTGACGGGAGTTCTGGCTGCAGGAGTCCGAGATGCTGCGGCTGGCTTGCGAGCCGCCTTGCACTAGCTGCAGTGTGAAAGAAAAGCACTGTACTATGCTGTAATAGAATATATTCATGAATGTCCTTATAAAATCTTTGAAACTTAATTTTTTCACAGACATCCAATTTTTAACAAATTTGTCAAATTACATAATATTGTGTCTGCTTCATTTTATTACAAGGTCGGTACTAGGCGGTAGGTCTCTCTATAATAAAGATAGCATTGTTATAATTCGAACGTGACGCATCACCAAGCACAGGGATTATGTTGAAGGAGGGGTAGAAGGGCTATATGTTATGTCGATGTAGATTTTGTTACTCTGACAGTGAAAAATTAGAGAAGAAAAACCGGTTATGGATAAAAAAAATAATCAAATCTTATTTTTTTTTTTTTTTTTTTTTTTTTTTACAGTTCAAGGGGAGTTTTAAACCCGGTAACACCCCCCTCCTCCTTGAATATGTTCCTGGGTATATCGATTATGTATACTCAGTACGTGAATAGCAAATAAAGTACACTACACTATAGTGTGTTAAACATTGATGAATTCAGGGGATGACGCAGGGAGGAATTTCTCCCCTTTATTCCAGGATGTCCCCCGAAGATTTCAGACTTTTTAAACTAAAAAATATATTTTATACAACATATTTGAATTTGATATAATAATAATAATAATATACAGTATTATTAATTTTACCTGGCAGAGTTAAGGCCGTAAAAATATTTGGGGTTAAGAGGGATGAAGTTACAGAAGAATGGAGAAAGTTACACAACACAGAACTGCACACATTGTATTCATCACCAAACGTAATTAGAAACATTAAATCCAGACGCTTGAGATGGGCAGGGCATGTAGCACGTATGGGTGAATCCGAAAATGCATATACAGGGTGATTCACGAGGTTTTTACCGTCAGTAGTGGAGCATTTTTCTGAAGTGGTTTTGAACATATTTTCCTAATAAAGTCTTTTTCTATCTCTCATAATTTAGGAAAAATAAGCAATTTTCTAAATGTGTTGGTGCGAATAGAGCTCTCAAACATCAGCACATGGTTATTACTAACAGGGGAGGATGAAAGATCTCGTGTACCAGATTAAGGTAAACACACGCTGCAGCAATCATCAGGAACAGTCTTGATGAGTTAAGGAATGCGACACAAGCGACTCATAAGCATGTGGCCAAGTGTGTGGAGGTAAAAGGATACATGTTTGAAAATGTAAAACTAAGAGTTGATGAGTAAAATGAATTTTACAACAGGTAAGCAGTTATAAGAGTGGGGAACTGTACCCATTTTTTTTGTGTTTTCTGTTGTGATATTAAATTTTGCCTCTAATTTCAAATTTTCAATAACCTGTAGCAACAGCCGTCATCAGCACATCGGGCTAGCATCTCTTATCCGTGAATAAGAGACTGCACTATGGTGCATCCGTAGCTGCTGGCAGGTATGCTCTCTCTCTCTTTCTGCCTGCTGCATGATAGGGCATATGATGTTGCACCGAATACCCTTTACCCATTTCACCGAGTGCTGACGACCACTGTTTTAGATGTTTCGCGACTGTGAATCCTTGGACATTTTTTTGCTCTCAATTTTTGCTGTGTTATATGAGTCCGTTATTATTACCGGTATCCGTTTCTTCCAACGCATTCCAGACTTAACTGAGAAGCATAATGACACTGGCTTTTGTAGGTGAACGTGTAATATATACATTTCTAGGTTCACATCACTTTTTTTTTCTATACATCTTGATTACACAACTTAACACTATATTACTTAGGAAAATGGAAAAATTTAACACGAGAAAGGACATATAATACGTTTTCCGAATTTTTTTTCTAAATAATCTGAGTAACACAGTACAGATGGCCCAACATAGACTGACCAGTAATGAAGCCAGCCAGTTCTTCCGCTTCTAAATATTTACACTCTGTTTCGATTTATTGTTTAAAATTATTCCATAATAATAAAATTCTCAGTTCACAGCTGTAGTTTTCGCAATTGTTCTTGTCACTTATTTTGTGAATGACTTATTATGGTTTTTTAAAAATTCATTAGGGATATTAGCCCCTTTGAAGCAGTCTTGAAACAAATTTATTAAACATTTATGAAGCTTATCTGTGCTGTATTTTTATTGACTTAGCAAATACATCACTAGGATCTTAGTATACTCCATTTTTGAGCGTCTTGCGTAATTTCGTAATATTATTTAGACATTCTCTAAAGTTTTTATTTTATTGGGTTATTTTACGATGCTGTATCAATATCTAGGTTATTTAGCGTCTGAATGAAATGGAGGTGATAATGCCGGTGAAATGAGTCTGGGGTCCGGCACCGAAAGTTACCCAGCATTTACTTGTATTGGGTTGAGGGAAAACCCCGGAAAAAACCTCAACAGGTAACTTGCCCCTGCCGGGATTCGAACCCGAGCCAGACGCGCTGACCGTTACTCCACAGGTGTGGACTATTCTCTAAAGGAGAGGAGACAATACTTAATTCTGATTTATCTTCATTGCGGTGAACTTTGCTCTACTTTCCTTTCATAGATTTTTTAAAGTGCTATTCTTATTTTGGGGATATTATATTCCTTCCACGCAATCAATTTCCAACAGTCTTTACTCCTTCTTACCCCTATATAAGTGTTGATTTTATTACAGTTCCTTACCCATATTCGATTTTTCTCTTAAGTAGGCAATTCTCTTTTTTCCTTACTTTCACATAGGCTTATTTTATTTTTTTTTTTTTAGATTATTCTGTTGAGGTCTGCCTTAGTTGTTAAATAATGTAGGTAATTTGTTATTTGCACATGATTTCTCAATAAATTCTTCATATTACCAGTATGGTATGGTTTGTTCCTCATTTTACTTCTTATTGTACTAAGGCTTTTTTTATGCCGCATGGATGAATTCTTTAATATTATTGGTATTAGCCTTCTGTATTGTTAAAATTGTTCGCTGTAAGAATTTTTATGTGGATCATTATTCTGCCCTCATGATCCGAACTATCTAAATTATATTGAATTTGTTTTTTCGACTCAAATCAAATATACTGAGTATATATATATATATATATATATATATATATATATATATATATATATATATATTTCTTGTAGTAATTATCGCGGGCGATCTAATGCTTCGAACATTGAGGAATTTATTCTATGGCTTCGAGATTACTTCCGTATATTACAGTACCGGTAATTAAACGCAAGGCAGCCGTTTATTCTTTCCTGAGCTTTGTGCCGTTCATGAATGTTCTGTGTATAAAATTCCAGAAAGTTCCGTATTTTACACTGGACGCTATACGTTATTAAAACAGTTTTCTCTGATTAATTGCTTTGTAAGCTCTTGCATGCACTTCGCGCTGAAAAAAAGAATAAGGAAATACACGTAAATTTATGTACATTGCGCATACGCAGAAGATAAATATTGGACATTCGTTGCCAACATAACAATATTATTTAACTGTTACATATGCAATTTCTTATTCAATTAGTAATTAAATGTATTAGTGTTATTAAATTAAGATTTCATACTTATTACTTTATGTTTATTTCTGTACCATGTTCGTGTGAACGAATTAAATATCCCAATGTTTCGTTTATTTTATAGAATATAGTTGTGTATGACGTTGGTTGCGCTTAGCGGAGGAGAGGGGATACCGATTGTCACGTTGTGTGTTCACGTGCGAGGAGTATCCGTAATATGCAATGTAGCAAATGTCCCGTACGTTGAAGTGGAACGTTGTATTAATAACTAACAGTGACAATACAGATGCGTTAAGGAAACGGACAAAATATAGTAGGACTCGATAAAACGATTGGATATTTGCTTTGATCAGTTTATGAGCAATCAGGTCGACCGTATCAGCATCTCTTTCCAAGTGCGTCTTCTCCGTAATTTGGTATGTATTGAAACTGCCTTTAATAACACTATGTAACTTAAGTTATATACTTTGTGAAGATAATTACTTTTGTTTAATTATTTAATCTTAAAATACGGCTTTTCATTTTGGAGAATGTTAATTATCATGTGGAATTAACCCTTTCATTTAGTACTTCGAATTTATTATAGCATCTATTTAAACTTGAAACCAATCGGAGTTCTTGAGATCTATTTAAAGATCATAGCAAAATGATGTGTTGACTTTGGCTACTGCTTTGTCGTGTTAATATTAAAAAACGTCCTCTATTGTATTTTAATGTGTATCCATTGCAGCACTAGTGTCTTATATCCCAATGTTTATTCTCGTACCTTTTCGTAACGTAAAGATTCGATTGCAGATATTATACTAGCAGAATCTCATAGTCTGCTGTTGAATGGGATGTTAATATAGTCAGCTGGTCTAGTTTCAGATGAAGTGTCACTTTCACTTTTTGTTTACAAAGTGTATCTAAACAGCAACGCATATAACAGTGGTGACTAGTATAATAATAATAATAATAATAATAATAATAATAATAATAATAATAATAATAATAATAATAATAATGCAATTTTTAAATTAATTTTTTCCAGTGGTTTTGAAGATTACCGAATTATAAAGTAGGTGAAGGTTGAATTGAAATATTTGTGTGTTGTTTTTAATTATTTTTCATCAAGACATCACGGCTTTTTTATCCCCCGAATCGTCCATCCTCGCCACATGTTCAGCCCATTTTAACCATTGTGCTCAAATCATGCTCGTAATCGTAATATATTTTGTTCAGTCCGTTATAATAATTATACTTCTCCACCGACCATTATCTCAAACTGGACAGGTTATACGGATGTGTGTTACTAAAAATAAAAATAATATTTTAGTATGCATGAAACTTTACTTTCAGACATGAAATGGTTACTGATAACGTGAGGATAAAGGAAGTGCTGTGAATCGCGTTGCAGTCTGTAGATAAAAAAGTTTGTTTAAATTTTAACATCCTTGAAAGAATGAACAGTAATCTGTAGGCTATATAAACAAACAATACTTTTTAAAGTATATTTTTTATAACGACATAATTAATATTTGGCGTTTTATAGTGACTGACATTAACTCGGTTCCGTCTAGTATTGACAGTAGGCCTATATCTGGTAATTTTTAAATTGTGATAAACTGATGAGCGTTCACCAGTTTCGAATTTGGAGTATATTGGAATATAACATTTTAAAATACGTATAAAAGCTCGAAGTAAACATAGATTAAAATCAATGCCATCGAAGTTGCAGACGGTTTTTTTACTTTCATTGGCGGCGTAGTAGAGTAACTGCAGTAGGACTACATCAAATTTAATGTGAAAGAGAGAAAATCTCGCATGTGTTTACATTTTATGCAAAGGGGCAGAGGTAGAGGCCGCCATTTGACTCTTTTGCATTTCGCCTCGTTTTTCAAATTGTTTCCTCGATTCTGTTATAATGCACATACCACACTTGTATCGCAATATACTATTAATTCGCTGACTGTGAATAAAGCCATTAAGTTTGCTAAGGGCGATGAAAGAAAGACCAGTTTAGATACCAGTCATGGATAAACTATTTTTTTCTGTCTGCTTTTGGTTTTTCTTCGTCTTCCAATACCACGATTTCTCTTTTCGTTCATATTCATCATCTACAAGCTAATTTATCTGGAAGTGGTGCACGTGAAACATAATATTTTTAACAGCAAATTAACAGGTCTTTATTTGAAATCAGCATAAAATGATCGTAGATTCGAAATCTATCCTAACGATTTTTTTAGTTTGTTTCTTATCGGTACGTAAGATGAAGATAAAATGAATTGGACAGTATGCTTGTAGACCCGTAAGTTTTGAAGAAGTAAATTATGCTGCATATGCAGAATTGGGATATGACTGTTTTTAGAACACACTCGTTGCTAGCGGTTTTGAGTGAAGGAATCAGCAATGTTGGTAATGAGATCCCGAAGCCATGCAATTGTTTTTCTCATTGTTGTGAAAGACGATACGGATAACTGGTCAATGGCAGAACGTGTGTTCGCTGTAGGAACTATTTGAAGTTGAAATCGATCACTTGTATGCAGAATTGACTTTAATATCGCACGGCATGAAAGAATTCCGTCCCGAAACACTATCCTAAAGTGGGTGAGTAAATTTAACAATTCTGACAATGTTTGTGATAAATTTGTTGGTAGTACAAAAACGTCCGCACTCCTGAAAACACTGCGAGAGAGAGAGAGAGAGAGAGAGAGAGAGAGAGAGAGAGAGAGAGAGAAGCTGTGCAGCAAAGTCCAACTCGCTCTGCAAGGCGCCAGTCAATGGCTTTGAATCTATCGGACTGTGACCTCAAATGTCATCCATATAAAATTCAAGTTTTGTATCATGTTAAACCCACTGATACACTTCCTCGATTGCAGTTTTATAGACAGTTTACTAACATTTTGAATGCTAATCCGGATATTCTGAACAGACTGATAATGTCGGATGATTATATTAATAGCAAGTGGATGCAAATTACGTATCGTATAAGTAGGATAAGAAGTTAAAGTTTAGGCCTGTTTGTGGAAACTGAAAATATAGTGTAAAGTGGAGTAAACTTGGCCATAATACAAAATAAGTGAATGTATGAATAAATAAATAAAGCAATAAATAAATGTAAAAATAAAAATAAATTGTGATAGCCCTATTTGTAACTTAATACAATGTAATATAAAATGGTTAAGAAATTGATTCGTAATTGACTTTAAAAATACAGTATGTTCAGTGCATCTGCTACGATTTAATTTTTTTATGGTCGGGTTTACCCCAGCGGTCAAGTTTACCCCAGTTTACGGTATGGAAAATAGTTAATTTTAGAGGAAATACGGAGGTAGTACGTGACGCCAAGTACCCTATAAAGTCTTCCCTAAAAAAGGGTCCCTCCTTAAACAAAAACTGAAATTACGCCCCTGTTACACACTATTGTACAATACAATTTTCGTACCACTGCAAACAAAACTACAATACGAATGTGAGAAAGAAATTGTATCGTAGAAGACAGCAAAATCATTCCCCAACTAATTCCTACACCACATTGTGATTTACTGATCATTAATCCAAAAAGGTCTCTTAGTAGACAGAGAAAACTCCTTCAGGCTTCTTGATCGTCATCTCGATCGAGATCTCTACTGTGTTTTGAAGCTTATAGTTCTTTATGCCCGACCATGCCGAAATGTAGTAATTATACACCTGGTAGCAGCCCTTTAATGGACCTCATTAAAGTACATTTATTCATTAAAGTTCAAGTGTTCCACCAATAAGAAAACACCATTGTAGCAATATGAAAGCGCAAGTATCGATTATTCTCTGATATGCAATCGAAAGACAACTAGCGACACGTCACGGAGGCTGGAAATCCAATACTGTCGCAGAAGGTATGTTCTGTTACTATAATAATTAGCGTTAATTGTAAATAATATTCAAATAAATTCAATTTGTCATCTCGTTTTTCAATGTCTAAATCAATTTCAAGGTTATATCAAGATTAATGTTTATTTTACTCTAGATTACATCAAGGTCAATGACATGTGTCTCGGAAAAGATCAATACTTTCGCATCTGCGCACATCTCACAATTAACGAGATATTGCACAAGGTCAGTTCCGCTCCCCAGTCAGATAAGAATAACATGAATACTTATGAATAATTTCAAGTTAGAAATATGATCGAGCATAAAAGTCGTATGAAACTTGCCTATGATGGTAATTAAGACGCTCGTATGAAAATTATGAAACTCGCTTGCGCTCGTTTCATAAACATACTCGCGTCTTAATTACTACCATTATAGGCTCGTTGCATAATGTACTATTACGTTCCGAGTGCTCGTGGGTTTTTTTATACAGAATTAACCGATAATTCACTCTAAGAGCACATTTTGAGCAATAATTTTATGTACAGGTACAGAAATGAATGAAATTATTTTTCTTTTTCTTTAGTCACATCAGCACTACTTTTGCTTCTCTGCCTGACCGCATTAAATGTCTCCATTCTCCATTTCATTAGCTCCAGTCAATTCCCTCTTCCAGTATAATTTATAGGAACACAGTAAACATGTGATTTTTCTCTTTCTTTTTTTACGGAGGAGAGACCCGAAGGCTTACACTTTAGCCTGAGGCCTATAGTTCTTACCACTCTTGTTCTGTGAGTGATATTTTTAATAATCACAACCATCAAATTAACTAACAAGTCACCTATGGTTTTTAATTGGTTATTTTACGACGCTTTATCAACTGCTATGGTTATCTAGCGTCTGAGTGAGATGAAGGTGATAATGCCGGCGAAATGAGTCCAGGGTCCAGCGCCGAAAGTTGTCCAGCATTTACTCTTAATGGGTTGAGGGAAAACTCCGGAAAAACCCCAACCAGCTAACTTGTCCCGACCAGGATTTGAACCCGGGTCCGCCCGTTTCACGGTCAGGCATGCTAAACGTTACTTCACAGCGGTGGATGTCACATATGAGCGTATTCCGAATCTCAGCGCTGAGCAATCTGATGGCATCACGGTGTTCCGAATTTCAACGATGACGTCACTGATGCTCCACCGGTGTCGCAGCGGTTCCATCAGCTTGCAGAGGTGGTGGCAGTATTCATCAGTGAATCTGATTGGTTCTTGTATAGGGCGGGAATTAGCAGACGAATGACATCGTGCACTGTTGTGTCATGGCGGTGTGTTCTGCTGTATTGTTTGTAATGAGCACAGCGTAAAAAAATGTTAATGGCTTATGAGCGAAAATGTCAACGGACCAGTTAATACTACCGGTTCAAGAAATAAATTGTTTATGCTCTCTTTTCTTTGAACGAGAGCACAGTACTGAAATTTCGCAAAATCTTGCTAGCGTAGCACAGATAACAACTTGTACAGCCACCATGTTAGCCATTGAACCTTCCAGCAGTTTTGTTCCCATTTCGCTGCAGCGTGACGTCATCGATGTCCACCGGTCCGGTGAGATTCGGAATACGCTTTATGTTAAGAATGAAACATTTACGAAGCAGTGCTTCAAATAATGCGTGTTGCATACTAGTAGGAATGATTTCATTCTTATTGCTTAGATATCGTAATTTCTGCGATGCAGTAGTTTCAAAAATTAAGTGCTGAATTTCAAATTTGAATCATTACATGACTTTTGCACGATTAGTAAAAATCTCAGTTTGTGAAATTTCTTCAGGTATTTCAGTTTCTTTGATGTTTTTAAATGTCCAACAATTGTGTTGGTGTAGAGAAACTTCTTTGAAGTTGGCATCACTGTATTGATGGTGGTAGATTTACTGACTAGAGTGTTGTGGGTAAATTCGCAGTGTGTGTCCAAGATTAACGTGTGTTTATTATTTGCAGATGTGATGGTAAAGGACGTTGGTCAAATGATATTAGTATTCTTGCGCAGTCAACCTGGATAACTTCCCTCACAATATTTTTCATCCGTATTCAGATGGTGAGTAAAATAACTATTTATATACCGGTAGTTACTTTTTTTTTATATATATCTCAGTACTATTGTGTACCTTGCAGGTTATATTTTGAGTGGCTGCTAAGAGTTTTTATAAAAAAAATATTGGAACAAACTTTGGGAACGATTTCTCCACACGTCCTATAAACATATGGTATGTCCGGAAATGTCTGGCTGAGTTGTTATTGAAAGGTGACATTCATTACGTTTCGAAATGTAATCCAACAACTTAAATTTGTTCCACATAATAACTTTCGCGGACAGTCGATTGTTGCTATCGGTACATGTCTATCCACTGTCGCCCTACAATCTCGCTAAAATTTCAACAAAAAGTAGCTAAATCTCTCCAAAGTTTGTTAAAAAATCCCCAGAAATGTCGCTAAAAATTAATAATGGCCTAAATATCTATACTAATAATAAATCTGTAGCCGAAATTTTTCTGGTAATTTTCGATTTTCCAAAAATAATTGGTCCTAACATATATAATTAACCACCCTCAAACCGAAAATCGCTTTTTGAAATTTTTGTTTGTATGTCTGTCTGTCTGTCTGTCTGTATGTTTGTTACCTTTTCACGCGATAATGGCTGAACGGATTTCGATGAAAATTGGAATATAAATTAAGTTCGTTGTAACTTAGATTTTAGGCTATATGGCATTCAAAATACATTATTTAAAAGGGGGGTTATAAGGGGTCTGAATTAAATAAATCGAAATATCTCGCTTATTAATTTTTGTGAAAAATGTTACATAACAAAAGTTTCTTTAAACATAATTTCCGATAAGTTTTATTCCTTGAAAAATTTTGATAGGACTGATATTTAATGAGATAAATGAGTTTTAAAATTAAAATAACTGCCATCTAAGGCGGTGTATTGAAATAAAAATAAGGGGCCTTGGACACAACAATCGAAAGCTATGAAAGACAGCCTACAGAGAATGTTTCTGTGTTTGTATGAAGTAATATCGGAAGCTAAATTAACCGATTTGTATAATTAATTATTAATTCACCATTGGAAAGTGTAGTTTCTCTATATGGACATAATGCTATAATGTTATTACAGTAACTTGTGAGTGAATTGAGGACAGGTAAGATCAAAATAGCTTCTTATGCACAAACAACTTGATAGGCTATTCTGTGTATTCGTTTCCTGTATTTCTTAAAATAATGTTTATCTCAGAGAATTAACGAACCACAAGAGTGTATTGATTTAGTATGCAGCAATAATATGTTAGCTTAGCATTCCATTATTTTATAATCCTAATTTTAACTATGCTCAATTGAATCGAGCTAAAATACATAAAATACATATGCATTAAATGCAATGCAAAAAAATGGGGTAATGAGCCAAGCAGATTATGTTGCGCTGTTGTAAAATAAAATTTGTTCCTCCTGAGATTCAAGAATCCCCATAACAAATTAAAAACTTACTTATCGGTGTACATCCGTTATCAACACATTTTTATATAATATAATATAATATAAATATAATATAATATAATATAATATAATATAATATAATATAATATAATATAATATAATATAATATAATATAAGTTATTTAAGTTATTTGAAGGGTTCAGAACCATAGTGGGCCAAGCGCCATTTACTGAATACGTAGAAAACAAGGGTTAAAATTAAGTTATCATAATTCAATGGAAACATATAGCAAGTAAAATAAAGTATACACATTAAATCTAAATGATATGTCAGTCTTCATTAAAGTATGGATGCATGTAATAAAAATTAAGAAACATGTTAAAGGAATAAATTGTCATTGCACCAATGAGTGGTCTCTGGACCAAAATGATCGCATTTTAATTATTTAAATACAATTTAAATTAAGTAACATATTAAACGATTTATCCTTCTATCAAACACGAATCTTCCCTGGATCAAATGCCCTATTTTAATTATGTAATTACTTTATATTTATTTCTAACGGGTGCAGCGGAGCGCACGGGTACGGCTAGTCACTAAATAAAAATAAGAAAAACATACATATGCGGAGAAAAATATAATTTCCTCGCCGTCACCCTCTTCTGCGGAGTCTGGTTGTGTTGTTGACGGCTGTGATGTTGAGGTGGAAGGTGTGGGAACAGCTGATTGTGAATACACTGCACTTGATCCAATCACTGACACTACACTTTCTGACAAATTGTAAGTGTGGAAATTTTCACCCAAGCGTTTGAACACAATGTTTTTGTGAAATCTAGTATTGAGAGAGACCTAACCGTGAGAATAATTGAAACATCATCTTTCAGCTGTATATTAGAGGTAATGCGGTGTGTAAGCTAAAACAACCCGTTGTAGTGAACGTCTTTTAATCATGATGATATGATCTCTGCTACTCCACCATAAACATTTAAAGACATAGATTTCAAAAAGAAATTGGAGCTTACGGTAGCTTAGTTTGAAACATACTGCATGTTATTTCACTGCTTAATGACGTAAATTAAATCGTATTAAGATGTAGGAAATATAACACAGAATAGTTCACCTGCCTGTACTGAACTCACAAGGGAACGTTCAACACTGGAAGGTTGGATAGGACCTTCAAATTTTGTACACTGAAAGATCACACTTATAACACATTTTCTGCGAAAATTTCTTTTTCGAAATCGATCTATAAGACAGTTAAATAGTATTTGGAATATTAGTAGTAGTTTGATAGCCCTGTTGCTGTTGCCCGGAAGAAGGCAAGCTCTATCAAGAGGTCTATAATAGGCTATAATAATTAAGAGAAAAAGAAAATAGACTAAAGCATTAATGCGGGAGCTATAATACGGTGTCGCGGAACTATGGGGATGCGAGTGCGCGCAAGAAGCGGCATAAGTAGCATCGATTTTCAAGTCATTATATTTCGTAAACGAGGAAAAAACGAAAAGAACGACTATCACCACGTTTCTTAATGAACGAAAATTAGCTTAAATATGCATTTTCATTAAATTGAAGCTACACGACCTGGGACGGTTCCTTTGTGAGTCACGTATCTGCGCGCATTGAAACAGGCGAAGGACATTTTAAGTATTTGCTGTGAATTGAAAGTTTAAAACATTATTAATATGAATAATTTCGAGGGAAAAATTGTTCCGGTGCCGGGTATTGAACCCGGGACCTTTGGTTAAACGTACCAACGCTCTACCATCTGAGGTACCCGGGAACTCTAACCGACACCGATCCAATTTTTCCCTCTATATCCACAGACCTCAAAGTGGGCTGACAACCGTCAAGCAACCAACTTCGAGTGCACACTAACTCTGTGTGACTTAAATTGTGGCTTTCTGTTAACGAACAGTGACGTGTATTATGCAAATCAAGATTTCAGGTATAACTCCTGTAAAGTTGATTTGAATAATTTCGAGAGAAAAATTGTTCGGAGCCGGGTATCGAACCCGGGACCTTTGGTTTAACGTACCAACGCTCTACCACTGAGCTACTCAGGAACTCTAACCGACACCGATCCAATTTTTCCCTCTATATCCACAGACCTCAAAGTGGGCTGACAACCGTCAAGCAACCAACTTCGAGTGCACACTAACTCCGTGTGACTTAAATTGTGGTTTTCTGTGGATATAGAGGGAAAAATTGGATCGGTGTCGGTTAGAGTTCCCGGGTAGCTCAGTGGTAGAGCGTTGGTACGTTAAACAAAGGTCCCGGGTTCGATACCCGGCTCCGGAACAATTTTTCCTCGAAATTATTCAAATCAACTTTACAGGGAGTTATACCTGAAATCTTGATTTGCATTATTAATATGTATTTGCAAATGTAAGTTATTCCATCAGTTTGAATTAAAACATCACTATTTTGTCTTCGTTGTCGTTTGACTTACAGTGACTGCACAAAGTGTTCGTACATCTACAAAATGTGAGAAAGAATAGTTTCTGAGGACAAATGAGACATCTGAAATGTTTACAAATAACAATATTGTGACTGAAAACTCTATATATTTTATTACTGAGTGCAGCAAAAAGTAAAAAAAAAAAAAAAAAAAAAAAAAAAAAATCTAATCATTTCTATAATATATTTAACAAAATTAAATCACTCCTATTTTCATACACACAAGAAGTTATCGTACACCTGCTATCAGGAATTCTTTATAAACCTATACCGCATTTCAGTACCTTGTACGAATGTCTTTTGTCGCGATTATTGCTTCCAGTCTTTGTGGCATTGATTCTAATAATTTTTCTGTAATTGTGGAATCAATTAGGTCCCATTCTTTTCGAAGAGCTTGCTTAAGACTTTCTTTAGTTGAGAAATGGTGCTTTCTTATGTTTTTCTGTAGAATAGCGCAAAGATGATCGATGACTTTAGTATCAGGCGGTTGATGGGGTATGTGAAGTTGTTTTGAAGTATTGTAGAGCAGCCACAGTCGAGTGTTTTCCGCAGTATGTTTTGCGTCATTATCTTGCTGGAAAACGAAAGTACTTTGAAGACCTAACTCTTTAGCACTAGCATGGAGATTCTGCTTTAAAATGTTCACATACCTTTTGCGGTCCATCAAACTATCGATAAAATGCAGTCTACCCACGCCCAAGGTACTCATACACCCCCAAATTAGCACTGACCCGCTTCCATGTTTTACTGTAGACACAAGGTGTTGAGCATTCATCTCTGTATTCTTTTGTCACCACACCATACTTCTCCCGTCCGAGTCAAAAACATTAAATTTGCTTTCGTCCGAAATAATTACGTTTTTCCAATACTTCATTCCTTTATCTCGGTATTCTTTCGCGAAATTTAATAATTTATGCGATTTTTCATACTCAACACTTTTTCGGGGCTATGCGACCATGATAACCATGGCTGTGCTGGCTGAAACTTTCATTCCTCGTCTTTTCAGATCTGCGACAACCTTTACTGCACTAATCTTTGGATCTTTTTAATTTCACTAATAATCACGCGCTCATCATGTTCGGTTACAACTTCAGGTCGTCCAGTTCTAGGCTTGTTTTTCACAGTCTTTGATGCGCAGAACTTATAATAAATTGACTGGAAGGTACGCCGAGGTCTCCCAACAAGTTCTGATATTTCACTTAATGATTTGCAATGGTTATGCAGTTTAATAATAATAATTTTCCTTGTCTCCTCACTTGTTTCTTTACGGTTGCTGCCCATTTTGACGTTTCAGCTCTTCATCCACTGCTGACGGAGCTCTCTCCCTGTCACTGCTGCACACACAAAGGCACACAAACGAGTACTGGCTACACCACCCCTCCAACTCTTTCTTTTAGTATGATTATTTCAGGTGTACGATCACTTGTTGTGCCGACTTATGTATCATTATGGAGTTTAATTTAATTTTCCAAATATTGCATTACTTTTGTTATTTTTATAGATAGCATATCTATGAGCGTCAGAACTCACTATTCATAGTTAGTGCATTATTGTATTCTCAAATCCTGCGATTCTCCTTAAAGTGTATTATAATCTGAATTTTCTAAGAGTACGAACACTTTTTGCATTCACTGTATAAAACCAGGCATTTCCGGACATGTTTATATGAGTTTTTCCTTGCTTCGTTGTGGAGAACTCGCTTCCAAAATTTGTCCGAGATTTTTTTGTTACACACTGTACAGTAGTGACGTCAGCAACACGTACTTCGAAGAGAGTGAACTAGAAATGGGATGGGATAAAGCAGAGCCTTGTTAGATTAACTTTAGCACCTCTCCCCATTGGGACCGGAATATTGCTATTCTGAGAGGCTGTTACGTTTGATGTCTCAGACCTAACAGGATGTCCGAGCACGATTATAATTTGTCTCCGCCCACTTCTAACTGCAGACACATGAGAATCGCTGAAAGCTCGTAGGCGGCAGTGACGCTTTTAGGAAAAACAATTTTTATGAACCCCGCTCAAACTTAACTTATTCTAATGTTATGCAGGCTAGACAGTACACCAGGCGCACTTCATCATTAGGGACCGGATTTTTATGTAATATCAAGGTGCGAAATATGTACATATTTATGTAAGAAAAATAAGCTGAATATGTACCAAAATATGTAAAATCATAAAAATATTTAATATCAATATATGCCAGGTATAGGATAGAAAAGATTCTCCAGTTGAGATTTCATAGGGCACCCGACTTTTTTACCGCACACTTGACACATTACTATTTTTCCATCTGTAGCGAAAGCTTCGTCCACCGCAGTCAATGATTTTATTTTTGTCGTTAGGGTTGAAGATACAGGGGCCATTTTAGTTAGTTAAAAGCAGTAGATAAACTCACTTGACTTTATACTGTAAGTACTAAAACTAGAGAACTGAGGGAAATGAATGACACAACAGTACTGCAAGCACTGTTTCGCTTTACTGGATTAGGAGAAAATAAGAGGAGATGTGCGACATATGCATTTTAGCTGCTCCCTGTACGAAACAAACCTCAAACTATAGACATTTACAAACTGTTGTTTCAAAATTGACATTCCTGCCTCATTCAGAAGGGTAGGATTATTCCAGTCGAGAACCATACTTTCTAATTGCTCGGAAAATCCCATTTCCGTATAGGTCTACTAAATTTAAAATAAAGAGGTCAAGCAATAATCTGAAAGTCTCATGTCAGACTTGACACGGATTTTCCCTGGAAGAATTAAGAAGATGGTGAGTAAGGTTGCAAATTGCATGGGAACGGCTTATTAAGACGTGTGCAGAACAATAATTATAGTTCGAGACAAAAATCATGTCGTCTTCGTCCCACTCCACCGCATGAAGGCAATGCTACTTTCTGAGTGATTTTTAAAATTCAAGATAGTTGTATGAGAAAGGTTGCCTTTTGTTCACTGATATTTACAGTGGGTGGTATGGGGTGAGTGCCTCTATTACATCCTGGAACTAAGGACGTTATGTTTCGTCCCGAAATATATCCTTTATTGGGTAAGTAAAAAGGCTTTTAAATCTGCGTATTTCAAATTGTAAACTTCCCCAGCAGAAGTTTTTTTTTTTTTTTTTCCTTTCAGTGAAGTAAAAATGAATAAAACCCCTAAATATGTAGATTTATGTAATACCAAGCCATAATATGTAATATGGGGTAAATATGTAAAAATATGTAGGTTCAAATTTTAATACATTAATGGTAATTACAAGATTCGCAAAGATTTGTTATTTATATACGGTTAGGTTGAAAGGATCTTTAGGATGCGAAACTTTTTTTTTTTTGCGAAATATTCACTGAAATGAAACCATTTAAATTACCGAAATCAGGATAAAATAATCTATTTAAATTTACATTCCCGCCTAGATTCCCAGATTTACTAAGCTACCTGTGAGCAATGATCATAACAAGGAGGAGGAAAGAGAGTTATTATGATCGTTGGCAAAGAGTGTATTCCGTCGATGCTGATGCCACCTACAGGCAAGTTACTTGAAAAAGGTGTCAAATCAGATAATTTCAAAATATCAGGCATACAAGTTACGAAAAAGAGGACATTTCTTGATTTTTTTAAATCCGCCCGGACACCGGACAAAGGCTTAAAAGGAGACATGTCCGGATAAAAGAGGATGTCTGGTCAACATACATACATACATACATACATACATACATACATACATACATACATACATACATACATACATACATACATACATACATGAGGAGTCCACACCTGTGGAGTAACGGTCAGCGCGTCTGGCCGCGAAACCAGGTGGCCTGGATTCGAATCCCGGTTGGGGCAAGTTACCTGGTTGAGGTTTTTCCGGGGTTTTCCCTCAACACAATACGAGCAAATGCTGGGTAACTTTCATTGCTGGACCCCGGACTCATTTCACCGGCATTATCACCTTCATTTCATTCAGACGCTAAATAACCTGAGATGTTGATACAGCGTCGTAAAATAACCCAATAAAATAAATAAATACATGAAGATGGAAGAAAAATTGAACTGTTTGGAACAATTCCGCAAATGCAGCAGTTCTGAACAAGAACAGATGATCGAAGAGCTTTGTTCTGAAATAAGTGATTCTGAATAGGCATAGAAATGATTTTCTGAGCTACATATACTCCACTCGGAACTCGTTTCCGTGTGTTTTTCTTACCGAGCAATGATTTCCGGTCGCAATGTTCACCTTGTGTTTGTTTCTGGTTGGGAGTATCATCATATGAGTGGGAGTGTTTTCCGCGAGGTCATCATATTTCTTACACATAATTAGCAGTTATTTCTTTTATCTAATTTCGGATTTAAGTATGCTTGTGGTCGAGAAACCACGGACATTTACTAAAACTCGAAACCGATATTTTATGTTTATATATACATACTATCTCTGATAAGTTTACTACCAAGGATGGACTCAGACAGGGTGATTCTCTTGCATGCCTATTGTTTAATATATCATTAGAAAAGATAGTGCGGGAAGCAAAAATACAAACAAGAGGTACCATCTTTTATAAGTCTGTCAAAATATTAGCCTTTGCGGATGATATTGACATAATAGCAAGGTCAGAAAGAGATCTAATAAAAACCTTCAGAAATATAAGAGATGCAGCTGGAAATATGGGATTAAAAATTAATGGAAGCAAAACAAAATACATGGTAGTCAATAACAAAAATAATAATAAAACTTCTAAGTACATTGAGTTTGATGATGCCAAATTTGAGACAGTCCAGAGCTTTGTATATCTTGGATCACTAGTTAATAGTAACTATGATATCTCAGAGGAAGTAAGTAGAATAATACAAAGCGCCAATAGGTGTTATTATGGGCTGCAAAAACAAGTTAAATCAAGATTGCTATCTCGTGGCACAAAATGTAGACTATATAAGACCCTAATAAAACCAGTGTTGACCCAGGCATCAGAGACATGGCCTCTTAGTGAAAGGGATAAATTTAGATTGGCCGCATTCGAAAGAAAGATATTGCGAAGGATTTTTGGACCTGTAAGGGATGGTGAAACTTGGAGAATAAGATATAACAACGAATTATACCAGCTTTATGAGTCTCCCGATATAATAACATCCATTAAGATTGCTCGTCTGAGATGGACAGGGCATGTTAAGAGAATGGATGAATGTGAAATGCCTAGGAAGGTTATGGAATATGGGATTGCTGGAGGAAGAAGAGTTGGAAGGCCAAAGCTACGATGGATGGACTGTGTTATGGGCGACATTAAGAGGCTTGGAGTGAAGAACTGGTGGACGGTAGCTAAAGATCGAGACCGATGGAGAAGAATTCTTAAGGAAGCCGAGGCCCGATCCGGGCTGTAGCGCTATGGATGAGGATGATGATGATGATGATGATGATATACATATTGTATATCGCAATAGCGTGCAGTACTTGAAGCAGCTACTTTGACCCTCGAATCGCGTGTGTAGAAACATTTTTCATTCCGTTCCGTTAATATCAACAGCGTATTACATAATAGAGACTTCTAGAACTCCTAGTGGATAAGCAAAAAAATAGTCCGCAATTCATTCACATATGCCTACTTCTTGTTTGGGAAGTTTTATTTGGAACCTGACATTTCAGGCGAAGCGGAACAGGCTGAACAGTTAAGCTAGGCTAGGCGCTCACTTGCCGGAAAAAAATTCGTTCGTTGCGTTCGGATTTTTATTATAGTACTAGCCGTACCCGTGCGCTCCGCTGCACCCGTTAGAAATAAATATAAAGTAATTACATAATTAAAATAGGACATTTGATCCAGGAAACATTCGTGTTTGATATAAGGATAAATCGTTTATTATGTTCCTTAAATTAAATTGTATTTGCATAATTAAAATGCGATCAATTTGATCCTGAAACCACTCATTTGGTCATAAAAATTATTTTAGGAAATACAGGAAACGAATGTACAGAATAGCCTATCAAGTTTTCTGTGCATAAGAAGCTATTTTAATCTTACCTGTCCTCGATTCACTCAGAAGTTACTGTAATAACATTATAGCAATATGTCCATCTAGAGAAACTACACTTTGCAATGGTGAAATAATAATTAATTATACAAATCGGTTAATTTAGCTTCCGATATTACTTCATATAAACACAGAAACATTCTCTGTAGGCTATCTTTCATAGCTTTCGATTGTTGCTGTCCAAGGCCCCTTATAGACGAAGTCATTTATTTTTAATTCATTACACGGCCATAGATGGTAGTTATTTTAATTTTAAAACTCATTTATGGCATTAAATATCAGTCCTATCAAAATTTTTCAAGGAATAAAACTTATCGGAAATTATGTTTAAAGAAACTTTTGTTATGTAACATTTTTCACAACAGTCAATAATAAGCGAGATATTTCGATTTATTTAATTCAGGGCCCCTTATAACCCCCTTTTAAATAATGTATTTTGAATGCCATATAGCCTAAAATCTAAGTTACAACGAACTTAATTTATATTCCAATTTTCATCGAAATCCGTTCAGCCATTATCGCGTGAAAAGGTAACAGACAGACAGACAGACAGACATACAAACAAAAATTTCAAAAAAGCGATTTTCGGTTTCAGGGTGATTAATTATACTGTATATGTTAGGACCAATTATTTTTGGAAAATCGAAAATTACCAGAAAAATTTCGGCTACAGATTTATTATTAGTATAGATCGCTCACTTATCCGCATTTCCGAATGAATCATCAAATAGTGTTTTAATTTACCGCTAGAGCGCGTTATTTCATTGTAGTGTTCTGAACTGACCCTGGAAATAAAATGAATAGCTCTGTAGCCTATACACGTACAAACATTCAGATACGTATACATACAATGCGTCTTGTTTGTAGGCCTATGCTGTGAGAAAATATAAGCAGTTTGATAAAATGTTTGTTTTATATGAACGGACGCTTTAAGAATCTGAAAGTAGATCAGTACAAATTCTGGGGAAAAATAGACTAACATAATAATAATAATAATAATAATAATAATAATAATAATAATAATAATAATAATAATGAGGATTACGCACGACACAAGTCAAACGTCTTAAGCTCTAAATGAGTAGTAATCTTCATAAATATCCTTGCAATAAGAGACGGTTAATTAAGATTAAATGCAACACTATTGTACTCAATGCTCTTTAGAATTTAAAAGTGAAATAATTCGTTTATGATAGCTAAGAGACGAGATGAAAAATTAAGCGAACAAAACCAAATTTATTATTATTTATATATATTTTTTGGTGGATTATTTTACTACGTTGTATCAACATCTCAGGTTATTTAGCGTCTGAATGGAATGAAGGTGATAATGCCGGTGAAATGAGTCCGAGGTCCAGCACCGATAGTTATCCAGCATTTGCTCATGTTGTGTTGAGGGAAAACCCCGGAAAAACCTCAACCAGATAACTTGCCCCGATCGGGATTCGTACCCGGGCCACCTGGTTTCGCGGTGAGACTTGCTAACCGTTACTCCACAGTGTGAACCCAAAATTATTATTTAGCCTATAAATTGCTTTTCAAGTACTTAATGAGCACTTCTGTTTGATTTGAAATACTTTTACAATGAACTAGGATTTAATTCTGAATCACTGACACCAGTTGGATCAGTCATAGCACTTGTTGATTATGCTACCTTTTCTTTGCATCCTGCTACTATTTCCAGTCTATTGTTTTTCGTTTTTGGCTCAATTTTAGGTAGTTCATTTACACGCTTTCTTTCATGCCACTCTCTCGTTCATTCAGCACCTGATTTCGGCGTATTTTCTAGCAAAAATCTTCTCAACAATGTGATTGCACTCACTGGTTTCGACAGTATAACGTCATAGCACTACATACAAGATGCAATGCCCGGCGACAGCCCCAGCCACACTTACATATGCATTAATTTGTATAAATTTGTAGAAAACAAACTATGAGACATCATGGAAATAAATATATCCTCAATTAAAGTGGTTCTAAGCATAGGCTATATGTGAAAACAAAAATATGAGTCAAAATAAAATCAGGGAAATTCATTAATGAAATAGAAATGAAGGGCTTCGACCGTACGTAGTTGAAGATGAAATTAGAATGAACCGAACATTTAATTTAAATAACTTGTATTATTCTTCGCATATGATGTGGTGACTTTACAAGATACCGAGGACAAACTGTAAAAAAACAGTGTATTTTTTAATAGTATTTTAATTTTAAAATTTCAAAAAAGTCAAAAGTTTTAGCATTTTGAGCATAGGCGGAGTTATGTGGGGGCATGGGGGGGCACTGCCCCCCCAAACTTGTCTGAATTCTTTTCTTTTTATATTAACGTTAGAAAATATTGAATTCAAAATATCTATTTTGCTTTTGTTTATGATTAAGTTTCTGTGCTTAAATTTATGAATTAATGTCTTCAAATGATGCGCCTGGACTATAATACTTATTTTAAATTTCTGAATGTATAAGAATTTTTATACCTCATTTGAGGAATGGAAGCACTATAATATTTATTTTGTAACAGCCTGTACACGTGTGTTAGAAGTATGCAGGTGTTCAGGCCTCCATTTGGAGATGTATGAATAACATATTGCACAACAATGCAGAAAAAAGAAAAGTGATCCTGGTATAATGTGTTAACTTAAAGATGAGATTAAATAAAATAGAGTTTACATTTCATATGATATCTTCAGGACGGTAAACTTTATGTAAAAAAGTTTCTGTTAGCACTGTTACGTAGTTTTATTGATGCATGCAGATGTTTCTGTATGAGAGAGAAAAAGAGGGAGATTATTTTAAGTTATGTCCTATTATAATTTGTAGTTGACCTACAGTTCAAATCCTATACAACTCGGTCCGAAACATCGCGGGTATGGATGTAACACTATAAGAAACATGCCCCCGAAAATACAATGTATTAAATGATCATATTCCAATATACTGTACCACAGTCAAGTTATAATAGGGGAAGGAGGTAAATCATGTCCCCCATAACCCCGTTATAGGAGATTCTTTGGTTTTGCTTTGTCCCTCCAAGAAAACGGTTCTCTCTCCGCCCATGATTTTGGGGCAAGTACAATGTAAGATCAGAAATAACCTTAGGAAATACCATATTGGAACAAGTGTCACACTTCAGTTATCTAAGTTGTGATCTATCCTACTAGAAGGATGGAGATATAAATAAGAGAGACTAAAATTATCGATCAGCAAATGGAGCCATTGGGAAGAACATTAAAAGGGAAATGTAGAAAACATACCCTGCTACATTTCTACAAAATAAGGCCTACCGACTCTCTTATAATATAATTATGACAGTGAATCAGGGACTGTGGAAATAAAATAAAGTAAAATAGCAAGCCACAGAAATAAAATTCCTTCGAAATGTGTATGGATAAGATAAGAACTGAAAATATCAGAGAATTTCTATTTCTTTCAGTAAATGGTAAAATAAAATAAAATACACTAAAATGGAAACAACACGTTGGCCGAATAGAAGAAAGGAGATTGCCTAGAGAAATAGTTTCATATAAATCAAGAGGGAGAAGGAATGTTGGTAGACCTGTTACAATATGGACTGAAGGCGAAACGGGCTGTTCAGTCTATTCTTGAAATGATGATGGTGGTGACGGTGAAAAACCGCAATCAACAACTTTATTTACGCGATAATATAGCAACGTACACAATTATTTCGTAGCAACAACACGCAAAGCTCTCTTGAAATGTCCGTCACAGAATTTTGTTTTACAGCGTTCGACTCGTGCCGTACTTAAAGAAGTTTGAATTAAAAATGATGCAGTCCAATGAAATATGAATTTGTAGACACACAATGTGTTCAGATACATATTGGAAATGTGAAGTTCCAGGACACGGTGGTATACCTAAATCTATTACTGAACAGTCTAATATTGCCAATTTTGGGCATAGATACTTCTTTATCGTTAAATGTCGTTTTATCATAGAATATTTACACACAGAATAATAAATTTTACAGGAGAAAGAGTTCGTCCAAAGGGCTGGACTCGGGAAGAGTACCCAAAACGCTCATTGCATTTCCAAGTTGAATTGCAATACGTTGACGCAAATAGAATTAATTTTTTAATTACGTCCGTCCAAACAATTTAAATCACGGAGAAATTCATCACCACTCAAGAATGACACGTTCCATAGCGTACTTAAGTTGTTAAGGCTGGTCCACAATTAACCGGGAAGGAAAACCAGAACGAGAACGGGAAGCGAAGTACGTAAAGATTTTTTGTTCACAATAAACCGAGAACGGAAACGACTATGTATATCGATATGTTATGTCAACGATATGTAAAGTCGATGTTACGCATTCTGATGTTATTTGCGTATAATTGACCAATGGCGTTCTCTCATGAGTACAAGTCAGCAAACAGGAACACAGGTTAGCCAACTTCAAAATTTATGTCGCGTAATATTTAAGAATTCAATTCACGTGTTAATCTGGTCGCATATACACGTTGCATGTATTGGAAATTGATTCTGCTGAATTTTTGGGTTAGTTAAAAGCAATGGACGGAGAAGAAATTATGTCATGGCCTCCTTGCTACAAAATATACGACGACCAAATAGCTTTATGATGACAACAGAATGAATCTAGTAGGTTGTGATCGGAGACGAGAACGTCGAGGTTAAAACTTGGCCAACCTTCACGTACCCGTTCCCCGGCTCCGGCAAGCTTTTCGTTATTTGTGAATGCTTACATTTAAATACTGTATATGTATTTTAACAATATTTCCGTCCTCGTTTCCGTTTCCGGTTTATTGTGGTCCAGCCTTTAGTTGTATAACTGAATTAAATATTATAAGACAACTGTTTTTAAATAATTTAATCAACAACTTTTATAGAAGCAGACATATATTATATTTTTGTTGTTAAAGTTTATACATTCTTACTTACTTACCGGCGTTTAAGGAACCCGGAGGTTCATTGCCGCCCTCACATAAGCCCGCCATCGGTCCCTAGCCTGAGCAAGATTAATCCATTCTCTATCATCATATCCCACCTCCCTTAAATCCATTTTAATATTATCTTCCCATCTAAGTCTCGGCCTCCCTAAAGGTCTTTTTCCCTCCGGCCTCCCAACTAACACTCTATATGCATTTCTGGATTCGCCCATACGTGCTACATGCCCTGCCCATCTCAAACGTGTGGATTTTATGTTCCTAATTATGTCAGGTGAAGAATACAATGCGTGCAGTTCTGTGTTGTGTAACTTTCTCCATTCTCCTGTAACTTCATCCCTCTTAGCCCCAAATATTTTCCTGAGAACCTTATTCTCAAACACCCTTAACCTATGTTCCTCTCTCAAAGTGGGAGTCCACGTTTCACAACCATAAAGAACAACCGGTAATGTAACTGTTTTATAAATTCCAACTTTCAGATTTTTTGACAGCAGACTAGATGACAAAAGCTTGTCAACCGAATAATAACAGGCATTTCCCATATTTATTCTGTGTTTAATTTCCTCCCGAGTATCATTTATATTTGTTACTATTGCTCCAAGAGTTTATACTTTCTTACAAATTTTAATTTCGTAGCGTTATCTCACTGCCAGTATTGCTTTATTGTATTTTCGTGTCTTAAATGCATATTTTAATAGCGTATTCTATTTATTGTTTGCGTGTTTAAATTTAGACAGCACTACGCAGTAATTATAGTAATAATAACCTATACAATGTTCTTTTATATTGCGTCTTTTTGTATTTTTATTAGAGCTCTTGGTGTCTCCCTCCCATACATATTTTCGTTGCTCCTTTTGTTTCTATCTTTATTTCGACTCTCATTTTTACACATTTAAAATCCTGTTTAGGCATCTAAACCCACATTTATTATGTTGACATCCGATACCAATCACACCAGACATACCAGACTCGTGATCCAGCATGTTGTAAAGCGGGTGTACCCGCATGACGTAGGTTGACTATGGACAGTGCATTTTATTTTATGCACAGATTTACGTAAGAAACGTTGCGGTGGGTGGAGGAGGGAAAGGGGGAGGCACGTGTAACGTTAGAGAGCCCAACCTCCTGCTGAAGGCCGCTGTCATTCCAGGAGGTGGTGGGGGGGCTGGTCGCTGTAGTCAGATGTTCTCGGTGCGATAACGAACAGACTGTCGCGTGTTTTGAAACGTGTGTGAAAGGCCTCGGCGTGAACCGTGCTGCATCTCGTACAGTCCGCCAAGTTTATTTGTATATTATCAGTGAGCGCTTTTTCCGACACACCGTTGGCTTGTAATAGGTTAATCAGTTGTCCACAAGATCCTTAACCTTTTCACGTCACTGTCTGCGCTCCGGAAGAAAAGCATTAACTGCGCAAATATAAATATTGGACATGAATTTCGGCATGAGGGATTTTTCTTTGTTCTTATTCCTACCTTGGATTTGTCTTTATTTTTTTTTACGCAAAACGTGTCCTCACTGGGTATGAAAGGGGGTAATTTGGTCTTTACATAAAATTGCAACCCCCTTTTTCCCCTTGTTTTCCTAGCGTTCCCCATATTATTCTTGTGTTCTCCTTGTATTCTCTTGGTTCTTCCAGCATTCCCATCGATCTCACTGTATTCCTCTTGTCTGCCTTGTATTCTCCTTGTATTTCTATTGTCCTCATAGTATTTTCTTTGTTCTTTTTGTTTCTCTCTTTTTCCTCCTTGTCCTCTATTTCCTTGTTCTCCTTGTCTTTTTCTTTTTCTCCTTGTCTTCCCCTTGTTCTCCTTGTCTTCCCCTTGTTCTCCTTGTCTTCCCCTTGTTCTCCTTGTCTTCCCCTTGTTCTCCTTGTCTTCCCCTTGTTCTCCTTGTCTTTTCCTTTTCCCCCTTGTCTTCCCCTTGTTCTCCTTGTCTTCCCCTTGTTCTCCTTGTCTTTTCCTTTTCTCCCTGTCTTCCCCTTGTTCTCCTTGTCTTTTCCTTTTTCCCCCTTGTCTTCCCCTTGTTCTCCTTGTCTTCCCCTTGTTCTCCTTGTCTTCCCCTTGTTCTCCTTGTCTTTTCCTTTTCTCCTTGTCTTCGCCTTGTTCTCCTTGTCTTTTCCTTTTCTCCTTGTCTTTTCCTTTTCTCCTTGTCTTCCCCTTGTTCTCCTTGTCTTTTCCTTTTCTCCTTGTCTTCCCCTTGTTCTCCTTGTCTTCCCCTTGTTCTCCTTGTCTTTTCCTTTTCTCCTTGTCTTCCCCTTGTTCTCCTTGTCTTTTCCTTTTCTCCTTGTCTTCCCTTGTTCTCCTTGTCTTTTCCTTTTCTCCTTGTCTTTTCCTTTTCTCCTTGTCTTTTCCTTTTCTCCTTGTCTTCCCCTTGTTCTCCTTGTCTTTTCCTTTTCTCCTTGTCTTCCCCTTGTTCTCCTTGTCTTCCCCTTGTTCTCCTTGTCTTCCCCTTGTTCTCCTTGTCTTTCCCTTGTTCTCCTTGTCTTTTCCTTTTCTCCTTGTCTTCCCCTTGTTCTCCTTGTCTTTTCCTTTTCTCCTTGTCTTCCCCTTGTTCTCCTTGTCTTTTCCTTTTCTCCTTGTCTTCCCCTTGTTCTCCTTGTCTTCCCCTTGTTCTCCTTGTCTTTTCCTTTTCTCCTTGTCTTCCCCTTGTTCTCCTTGTCTTTTCCTTTTCTCCTTGTCTTCCCCTTGTTCTCCTTGTCTTTTCCTTTTCTCCTTGTCTTCCCCTTGTTCTCCTTGTCTTCCCCGTGTTCTCCTTGTCTTCCCCTTGTTCCCCTTGTCTTTTCCTTTTCTCCTTGTCTTACCCTTGTTCTCCTTGTCTTTTCCTTTTCTCCTTGTCTTCCCCTTGTTCTCCTTGTCTTTTCCTTTTCTCCTTGTCTTCCCCTTGTTCTCCTTGTCTTCCCCTTGTTCTCCTTGTTTTCCCCTTGTTCTCCTTGTTTTCCCCTTGTTCTCCTTGTCTTTCTCTTGGTGTCCATGTATTCCTCTTTTTCGCCTTGTATTTCTTTCCCCTTGTTCTCCTTTATTTCATTTGTTCTCCTAATATCCCCCTTGTTCTCCTTGTATTTCTATTATTCTTCTTATGTTACCCTTGTTCTTGTGTTCTCCTTGTCTTATCCTTCTCGTCTTATTTCCCTTGTGTTTCCCTTGTTCTCCTTGTATTCCCTCTGTTCTCTTTGTATTCCCTTTGTTATTGTGTTACTCTTGTTGTGTTCTCCTTATCTTCTCCTTGTTATCCTTGTATTCTCCTTCTTCATGTGTTACTCTTGTCCTTGTGTTCTCCGTGTCTCCCCCTTCTCGTATTCTTATTTCCTTTGTTCTCCTTGCATTCCCGTTGCATTCTTCTTGTTTCGCTTCTCACACCACCCACACGTAGCTGTAGGCTGCGTAAAGATGTCCAGCATAGTAAAGCTATACAACTGTAGGTTTTTTGTACTTTCTTAGATTTTTCTCTCAGCATTTTTTTCTGTGTATTTTAAGCGCGTATTTACGCAATAAAAACAATGCCCGTGTCATTGCTGCTGCTGCTGCTGCTGCTACTACTACTACTTTATATAGCTGAGCGCTGTCTTGATATTTCAGATTTCAGGTTTTCCTAATTTGTGCGTCCTTCAGCTTGAATTTTCTACGCTGCATTGACTCCCTTACTACACGGTCGCCTTGATTTACCCACTCAACTCTTGCCCGGTGTCTTTCACTTGAATTTCTTTACTTGACCACATTTTACATATCTAATAATAATAATAATAATAATAATAATAATAATAATAATAATAATAATAATCATCATCATCATCATCATCCTTCACGAATTAGGCCTCTGTAGACCTGTTTCGGCCCCATCTAGCAGTCTTCTTAAAGGTCTTCCTGGTCGACGATGTCCTTTAGGTTTATAATAATAATAATAATAATAATAATAATAATAATAATAGGGATGTTTACGATAAGATAATATAGGATGTTAATTTAAATGTCTGTACTGTCTTGCAAAGGAGTGTACAGTCTTAGAAAAAGTTTTGTCGCATAAGTACTTTGTAAGTTCCAGAAAGGAGGCAGTACGCATGATCAGAGGACAAGTTACCTGGTTCACAAGAGAAGCAGTGGCGTAGCGTCAATGTAAGCTAAAAAGCTTAGCTTCCCCAGTTAATAATAATTTCATAATAAACCTGCAGTTTATGGAGAAAATTATTTATTAATTTTAATAGAATTTATATTTACGCGTTAAATATTGTGATGCGGCAGCTCAGGATTATTTGTGATGCAGCAGTACATACGAAGCCTGCACGCACCAGCTTCCAAGCAGACCGGTTTCTTCTGTGTAATCCACCCCGCAGATTTTCCATCCCTTTTAAACTACCCTAGTCGCAAGGCTCGAAAAGAAGCTAGCTTTAACATTTAAAATAAGTAGTTTCCGAGTTATTCCTATTCGTCAGTTGTGTTCAGTTGAAGTGTTAGTGTGCATTGTGGCTGATGTAATAAATAATGAGCGAAATAACAGTTCCTGGCACTAATTTACTTGAATTTTTTAGGACAATTGTATTATCAAGACTGACTTACGAACAAAAGTGTGATTTAAAAACAAATGACCGACTCCTTGCTGTCAATGAAGGACACAACCAAAGGACAGACGCATACTTACGTAATGATACTAATATTGTGATTTCTCTAAGTATGACAGGGAGTGAGCTAATGTTATACGTATACGTGTCTATTTGTTAGAGATATGTGTAAACCGTGAAATCGTATTTTATTACGTATCATTTGAGGTCATGCCTTATTGGTGTTACTTACGATGTTCCAACCAATCTTCGACTGCTGACTTGACATTGACTACTATTTATTTTAAGACTGTGTTTTTGTAATACATTTTCTCATATTGCATGAAAGACAACTTGAGTTAGCTTCCCCTGCTCAAAATTTCATGCCACGCCACTGAAGAGAAGGACTAGTTGAGGTAATAAAATTAGTTTGTTTCGTTATATGTTTCATCATGCGCACTGCCTCCTTTCTGTGCAACAAAACCTTTTTTTTGAGACTGTACATGTGTGAGTTAACTGGTATGAATACATTGTCAATTTACATATTTATAGTTTCTTTAGAAGTGGATGTATAAGTTGTTACATTCGACGGATATGAATGGAGTGTGCTTGAAATATGTGTTTTTTTTAAGTGAGTGTGCTTTATAATGCTTTTCACGCGACTTAGTCCATACGTTGAATCTTTTTCGTGGCTATATTATTTTATTTGGGCGTATGTTAATATTTAAATTACAACTACTGACAGCGACTGAGTCGTAACAGTACAACTATATAGACAACGTTGCATAAGCTCGAATGGCTGATGTTCTGGGCGGCTAGAAGCCGCGTCCTCCGTGAACTGAGTCTCATGAAAAGTCTGTTCGAAAGATAAGCGTGGAGTCCACACCTGTGGAGTAACGGTTAGCGCGTCTGGCCGCGAAACCAGGTGGCCAGGGTTCGAATCCCGGTCGGGACAAGTTACCTGGTTGAGGTTTTTTTCGGGGTTTTCCCTCAATCTAATTTAAGCAAGTGCTGGATAACTTTCGGTGCTGGACCCAATTCACCGGCATTATCATCTTCAACTCGTTCAGACGCTAAATAACCTGAGATGTTGATAAAGCGTCGTAAAATAACCTACTTGAAATGAAAAAAAAATGAGCGTGGAATATAAATTCAGATAAATAAAACAGGTGAATGTTTTCACTACGCATAATTAGCGAAGTGTAAAATGCATATAATATATTGATTTTTCGTAGTTCAACCTCTCTACGAATATTCTCCACGATACACCAATGCAGCTTTATTGTACATTTAATATTCATTTGTGCTAGATCGTGCATATTTGCTTGTTTTCCGCACAGAACCAATAAGTGTGAAATACCACATTCAGTATTCCCAACGTAACACAACAATTTCCCTCTTCTTACCGCTTAAGCGCGACATTCACTTTACTGCTTTAGGCTTTTAACATATTATTTTTAGAGACGTTTAACATAGTAATAATTATAAATTAGAAACTTACCACTGCAATTTCACCTAAATTGCAATGTTAATTATTGTTTTTAAATATTTGCAAAAATTAAGTAAAGTCTACTACTCCACGAAACTTATTGCATTCCTGATACAAGTAACATTAAGGAAGCCGTGAAAAAATCAACAAGATTCCAGATGCCGATGTTATTACTGCAATATGTTATATAAATAATATTGTTAAAATATTAAGATGAAAAATAAATAATTACATAACCTTACCGTTTGTTTTAAGCTCGCATCTATAGACTGGGGGGGGGGGGAAGACAGACGTATATCACGGCCTGCTGGAGTATAGTAAACACAGAAAACATTTTATAGCAACAATGTTGAAGAAAGATATTTTGGTTTTCCGAAGTTGCCGTCATTAAACAGAAACCAAGATGGAGATTTCATTGCAACTAATTAGAAATTCGTCTTTCAGGTATGTAATAAACGATCTTCGCACAAAATAATGTACGATACACGAGCGGTATGTTTGTTTTCATGTTGTCGGAAATTAAAAAAGCTCAACTACGTTTCGCTTTTTCAATCTTTTCCTCGACCATGAAAACGTCAACATACCGCTCTTGTAACGTATATTACTATTATATCTGTGACGTAAAGAATAAATCGAAAATAACTCACAGGAAAACTTAAAAAAAAAAATACCGCGTTTACTTGTTCTTTTTTAAGTTGGCTATTGAACGACGCTGTATCAACTACTTGATTATTTAGCGACGATGGGATTGGTGATAGTGGCGAAATGAGGCCGAGGATTCGCCAAAGATTATCTGACATTCGCCTTACCTTAAGGTAATCGGCCGAAGCAGGAATCGAACCCTCACCCAAGCGCAACTCCAGATCAGCAAGAAACGCGCTTCGCCTGAGCACCTACCGTTATTAAAGATCAACAAATCTAATAGGGAAGAAAGAAGAAGACTGTTAAGAGCGGACAAACTCATTAAATGCCAGCTCTTCAACAACAGGGATGCTGGGAATGTTTTCAGATGAAATTAATTATGTACAGTATGTCTTTTGCAGAGTTAGAAAACTCGCTATGCATTTGGCGTACGATTCCGTAACACATGTTATGTACTTGAATAGATACAAATCGATACGCCTAAACATCACTGATTCATATGTAGTATTGTCTGCCAGTCTACCGAGGCTTGGATAACGTCTTACGACGTTTGATTTCGTAAGTGAAACGTGAGATAACCATGTGGAATATTGGCCTCAATATGCTGTGTTGGTTTACGTTGTGCTGGGTAAGGGAAATCAGCTTGAGATAAGTTACAGATAAGAAGGTACACGTGATGACACTGTTTCCCACATTGAACTATTCTATTTTATTTAACGACGATATGACAATGACGATCATACCGTGGAAATGATTATTCTGGTGACAGTGACCATGGTGTCCACGAAAAAGAGGTTTTGACGACATGCCAAATAACGACAAAACTAACGGCAGTGATGGTACAGAAGACAGTGACGATGGTGCCAACTAAAATTATGATTATGCCAACGACATTGAAGATTAACCCGCCTACATTGACAAATATGGTTTGTCCACCACAAATTTCATCACGACCTGGCCGGGGATTGAACCCGGACCGCTTGGATGGAAGACCAGCGAACTAGCACTGTAGCCACAGACTCAGCTACATACATACATACATACATACATACATACATACATACATACATACATTTCATATACAGGGACATCATTTTATTTTTACTAACATTTTTAATATTAACCTGGCTATACCTTTAGAGAACCGGAAACACGTTTGCTACCCCCTTCCACGACTGGAGTTCGATGATACTGGCGTAAAACACAAACAGATCACTTTACTATAGGAGGGTAGAAAAGTAGTTCATCCATTTACGTAAATTAGGAAATATCGCGATTTTAAGTTCGATGATTTTCATTAGGTTTTTGTTTAATTAAAATACAGTAGGCCCTACTGTATTAACAATAAGTGTTTTTACTCACGAACTGAGTTATCCATGTGAACGTATTCATTATGCAGTGTATATTATACTGTCTACAACACAGCGTACAATATAGAGACTGTAGTTAAATTGAAAAATAATCATAATATGGATATTTAAACACATTTTTTAAAATGGTGGCCGCTCATTTCGATACAGGCTTCAGTTCACGTGACAGTTAATTACTTAACGAGGCCCTTTTATTTAAGTTATTATAAACAGTTGTATAATATTATGTAGACGTCCAATTCCTAACAGAATTTAATGTTTTCAGGAAAGAGCTAAGACAGCCCAGCTTTTACAGAGGGGAGAGCAGAAGCAGGTGGGGGAAATCGGGATGCGACGTAGGCAAACGGACAGTACCTGTGCGAAAATATGATTCAATATTGAAAGCTCTTTCGTCACTGGAAAACGCGGACATATTTCTGGACTGTACTCACTAACTCAGTACTGCTTATATATGCGGCCTTGGTTCTGTGTGGAGGACAGTTGGAACTTCATTAGTAGAAGGGGTGGGAGTGAAGTACATTAAAAAACTCAGGTACAATAAAAATTGAAGTAAAAATAAAATGATGTCCCTGTACAGGGTCCGGCAAATACTAGATCGACTTTTTTGAAATGAGAGCACACAGTTGTATTTTAATGTAAGTTGGTTCTTATTCTTTTATCGAAAAGAGACATTATTGTCATTTACTGACGTAAAAGAACAAAATTAGGTTTCGAAAATTACACCCTGCAAATGACGTCTATTTTTTCTAATGCACTCTTGGAGCCTGACTCCGAAGTTCAGCACTCTCCTGTCTTCCACGTCTCTGGCATACGGGCGGTCCTTGGCCTTCCTACGTTTTGATGCTGAAGAAGTCGTTCTAATATTGTTTACCCACAATAAAATTGTGTTGTGGATGGGAACTCGCCCATGTCGACCCACATAGAAATGTAGTCGGAACCTACGCTGCGTAAGAACTACTGAATCATTTGTTTTTGAAAAAACATCTCCACGGCAAACGCTCCACGTTCCAAGGTTCCATTGCAACTGAACTGAAATGGCATCAGTAATGGCGTTCATTCCCTTCCCTATCCTTCCATTAAAGAAGTAAAGTTGTAATTTATTTTCTTAAATTTAATTAGATTTAGATTTATTTAATAATAACATATACATAAAAACGTTACATTAAAATACCCCGAAAGAGCAAAGCTCGTGTTCGGGGACAGTTCCGTTACATAGATATACATACTTTGTAGACAAAATACTTAAGGAAAAAGGTCACATAAAGATTATAATAAAATTAGTAAATAATAATACTAGTAATAACTGAGTGAAAAAAGAGACGATGTTGAGATTGGTGGATTAATATTGAATTATTATTAATAGTATAATTAGTACAGGTCATGTTGATATAGTAACCAAGATAAGATAGAAACAATATACTTAGGATAGAAATAAACTTGTTTTACAATACATGGTACATAATATAATACAGGGAAGTCTGTCAGATAATTTTTTAATTCTGGATCTGAAAATTTCATTGCTTAAAGTAGTCAGTTCTGGATGAAATTTTATTATCGAGTTATATAGACGTGGACCATAATTTATACTCTGTAGTAAAGCAGCATATGTGAACCATTTAGGTTCAATTAAATTAAGAATTTCATTTCGTCTTGTATTATGATCATGTAGCTGAGCTACAAAATTTCATTCTATTTTTATGATAGAATTTCATTAAAGAGTATTTATAAATTTGGTCAATTCTAAAAACATTCAATTCGGAATGGATCAAATTTGTTGGATAATCCAGTCGCCTTTTCAAACAAATTTTGATTATACGTTTTTGAAACATAATTAGAGGAAAAAGAGTAGTTTTTGTAATGCCTCCCCATCCACTAGTAGACTATTAAACAAGGTTGTATTATCCATATATTGTTTCATTTGAAATAATTAAACAGTTAATAAAGGATAACAGTTTGACATTTTGTCATAATTACGTTCTATCTTTGCAAAAACAGCTAAATCCACAATGGCGGGTTCAAAGCCAGCTACGTCTAAATAAAAAATGTTTCCCACAAAAAATCAGAAAGCTAGCACATTCATATTTCCAGTATAATTTATGTTTGTCTATGTCGTAACTTTATGGTGTAAAAGTAACTGAATTGCCGTTGTTAAAATTAGGTTTTTGTTTCTCCTGTAAAATTTTATAAAATGGATGTAGCTGACTTTGATACTAGACCAGCCGCGGCGAAAATGCGACTCACGAGCACATTGTGGCTCGCAGTGCTTTTCTCTCGCTTCCTACCTACAACCCCCACCCTCTCACTCACTGGAGTCAAACTCCGTTCTATTTGTATTTGTCTCTGACCTGGGAGTGGCGTATCGTCGCAATATCTCTCTCGAAACCATGTACCTCTATAAAAAACGAAAGTTTCAAGTAGGATGGAAGGATGCATTCTTTTGCTTACAATATGATGAAAATATTAAATGTATGATTTGTTCACAAATATTACTAGGAAAACGGTTGTATAACATAAAACGGCATTATAAGTTACTACATGTTACTGATGAAACATTAAAAGGTTAAGTGTTATTATTATTATTATTATTATTATTATTATTATTATTATTATCATCATCATCATCATCATCATCATCATTATCACCTCTGTACGTCGATTCTTTTACAGCAGATGTACGATTAATGCGGTTTGATTTTCAATTTAAACTCACAGATTTACAATGTGACGTTAAATGAAAGCTAGATGTAAGGACTTGACAGATATTGAACTTTTCAAATCTTTGGAAAAAATAAATATTTGAATCTTCGTTCTTTCGCTTGCTCTGTTGAAGCCATGTTCGCTGTAACTTACGTTTGTGAAATATTATTTTCAACAATGAAAATAGTAAAAATCAAATTTAGATCACGACTGACAGACAAATACCTTCGTGATCAACTACGATTGGCAGTAAGTGACATAATTCCTGATTTTGAAACTTTGTCGCAGAGACATTCTGAAGACAGTTAATTTTAGGTTGTGATAATGTGTCCTATGTTTTCTTGTTCATTTCTTTCTTCGTTACACGTCCTAAACATTAACTTCCCCTTCGGTTGTCCGCCTCCCTCCATAGGTGCTATGCACGTTGCAGCTTACACAGTGGCTCGGCGCACCATGGCCTTTTCGCCACGGCTGTACTAGACGACTCTATTATAAATTACCATTTCGTTCAGAAAGAAAGTCGAGCGGCTGTTAAAACATTCGGTTGCCCTTGAGTCTTGACCGTCAGGAACGTTTTCTTTGGTTGTCATGCATAATAGAGTGGCTTACACCGTTTTAAATGTTACGTGTCCCTGCAGGATGGATGTCTGCTGTCATCGCGGACCTCTGGGTTTGCTAACCGCCAATTGAATGAATTTCAATAATAGGGTCAACGATCCCTGTGGCGTATATTACAGCATCAGTGTTCTGGGAAACGAAACGTGACCCGCTAGGTAGGGGCCGGAATAAAAAGACTGCTCCCGTCCGCATCTGACATTAAAATGCTGCCGCGCCGTGACTATTTTAGACCGTGCTCACCATTTTTGTCCATCAAAGTGAGTAAAAGAATGTTAATAATTACTTTCTTTTATTTTCCTATTAATATTTTTTGCTTCTTTTTACGCTTTCATTCTGAATTTATTTCTTTTCAATTACCTTAATCATTTATTGCTTCTTTTTCGGAATATGTATGATAAGACTTTCTTGTTTTAAATTCTAACGTACCTTGTTTACATGTTTCGACCTATTCTGAGGATGACCCATAAATAGATCGAAACATGTAAACAAGGTACGATAGAATTTAACACAAGAAAGTCTTATCATACATATTCCGAAGTGATACAGTGTTAAAAGTTGTGTAATCAAGATGTATATATCCTTTTTTCCCTACCCTTTTTTTTTATTCAATTATTTCCTTAATTTCTTCCATTCCATCTCTTTGTCTCTGCTTTCATGCTATCAATTTCCTGCTTCATTTGTTTATTTTATTATTTCAATGTCAATGCTCGCGTATCAAATGGATAATGTGTTACTTACTTACTGGATTTTAAGGAACCCGGAGGTTCATTGCCGCCCTCACATAAGACCGCCATTGGCCCCTATCCTGAGCAAGATTAATCCATTCTCTATCATCATATCCCACCTTCCTCAAATCCATTTTAATATTATCCTCCCATCTACGTCTCGGCCTTCCCAAAGGCCTTTTTCCCTCCGCCCTCCCAACTAACACTCTATATGCATTTCTGGATTCGCCCATACGTGCTACATGCCCTGCCCATCTCAAACGTCTGGATTTAATGTTCCTAATTATGTCAGGCGAAGAATACAATGCGTGCAGTTCTGCGTTGTGTAACTTTCTCCATTCTCCTGTAACTTCATCCCTCTTAGCCCCAAATATTTTCCTAAGAACCTTATTCTCAAACACCCTTAACCTATGTTCCTCTCTCAAAGTGAGAGTCCAAGTTTCACAACCATAAAGAACAACCGGTAATATAACTGTTTTATAAATTCTAACTTTCAGATTTTTTGACAGCAGACTGGATGATTAAAGCTTCTCAACCGAATAATAACAGGCATTTCCCATATTTATTCTGTGTTTAATTTCCTCCCGAATAATGTGTTACGAAAATTTAATCTAACTTCAGATTCTTAACAACGGCAATAATTTACGTCATGCTGTCCTGACGTTATTTTCTTAGCAACGAATCATTAAGATGAAACACAGCAATTCCATTATAAATACGTGTACTGTTCAACCAGGAGATAAACCGTGAAAGGAATGTGCTTACTGTTGCGTCATCTATCGGAGCGAAGTAGATAGATAATATTATAGTTATAAAGTCAGTTTAAAAATCATGCGCTCTCCTGCATTAGTTATTTCCTGTATGGAGGGATTAAAAGATCAGGAAATTAACCGTAATATAATTTTCTAACTAGAGTAGTATAAAAATGTGTATATCAATGTTATTGTTTGTGCTTTGAGAGATAGCCAATAGAGATACGAGTACCCACGTGTGTGACCTTACGACATCTTATGACATCAACATTCATTCACAGCATCACCCCGCTCCGTCTCACCCCCTGGAGACTTTCTCGTGGTTGGAATTTTATTGGGTTATTTTACGACGCTGTATCAACTTCTAGGTTATTTAGCGTCTGAATGAAATGAAGGTGATAATGCCGGTGAAATGAGTCCGGGGTCCAGCACCGAAAGTTACCCAGCATTTGCTCGTATTGGGTTGAGGGAAAACCCCGGGAAAAACCTCAACCAGGTAACTTGTCCCGACCGGGATTCGAACCCAGGCCACCTGGTTTCGCGGCCAGACGCGCTGACCGTTACTCCACAGGTGTGGACTCTCGTGGTTGGAGTACAGTATATACAGAATATCATTAATTTCAGAATGTCATTCTTTGAGGTAATTCAAACAAAAAAGTTTAATACAATTTTGCTACTTTTTGCTTCCTTTTCGAGATAAAAATTGTTTAATATGAAACATTTCATACTGTGTTTTGGGAAAGCCATTGATTTAATTAATTCCCAATATACTCAGCCGGTTTAGTCAAATTTCTACACATTTAACCAAACGCAGAACTAGTAATAATATTCTACCATGAAATGCCGTACAACACAACATTATTACATTTATTACATTGCATTCCTCTTAGGTAAACATGACTAGGTTTGCATGTAGAGATTACTGTTCTCAGTACAACTGCACAGAGCACTACCGAAAATGCTCAAATTGTGTTCCATTTACTTGAAGACAGTGTTTCACTTGATCCTGACATTCCTCTGTCACTCTTAAGTGTTGATTGTGAAATGTGTTGAATAACATGGGTCATTTCTGTTCATCTATACGTGCAGGCTGTGTCTGAAAAAAGAAAAACATTCTGTTTCTTATATCTCCATTAAAAACATCTAGAGTTGTGAAGTCTGGTGACCGTGGAGGCCATGACTGCGGTCCACCTCTTCCAATCCAGTGCACATCGAACAAGTTTAATTTTGTCAGTGCATGGAGTAATGTGCTGTGGTCCTATTTAGCTAATACCACATTTTCATCCGTTTACTCAGTGGTAAACTAAAGGAAGTCTAACAATTCACCAAATGTGTACTGGTTCACATTTCCCACAATCGTATCGTCTAGTATTCAACGCCACACCAGTACTGGCCTAGGGTTATTGGATTGACACATCCATCTTGGGTTTTCTTTGGACCAGTATCGTGCATTTTGTGTATAAGCATTCCCGTCTGGAAGGAATAGGCATTCATCAGTAATTAAAAAATGCTGAAGGAAGGGTTGGTTAGTACGCAAACACCCCATGATCCAATAATAATTGCAATATGCCCGCTTCTTCCGTGGATCGTCTTCTTGTATTGTTCGTAGATGCTGCAATTTGTTGGGTTGGAAACGTGCCGATTTCAGTATTCTGCGAATAGATATCATTACTATGAAATTTTTTCCGAAGGAAAGAATTTACTATATATGCCTACATTTGCCTTTTCGAAATAATATTGATTTTCCCGTTTGGTACATAGCTTTTGTGTCACACGGTACTATTGAATTCTACTAAGAACTTTTGAAAGATTAATAACATCAGAAAATCAGATCGAATCATCGTAACATTTTGTTCTAGTTCCCTTCGGAAATGTTTTCATTTCGTGGTGATGTAGGAGTCTTTGTCTGCCAATTTGATTATCGATCAGTTGGATTACTGCTGAATGGTGAATACATTTCCCGTTGTAGATAAAACTGCGTTGAATGAACTTGTTTACTATGGTCTGTAGTATTTCATTGCTTACATATGAACGCACTTGTGAAACCTTTCACTTTTCGCGGCACAAGATGCGACTTTGTATTCGTTAATAAGTTTTCACATCCGCTACACCAGGCTCCGCCAAGTCGAGTCAAGATCGCGAGAGGGCGTACAGGCCTGCTTACGGCTTCCACTGCGGGCAGTACACTTGTACACTACAGTCCATCAGTGGTGGAACCTATCGAGGTCGCTTGGGGGCACCGGTGCACTGCATTTTGCACCAGGTATATTTATGTGCTAAAACATGAACCTTAGCAATGTAATGGATGTTGTTATGCGAACAATTAATTTCATAAGGTGTAAAGGACTCAATCACAGGGACTTCAGGGCACTGCTTGATGGTATTAACAGTATGGGGATTTACTCTACCATACCGAGGTAAGGTGGTGAAGTCGAAAAATTCTGGAACGTTTTCTCGCACTTAGAAATGAAACTGCCTTATTTATGGATGTACATGGGAAACCTGTTAGAAGCCTTGGACATGAAAGAATATATAAGAATAATGCAACAATTGTGCGAAGTTTCGAACGTAGATTTGAGGATATTAGAGATCTTGAACAACAATTTAAGATATTTGCAATATCTTTTTCAGTGAGTGTCCTGGATATTCCTGCTGAACTACAATTAGAAATACTTGATTTACAAAGCGATATTGAGCTAAAGGATAAGTATCAAAACAGAAAAAGTGTTAACCATTTCTATACTTGTTTTCCACGAGAAAGGTTTCCTAAACAGTACAATCTTGCTGCAAGAACGTTGTAAATGTTCGGGACAACCTACGTATGCGAAACACTGTTTTGTTTAATGAAGTTTACAAAGTCACGTCACAGAAACAACTAAGTGATGAACAATTGAAAGCATGTTTGCGATTGGCTGGTACTAAAACAGTAGCTCCGAGAATTAAATAGCTGCTTACTAACAGAAAACTGCAAAAATCGCAGCGGATCTCTGATGTTTAAGAAAAAGTAACTTACTATTATTAGAGAATTGTATTTGAATGACAACGTTTGTACTGTTGTTTTATTTTGTTAATTGAATTGTATAGCAATGAGAAGAAGACAAACAGTATATTAATCTGTATAAAAGTGTATATTTTGTTTTGTTTCATTATTGTGCAAACATGCAAACATTTGTTTCGTATATAGTTAACTGTACAAAATTGTATAGAGTACTGTTTTTCAGTATAGTGCAATTAACAGTGAAAGCGTGCTTCAATTAAAAGCTGAAATTAATTTACATTCTTATCACAAATTTGGTTCACATACAAGTTCTTAGCTCCGCCACTGTGGAAGCAGCTACCCTTGCCCGCAGCCGTACGTCAGGGCTTGAGGGTTTGTACGTACGCACGAGAGTGTAGTCACTTGACGGTCCCTGCGCTACACCCAGTTTGTAGGTTACATTGCGTCAAAACAAATGAGTGCGTATAACGTGCTGTTTGGAATAAATGTTGATTCCTGTAAAACGCCATTTAATCCGACACTAAAAGGAAATCTTATCTTATTCTGAAGTCAGGAGGTCGAGTGTTTAGCTCATTCGATTATATTTCTTTCTAATAGTCGACCTCAGTAGCTCAGTGGGTAACTTATAGTGCTGGCCTTCTGCGTTCGAGGTTGCGGGTTCGATACCGGCCCAGGTTGATGGCATTTAAGTGTGCTTAAATGCGACAGGCTCATGTCAGTAGATTTACTGGCAGGACAAAATTCCGGCACACCGGCGACGCTGATATAATCTCTGCAGTTGCGAGCGTCGTTAAATAAACCGTAATTTAATAATTTTTTCTTTCTAATAAAGGTAATAATTTTGATGTGTGTAGCTACAAAATAGCTAAGTTGGCAACACTGGTTACTGTATGTCTCAGATTTTACAGAAAAGATCTTTCCTTTCGTTTGTAACTGGCATGCAATCCGTGACCACTCTAAAAATAGACACATGTGGGAGGCAAATCTAATATTTATTATTCAAATGCATCCTCCCACATGTATTGATGTCTTCTACTCGTGCTCGCTTATAAGCTACAGTTGAGAATTTAAGTTTAATGATCTCAAAACTGAATGAACTGACCTCGTTTTTAAAATCCAATGTGACAGGAATCGTCAGTCCAGTATAACCCGTCCACGCGAGAGTAGCCAATGTCGTGTGTCGAAGTTCATGAACTATGAGGCGGCGTTTCCAGTGAGTGAATTTTAATCCGTCATAGATGAATGAAATTACAACATTTTTCGTCATATTTCACTGTCACGAGATTACACTCACTTCTCTATTTACATACAATAAAACATAAAGACAGTAAATCCAGACGTTTGAGATGGGCAGGGCATATAGCATGTATTGGCGAATCCAGAAATACATATGGAGTGTTACTTGGGAGACCAGAGGGAAAAATACCTTTGGGGAGGCTGAGACGTAGATGGGAGAATAATATTAAAATGAATTCGAGGGAGGTGGGATATGATGGTAGAAACTGGATTAGTCTTGCTCAGGATAGGGACCGATGGCGGGCTTATGTGAGGGCGGCAATGAACCTCCGAGTTCTCTAAAAGCCATTTGTAAGTAAGAAGTGAATAAATACTGGGTATTTATTTCAAAGTGTGTCATGACGTCAGTGTTGTGAGTCAGCGATTTGAAGCGAGTTTCAACTTTTATGTCAGAGAAGTTGCTATTAATCAAGGCGTTCAATCTGAGCTTGAGAACGTGTACGGTATAACTTGAACGTCGTAGCAACAGATGGCGGTCTGTACGGTCTGTGTGCAGAGCAGTGTCTGTGTGCTACCATAACCTCATTCGAACTGTTTTGCGCGGGCAAATCGTACGCAGGGTATTTATTATCATCGGTTGCGTACGGCAACATTCCACAATACAAATCAAAAGTTCCGTGTCCATGTTGACCGTCGAAGTTAATGTCAACAAATACTGTACGTAAGTAATCGTCTTAACCCTCTCCCCATATCCCGACAGTAAGAAAAAAACTCACCTCAGTACGTGTTTCCAAACAGTTCACATTCCTGCCACTACAGGCGTTACCGTACGTATCGGTAAGTACTCTTCAGAATGAACGCCGTACTTGCTAGGCAACTTCTCTGGCTCATAGGTAATACGCCTCTGCGTAAGTGTAGGAAGATTGAATTGTCTAGGCTCATCGGCTAGCCACATGACGATATACAGCGAGCCACGACACACTTTGAACTTAACACGCAGTACTATTAATACGTATACCGGTATACATCTCTCAAATGATACGTTTCACAGTATACACTTTTCATTTCTTAAGTTTTCGTCATCCATTAAAAAGAATCACTTGCGCGGGCGAATGTTCCTAATAGAACAGAGTTTGACTTCTTTTTCGTGGACAGCCTATTTTCACAGTATTGCTAGTTACTGGCAAGTAAGTAATATTTTCGTTATTTTTCGTTTTCTCGTTGCGACAAACGAAAAAGTCGTCTGTTAGCGTATCCAATGAGTAGCGAGCACTGCAGTGTTGGCAATATGCACCATACACATTTCTTTCCATACAGTCTGCAGTAAATAAAGAGTATTGTCCCTGGGCCAAAAGTAGGCCTATAATGAAGGTTCATGGTAAATAAATTGGAGTATTGTCCCTGGGCCAAAAGTAGGTCTATAATGAAGGTTCATGGTAAATAAATTGGAGTATTTTCCCTGGACCAAAAGTGCAGGAGGAAGGACTGTGGTAGGTTTAGGTTGGATTAATTGAGGGGATAGTTAAGTGATAGGAGATGAGATTTCCCTTCATTAACAATGCTACAACTTTTCGAACGTTGGCAACATTATTTCTACGACTTAACCTAGAGATCGCTCTAATACAGTGATGTCAAAGCAAGCGCATTTTTCTGACCTTGACGTCGTGCGCGGGCAGCAAGCGCTAAGTATGCAGAGTAAGGGTTGTGTATATGAATAAGCAGCCTGTTGGATTAAGAAAACAGTGGTGCACAAACTTCAAACGGAACGTGAAATTTTATGTCGTTATTTTTATATGGCTTCTTTCTGTTTGATATTAGCTATATTGTCTGTAAAACAAAAGTACTAACACTGATTTCTTAATATTGCAGTTGTGTTTTAAATCTTAATAACATAATAAAGAGTTAACCCTTTGTAACCCAAATAAAATTTACAAGCAATCCATGTTGAAACAAATAGCTGTATTAGGACCAATTCAGTGACCAAGTTACGGGAGTGGCAACATTTGAAACAAAACTATATTGATGAAAATGTATTGAAATAGAAGTTATCCAGCAAAATTTACCTTCATATGTAACAGACAAGTATATAAATGCTATAAAGTTAATTATTGCCATATGGTATCTATAGGTAACAAAGGGTTGAGAAGGAATATTCACTTAAATTCCATAGTAGCATAATATTATACTGTATTAAGTGGATGAAACACATAATTCCTAAAGAAAGTGATATTCCAAAGAAAGAGATTGAGTTGGAATTTATATTGATGGTATCTTTAGCCTTACAAAAGTAATCAATAAACTAATCAAAACAATATTACACTACAAAGCAAAGTTACCTAGGTACTGTATCTGTTTTAAGTGTAACTAATATTACATAACAAAACTCGTATCTCATTATGCTTTTAAGTTGATATTTGTGAGCAGCTTCCTATCATCAGAATATTAAATTATTTTCTCGAAATCTGCTGAAGCTATAGAGCTGACATTTTTACAACACATGGGAACGTATCTTTTGCTTATGATGTAACAGTAGTTGCTTTGTTAATTAATTTCCTTACAAACAATTTCCATGCAAATATTTTCAAAATTTTCAATACACTATCTTCAGTAATACTTATATACGGTATATTAGATTTACGAAAATATTCTGTAAGGCTACTAAATAAATAGGCCTATATCTGAAAATTTCACTTTTCTATAAGAAAAGCTGAGAAAATATTTCTTTTGAATTAAAAAAACAAACTTGTGAAAAATGAGCATTAAAATGAAAACTTACATTCTTATAATGCACTTGTACTTCTCAGGAAAATCTAAAAATTAACATGGCTACAGTTTTAATAAGTTCTCTTCCCTTTATCTATTGAATCAGTGCTGGCCATCCCTGAATATAGCTCGACCAAGCGGCATATAGGCCTACTACTTGTTTCGTCTGTCTCTTTTCTTTCCGCTGTAAAGCGCTCAGACTCTCCTGAGCTCTAAAGCGCGCGCTTGCTCCTATGTGCATCAATTGACATGCCTGCTGTAACAGAATGCGTGTCACGCAGCCGATCATAATTCATAACACTTTTAATGCATGCTGGTTCTAGTTTGCTTATAATTGTTCTGTAAATGAAAGTGCGGTATTTAGGGCGATCAGGTGGCTCTCACACGTTCCTAGAGGAAGGCTCTCTCTCGACGCAATCCAGTAATCTCCTAGATGCGTCCTACGCACGAATATGGGTTTCCTTAATTAGGCTGAAACAAAACCAAGTGTAACTAATATTTTTAGTCCCATTATAAAGAACTAATATTTTTTAATGCTATCGCTTTCAAGTACTGATTCTCGTAAAGAGTAAAATATTACATGCGAGTATCTATTTTGTTGAGGTTTTGTCCTATATTATTGTATGTAATAGTACATTATGGAACGAGCCTATAATGGTAGTAATTAAGACGCGAGTATGTTTATGAAACGACCGCAAGCGAGATTCATAATTTTCATACGAGCGTCTTAATTACCATTATAGTCAAGTTTCATTCGACTTTTTATGCTCGACCATATTTCTAACTTGCAATAGCTCGTAAATTGTGAGATGTGCGCAGACGCGAAAGTATTGATTTTTTCCCAGAAACATGTCCACATTGACCTTGATATAATCTAGAGAGTAAAATAAACGTTTATCTTGATATAACATTGAAATTAAATTAGACATTGAAAAACGAGATGACAAATTGAATTTATTTGAATATTATTTACAATTAACGCTAATTATTATAGCAACAGAACATAACCTTGTGCGACAGTATTGGATTTCCAGCCTCCGTGACGTTTCGCTAGTTTTCTTTCGATTGCATATCCGAGAATAATCGATACTTGCGCTTTCATATTGCTACAATGGTGCTTTCTGATTGGTGGAAAACCTGAACTTTAATGAATAGGTGTACTTTAATGAGGTCCATTAAAGGGCTGCTACCAGGTGTATAATTACTACATTTCGGCATGGTCGAGCATTAAACGGCACAGTTTATGAATGAAACCAGAGATCTTAGTTTTTGAGATTGTAAAAAAAAATGCCTTTGTGTGAAATGCAGAAAACGAAAGTATAGGCCTGTTTATTTTGGCTTATAGTATTCATCCATGTATGTCTTTTGAATGGCAGTTCAAGTAAATAAATTATAAATGATAACCTATTTGCAACGTAATGGAAAAACAATTAATAAATTATTGCTTAACTGGTAAAACATACAGGATTGTAGGCCCTAACGCGAAACCTTGTCATTTTATGACACCGATTTTTTATTGACACACAAATCGACTGATTTCATTCAGTTGTTTCCAAATTATCGAACAGTTCGATACCTATAATCGAATTATTTGATAGTTTGTAGACTGTTTCTCAGGCACGAAGAGCAGGAGGTTGCCACCGGGGAAAAACGACTGCCTATCATACCCTTCTTTATGCTGATTGGCATAACAAATCTCAATTTGGACTTAAAGGGATTTGAATCTACTTCCTTAATTAGTTGAAGTTCTTTCTTTCTTTCTTTCTTTCTTTCTTTCTTTCTTTCTTTCTTTCTTTCTTTCTTTCTTTCTTTCTTTCTTTGCAGTTGGTTGTTGGAAGAAATTAAAAAATAATGTTGTGTTTGAAGGTAGAAATTGTTCTGTAGAGACTTGAGAAAACCACTTACAATAATTAGTTCTAAAAAGGAATCTTGTAGCCAACTGCAAGCACCTCGTTCGACTTACCATTCGTAAGCTACAGTACATAACGGTCAGGACTCAGGAGACCTTGAATTTATTGTTAGATCACTCTCCATTGACGTACGAGGAGGCGTGTAGCATTAATTAACATTCTGCGGCAGAATGTTCTAGACGCGAGACGTTGCATAACCTGTGTGATTCAATAAGGAAATAATGTTTATGATGATTAAACAATATTATTATTATTATTATTATTATTATTATTATTATTATTATTATTATCATTACTTACAAATTGTCGCCCTCACATATGCCCGCCATCGATCCCTATCCTGAGCAAAATTAATCCAGTCTCTATCATCATATCCCACCTCCCTCAAATCCACTTTAATATTATTCTCTCATCTACGCCTTAGCCTCCCCAAAGGCCTTTTTCCCTCCGGTCTTCCAACTAACACTCTATATGCATTTCTGAATTCGCCCATACGTGCTACATGCCCTGCCCATCTCAAACGTCTGGATTTAATGTTCCTAATTATGTCAGGTGAAGAACACAATGCGTGCAGTTCTGTGTTGTGTAACTTTCTCCATTCTCCCGTAACTTCATCTCTCTTTATAGCCCCAGATACTTTCCTATGCATCTTATTATCGAACACCCTTAACCTCTGTTCCTGTCTCAAAGTGAGAGTCCAAGTTCACAACCATACAGAACAACTGGTAATATAACTATTTTATAAATTTCAACTTTTAGTTTTTTTTTTTAAACCAGACTAGATGACAAAAGCTTCTCAACCGAATAATAACAGGCATTTCCCATATTATTCTGCGTTTAATTGCTCCCGAGTGTCGTTTATATTTGTTACTGTTGTTCAAAGATATTTGAATTTTTCCACCTCTTGGAAGGATAAATTTCCAATTTTTATATTTCCATTTCGTACCATGTTCTGATTACGAGACATAATCATATACTTCGGTTTTTCGGGATTTACTTCGAAACCTATCTTCTTACTTGCTTCAACTAAAATATCATTATCTTAGTCGACCTGGTTGGCGAGTTGGTATGGCGCTGGCCTTCTATGCCCAAGGTTGCGGGTTCGATCCCGGGCCAGGTCGATGGCATTTAAATGTGCTTAAATGCGACAGGCTCATGTCAGTAGATTTACTGGCATGTAAAAGAACTCCTGCGGGACAAAATTCCGGCACATCCGGCGACGCTGATATAACCTCTGCAGTTGCGAGCGTCGTTAAATAAAACATATTTAAAAAAATCATTATCTTTATTATTATTATTATTATTGTTGTTATTGTTATTATTATTATTATTATTATTATTATTATTATTACTGCTAATACTATTACCATCTTCTAGTTTTATTTCGCTGTAGGTATTCGAATAGCATGAGGTAGAAAGTTGTTTTGTCGGGTGGAACTTTTCTTTCTTTCTTTCTTTCTTTCTTTCTTTCTTTCTTTCTTTCTTTCTTTCTTTCTTTCTTTCTTTCTTTCTTTCTTTCTTTCTTTCCCTTAGTTTAACTTCTCCCTTTTAGGTACATTTATACGACCCACGCCACACGGGCGTGTAACTTAAAAAATAATAATGGGTAGAACGTGGGCTAAATACCGTGATTAATAATACCGTGCGTCTGTATTTCTTCTCTGGATTGCGAGGCATCACTGTATCTGCAACATGCGTGATTTTACTTATTATTTTGTCGATGTGCTTGTTTCTCCGATTAAAGTAATCTTTACCCCAACTGTAACACGAATAAGATGGGTAAACATAATATCTTAATGTTAACCTTTACCAGACTCCTTTGCTTTGAAGTTTCGGGTAAGAAATTTAAAAATAATTTTGCCCTGGGGTTGAGTCCGTGTTCAGACGCGAATAAGCCGGGCCGGGCTGTAACATTTTGGTTCATTCCCCGTGGGCTTTCATGGTCTGTAATAGAGGTAACCCTGCTTTTCACCTTTTAGCTAATCAATAAGAGCATAATGCGTCTAATAAGGTGTATGTAAGCCCAAAATCACTTTTCCTGTGTCGGAAATTGTGAAAACGTACAGGCCTATTTCCCCTGAAATAGTGTGTCGAAATCGATGACTCTTCTTTCATCATCACTAGGGACAGGTAAAATATGAAATTTAACAGCAGTATGGAAACAAGGTTTTCCACGGTTTACAATGTGCAGAATGCCAGAAGTCATAATATACTCGTATTTCATAATTCAAATCTGGCTTTCAGTGATGCTGACTTGAATCATTTCAAGGGAAAAATTGTTCCGGAACCGCCAGATTTGTATAATGTACGTTACTATTCTTTAACAGAAAACCACAATTCAAGTCGCACAGAATTTGTGCGCACTTAATGTTGGGTCTTTAACGTATTGTCAGCTCACTTGAGGTATTTGTAGATAAAGGGAAAAATTGAGCCGGTATCTGGTAGAGTTTCTGGGTAGCTCAGTCGGTAGAGCGTTGGCGCGCTCAGCTAAAGATCCCGGATTCGATACCCGGCCTCGGAACAATTTTTCCCTTGAAGTTATTCAAATTTCATAATATTTTGATGACGTTTTCATGTTTCATGAAAGTCTTAATATTTTTCATAAAGATTTTCCCACGTCCGTTAATATATTTTCTACAATTATGACTCAACCGGCTTTCCAGATGTTATAAGGAGACAATAGAGATGTTTTCCAGGGAGCACTTGAAAAACCCAATTCCCCATTCCACCGACATTCCAGGATTCCCAAAGACAAATGAAATCTCCAAATTCCCTTTTAAGAGTCACATAACTCGTAGCGTCAGTGAATTAGACGAGCCAAAACAAAATAAGTGGTTCTTATTCAACCTTTGCTCATTCTTTCGAATCCAGTGAAAGTCTTTTCAGTGTTCCCGTGTCTACTTATGGGCTATTCCATATGAAATCGATCAGTAAAAAAACCTCGAATTTTTTATACTCTAATTTTTTCCCTATTTATACAAGGTGCTGAGGAGAGTGCATTTTCAAAAATATACTATCGAAAGTCAAACGGTGATCGTATTGTTGAGCGACAAATTTAGCGTATTTTATAAAAACAAACCTCTTTCAGCGCTCAGAACTCTGGAACCATTTCCTGCCGAACGTTGAACGAGAGCTCATTTTGAAGCTGACATTTGGTAGGTTATGTTAAGAAGTAATCCTTATTTATATTGTACACAGAGAGACAGATAATCTGATTTTACTTACTTTTAGGCTTTTCGTCCATTTGTAAAAATGTAAAAAAAAAATATTGAGAAAAAAACCTTGCATTATTAAGAGGGATTCGGCATTGTTTGCTTAGTGGCTCGGCAATAAGTTTCGAGGGTATTAAATAGATTATTTTCACTCACCTGGACTTGAACGGCGCAGTGCCGCACTCACTGGCCGAGAGCTGAAGATCAGCGAGCGTTGGGCGTCATTTTACACCTGTGCTTATGAAAACTTGTGATGAAGCTAGCACAGCCATAACTGCTAGACGAAACATCACGTGTTTGTCTCCTGCCCTTGCTTGTCTCGGCTAGCTTCCTCTCACAGTCAGCTGGTTAGTTCCCGCTGGTTAGTTCCCGCGCGTACTATTTATTTTCTTTATTTGATATTTTCAATACTTTCTTATCAACGTGCCATCAGTAAAAAATATGTGTTTATTTGTACTTTCAATGTGAAATCTAACCATATATTTTTAAAATATTCTTTCCTTGGCAAAGGGGTCTTAATGAGGAAAAATCTAAATTTCTCCATTTCCATAAAAAGTAAGAAAATCTGTTTATGTGTCAATATAAACTTTAATTTCTCAGCATCAAAATAAACCATGAATTTGGTCATTGGGTGAAAGGGTTTCGGAGCCACAATAGTTTAAAGTTGCTAATTTTATGAGAATACGATAAATTTAAATATTTTAAATTTAAACACTATGAAGTTCTGATGCCTCAAACTTTGCACAAAGCATTGTATAACAGTTCTCTACGTACAAAAAAGTTTCATTGTATTTAGAAATTGTAAGGTGAATTTTGTCTATATTTCGGTCGATTTGAGATGGAATAGCTCTTAAATGTAGGCCTACTACGTGTAAATCAATGTTTTAAACGGGTTTGAACCATCAATTTTGCTACTTGATTAATTTATTTTTGCAACTTTATGGGCTTTTTCGATACAAAACAATATTAACTGACGGAAGTTGTAATCTTTTGCCATAAAAAGGAAAACATTAATTAGTTCTTTTACCTCTTGTATTCAGGTATAGATTTGAGGATGCTAACGTACTGTTTCATTGTGCACATTTATTGTATTTTATTTGATAGTAGGCTATATTAAATATAGACAAAAATAGTAATCTCTAAAGGCTTATTTTATAAATTACGATGTAAGTAAATCTACTCCAAATGGTTTAGGAATATAAATAAGAAGCTTTAGTCACGTGTTCTCAGGACACATTTTGCACACTTTGTTCGAGCACCTTCAAACCTCAAGGTAGGCACCGCTCACGAGGGTTCCTAATCTCACGTGTCGGATATTTCAATCCTTCATGGTCGTGTGATCGATGGAATTACAAGGTAACCAACATCCCGTACTCTTTACCTACTTTCTAAACCGGTTTCTGCCCGGGACTCGCATCGACCTCCTGCTCTCCAGATTCTTTTAAGTGAATAATGATCAGAGGTAACGGGATTCGTTGGACATTGGCTCGATCTCTGATAGTCGCGGTGTGAATCCTAGTTCGTGGCGTGGATGTGACGACGAAGCGATGGAAAACGGATGAAAGCTATCGAAGTAAGTGGAAACTGATGTCCGTTCTTGTTTCGTATTTGAACTTTAATTTCACTTTTGCGAGTGTGTCATGTGTTGTGTTGCGTACCGAGTGATTCTGTGACTTTGTTACAAACTTTTAGGAGTTACAGAGGTGATACATATGAACAATTGTTGTATACAAACCCATCTCAGGAAACATTCCGTTTAGAAGTTACAAGCTTTTATGTAATCCATGTAGTTAGCTAGCATCTTTCTGAAGTTTGGCAGTTGTTCCTGAAGACGTTGGTGGATTCTTACAAGCATTTTATGGACTAGTTGGCATCGTAAATTTTATTTTAACTGATAAAACCTTGCGCCTTTTCTTCTATTTTCCTTTGATCCTACATAAATTAAATAAGCATCTCTTAATGTGAATCTTCCCATGATAACAAGAAACCAAAATTACTGTCTTTACGTAATGCTTTTTAACGTCATGCAAGGACAGCTAGATCTAAATTTAGGTGAGGCTTCAGTGTATTGGCCATGAGTTCGATGACAGATAACTATTTTAATGTATGCTGTAAACAAGGTCCTGTATATATTCACATGAACTTTGTAATGTTTACAAAAATACCAGCAGCAACATGATATACACTGAAGACAAATGGTTTATTGTAGCATACAGATCACATTCTGTAATTACCAAACTGAATGTCTCCAGACAAGGATGTCTACTCGTATATGAAAGTTCGTAAAGATCTCCTCTATCATCCCTAAAAGTTTTTAACAGGCCCAGAATTACCTTGTATATACCATCCAATTGTTTTCTTATATGATCATCCATCCATCCATCCAACCACCCACTCATTCATCCATCCATCCAACCACCCACTCATTCATCCATCCATCCAACCACCCACTCATCCATCCATCCAACCACCCACTCATCCATCCATCCAACCACCCACTCATCCATCCATCCAACCAACCACCCACTCATCCATCCATCCAACCACCCATTCATTCATCCATCCAACCACCCACTCATCCATCCATCCAACCACCCACTCATTCATCTATCCATCCAACCACCCACTCATTCATCTATCCATCCAACCACCCACTCATTCATCTATCCATCCATCCACCCACTCATTCATCTATCCATCCAACCACCCACTCATCCATCCATCCAACCAACCACTCACTCATTCATCTATCCATCCAACCACCCACTCATCCATCCATCCAACCACCCACTCATTCAGCTATCCATCCAACCACCCACTCATCCATCCATCCAACCAACCACTCATTCATCTATCCATCCAACCACCCACTCATCCATCCATCCAACCACCCACTCATCTATCCATCCAACCACCCACTCATCCATCCATCCAACCAACCACTCATTCATCTATCCATCCAACCACCCACTCATCCATCCATCCATCCATCCAACCACCCACTCATCCATCCATCCATCCAACCACCCACCCACTCATTCATCTATCCATCCAACCACCCACTCATCCATCCATCCAACCAACCACTCATTCATCTATCCATCCAACCACCCACTCATCCATCCAACCAACCACCCACTCATCCATCCATCCAACCACCCACTCATCCATCCATCCAACCACCCACTCATTCATCTATCCATCCAACCACCCACTCATTCATCTATCCATCCAACCACCCACTCATCCATCCATCCAACCAACCATCCACTCATTCATCTATCCATCCAACCACCCATCCATCCATCCATCCATCCAACCAACCACCCACTCATTCATCCATCCATCTACCCACCCTCCAACCATCCATTCAACCACCTACCCTTCTATCCATACATCCATCCATCCACCCATCCATCCTACCATCTACCCATCCATACATACATCCAAACATCCGTCCACCACCCCCACCCAACTAACCATCTGTCCATCCGCCTTCCATCCAACCACCCACCAATCCTCCACTCATCCATCCAACCAACCACCCACTCATTCATCCATCCATCCATCCACCCACCCTCCAACCATCCATTCAACCACCTACCCATCTATCTATACATACATCCATCCATCCATCCATCCGTACATCCAACCATCCATCCACCACCACCCAACTACCCACGTATCCATCTACTATCCATCCAACCACCCACCAACCCCCACTTACCCACTCATCCATCCATCCAACCACCCACTCACTCATTCATCCATCCATCCACTCATCCATCCAACCACTCACTCATTCATCCATCCATCCATCCATCCACCCACCCAACTACCCAAAATATTACTCATTACTAAGCGAAATTGAAATTCGCGGACGACACGGAACAAATGCACCACGCACCGTGTTCGAACTTGGGTATGCAGAACACTCTCCTACCATTTTAAGTTTGTGTTTTGATCTTTAAATGTTAATCTAAATGTTACTTAACGAAAATGTATTTTTATATATCCCGTTAAATTGTCACATTAAATGGCACAATATTATAAATTATGATAAACGTAATGGTAAAATAAATATTCATTCAAATGTTGAAAAAGTAGGCTAATCATTTAGTTATCCTGTACATACATAGGCTACACTGTATTAATACATTATTACTAAGTTGCTTGTATATCAACTTCAGTAAAATGTCCCTCTTTGATATTTTTAAAATCTGGCAATCTTAGGTGCCTACAGTAACATATTTCACTTATCAGACTTCAGATGTATATAAACAGTTTTTCTTCCTATGACAAATATCGTCAAGTGAGATACACTGCCTGATAATACTCGTAGATGTACACTTGCTCAAAAAAGAATGGGCCGACTCTTGGTGATGAAAACGGTAAGTTTCATAGCGCTGTTCGCTCTGTGATCATGCGCAGTGTCTTGTGTCTGTGACTTCGAATATTCCACCGTCCCATTCTTTTTTGGGCAAGTGTTCACATCAGCCAGAACCTCAATCAGAGGTGGGCTATGTCAATATGTAATTAATAACCGTTATAGTTTGGTTTGTATAATATATTGAAAGTATCTGTCCATTTGTAGTGACTCTGTGTAATGCATAGACATTCTCATTATATTTACGGGCGCAAATAGGAACTGAACTATTAGAGGGAATAATTTGTGTTTATAATTACTTTTATCAGTATTAGTCAACTTGCTACACCTGCTTAGTATCAAAGAACTATTTTCAGCAAAAACATTTCTTTGCACTGATAAGCAAGTGTATGCACTGTTTACTTAGGTGTGAGCCAATTACATTCAAGCGGAAGATAATGTAGGCATATTATCATTATCATATGCCTCTATTCTAGACATTGGGCTGTTTAGTTCTTTCTGTTTTCACTAATGTGAGGCTTGTGAACCAGTATTATACAGAATGTAAGTGAATGACGTTTGGATTGTAGAGAAGACAAAAACGGCAGAAATCATACCTTGCTGATGAAAGCAATAGTTTGTTATATGGTCAGAACATATGAAGTCAAATTCTTCTTGTGCTGTAAATTCAGTGCACCCTGTCAAATATCAACAATGTGTGCTGGATATGCATACTACCATTTTAAAGATCAGTATCGTGTCCTGGATGTGTACACCCTATTAAAGATTAACTGGATATGTTGATGATTAGGAGCGTGTTGGATGTGTCGATCTTGTTAAAATTAAAGATCAGCGTGTATCCTGGATGTTTACACATTGTCCAATAATGAGCAGTGCGCTCTGAGTGAGCACATACTGTCAATGACCGTCAGATCGGCATGTGTCCCAAGTTTTAGTTGTGCGCACTTTTACAAAAAATCAACAGTATTGTTTGGATATGCACATAGCGTCTCTTGGATGTATTGTATTTGGAAGGTGGGGCACTATGACCCTGCGATACAACCTAGATACCTAGAAAGTCTAAGACGCTAACCATCCAGCCCGGCGGCTCACTACACGGGGACGTACTTTTTGACCGAAAACAGCATCTTTTGAGCCAAGTTATAAGTTCATTTTGAGCCAAATTAATTTACTGTGGAAAACTAAAATTTTTATCACGGACTGTACATTAATTAGTTGATTAATTTATTCATTCATTTATTCATAGTAGGCCTATTCTGCCCAAGGGCAGGTCATTCACTGCAAACACAGCTTTCTCCAGTATTTCCCATTTTCTGTCTTCCTCTTAGTCTCCGCGTAAGATCCATACACTTTAATGTTGTCTATCATCTGGTATCTTCTTCTGCCCCGAACTTTTCTCCCGCTCACCATTCCTTCAAGTGCATTCTTCAGTAAGCAGTTTCTTCTCAGCCAGTGACCCAACGAATTTCTTTCTCTCTTCCTGATCAGTTTCAGCATTATTCTTTCTTCGCCCACTCTTTCCAACTTTCCAACACAGCTTCATTTCTTATTCTGTCTTTCCACTTCACACGTTCCATTCTTTTCCATATCCACATTTCAAATGCTTTTAGTCGCTTCTCTTCACTTCGTCGTAATGTCCATGTTTCTGCCCCAGACAATGCTACACTCCACACACAGCACTTCACTAGTCTCTTCCTTAGTTTTTTTCCAGAGGTCCGCAAAAGATGCTTCTTTTTCTATTATAAGCTTCCTTTGTCATTGTTATCCGCCTTTTGACTTTCTGGCAGCAGCTCATGCTACTGCTTATAGTACACCCCAAGTATTTAAAGCTGTCCACTTGCTCCACTGCCTTATTTAGAATTCACAACTTTACCTTCTTTATTTTTCTTCCTATGATCAATATTAATACAATACATACATACATACATACATACATACATACATACATACATACATACATACATACATACATACATACTTACAATTTATATGATGCATACTTTATATTTTATGAAGCTTGGATCGTTTTCGAGATCCAAACTTTAAGAAACTATCAACAGTTTTTTCTTTTTTTTTGGAGAACTGAATGTCAGTGTATTCATAATGCCGCTTAATACTGCAGACGACCTCGACCTGCTTCCTTCCCAACAGCTAGAGGTTGTTTCTTGGTCGTGCACACTTCTCTGCATTTCTAGCACGCTTGCAGGCACTCTGAATTATTGCGCCTCTTTACTTCATATTAGCGTAAATGTAATAATCTGTTGCGTGATATAGATATTTGTCGTGAATAGCGTAAAATTGTCATTCGTCGAAATTGGTTCGCTTTCAATGACTCTAAAAAGGAATCTCGAGATGTAACTTGCACTTGGGAATTCCGGAATGTTGGTGGAATGAGTGGCTTGAATTTTTTAAGTGTTTTCTGGAAAACGCCCATATTGTATCCTTATATCCGGAAAGCCCAGTTCAGTGGGCGTTATGGAAATATTAACGGAGGGGGAAAATCATGCAAAATATGGGGAGGGGGGAATGAAATATTGAAATTCTACCAAAATAATATGAAATATGAAACATATTTTGCGTTAATTTTATTGCATTCTTGATATTGTAAATTGTGAAAGTCCTAGTTTCCATACTGCTGATAGGAATGGTATAGCATATTAAATGTTATACTCAGCCAGTCTTATGTATAACCTAGTCTCGACAAAACAGCTGATTTGAGCAACTGGATCTATGGGTACAAATTTATCTATAGCGACTTTTTTTTTAGTCTGACGCTCTCTTCTGTTGTACAGTAGGGGCAGAGTTGGAAAGTTACACTTAAAAGTTAATTTCTTCACGACGCGTAAAATACGCATAAAATTATTTATGACATAAATGTAAAGAATGTAAGAAATTGAAAGCTTACATAATACATTCAATAAAATGTTAAATATTTACTCCAGTTCCTAGGCTACCGGCGTGCATCACTTGCGGTATTTCATTCGAGCTTTTCTTATTGAGTCTTCATTTCTTTTATCTTTTGAAACGATACCCCAACACCACATAGTGTTTCCGCGTATTGTTTAGCTGCTCACCGCCGCACCGATAAGCCTATAGATCCCAGAGTTTAATAGTCATCTAAGACTGCCGACAGTTTCCATAATGTGCATTTTGTCATTGTGTCTCCCATGATTCTCACTTGCATCTTTGGTTTTTATACTTTTTGCCTAAGTCCTTATATCATTGTGGTAATAGATGATGTCATTGCGCATAATGCAAACTGCGTTTATTTTCGTTTATCCATTGACCGAGGAAGTCCTGTTCACACAGGCCAATATCAAAAGAAAAGACACAAAATTTGTTGTCCTTTTGGGAACCCTCGGTGTACACTTTTCCAGAGGCAACATCTTTCACTACACAATTCTAGATTGTTCGAGATCATATTGTGATCTGACAGTCTAGAAATGTTAAAAGGATGGAATGACATTAATCAGCTCCAGTTCATAACATAGATTGGAAGCGTTCAGTAAGAGTTTATAATTCATTAATTGATTCGTAGTGTTCTGCCCAAGAGCAAGTCTTTCACTGCAAACCCAGCATTCTCCAGTCTTTCCTATTTGAGTTTATAATAATGAGTGATTTTGAAATTGGTAAGATCCCTGTTAAAAATAAAAGTTGAAGCTGACATTTCATTTGCAGAAGACCTTTGCATAACAACTTGGTTTTATTCCCACAAAACTTGAAAATAAAAACTGCGCAAAATATACATTTTGTGGCTCGATAATTAAAAACCATAGTAACGCAGCGTCAGGCGGCACATGTAGAGTAACTTATTAATTTATTCCCATGGAAATAATTTATTACACCGCGTAGAAAATCTTGTTAATAGTAATATACGTTACAAGAGCGGTATGTTGACGTTTTCATGGTCGAGGAAAAGATTGAAAAAGCGAAACGTAGTTGAGCGTTTTTAATTTCCGAGAACATGAAAACAAACATACCGCTCGTGTATCGTACATTATTTTGTGCGAAGATCGTTTATTACATACCTGAAAGACGAATTTCTAATTAGTTGCAATGAAATCTCCATGTTGGTTTCTGTTTAATGACGGCAACTTCGGAAAACCAAAATATCTTTCTTCAACATTGTTGCTATAAAATGTTTTCTGTGTTTACTATACTCCAGCAGGCCGTGATATACATCTGTCTTTTTTCCCCTCAATCTATAAATGCGAACTTAAAACAAACGGTAAGGTTATGTAATGATTTATTTTTTATTTTAATATTTTAACAATATTATTTATATAACATATTGCAGTAATAACATCCGCATCTGGAATCTTGTTGATTTTTTCACGGCTTCCTTAATGGTACTTGTATCAGGAATGCTATAAGTTTCGTGGAGTAGTAGACTTTATTTAATTTTTGCAAATATTTAAAAACAATGATTAACATTGCAATTTAGGTGAAATTGCAGTGGTAAGTTTCAATTTATAATTATTACTATGTTAAACGTCTCTAAAAATAATATGTTAAAAGCCTAAAGCAGTAAAATGAATGTCGCGCTTAAGCGGTAAGAAGAGGGAAATTGTTATGTGTGTTACGTTGGGAATACTGAATGTGGTATTTCACACTTACCGCGCATTGGTTCTGTGCGGAAAACAAGCAAATACGCACGATCTCGCACAAAATATTTTTACACAGCGCAAATTACGTGTAATTTACGTAACCTACCCTGAGCACGAGGACACTCTCTTCGAGTGGAGTGCTAGAATTTGGGTAATTTACAATTTCTTTGTATTATATTATTATTATTACTATTATTATTAATTGCCGGCCAACTTCCGCTTATGACTGGCTCCCATACAAGACTGGCCTTGGTAAAGGCTACATCTCATTCGGCAGCTTTACAGCATACTGGAATATCGCGCATTTCGCTTATAAATATATATAATTTATTTCAAGAAATAGTCTGCCCAGGCATCCTGGGTTGCCAAAAACACAGAATAACACACATATAAGAATAGTAATGATTACAGTAAGATAGATGAGCCAAATTTAAATGTGAACTAGGAGCTTAAGTTTAAGAAATAATAAATTTGTACATATATTTGTAACAATCACACACTAACGAATAGAAAGGGGGGTATTATGATATTCCGTATAAATGATTTTTCAGAATTGCCACAGACCCTTTAATGGTTGAAGTAATTATTTTTGGAATGATGTCATGGATTCCAAATGTTTTGATAGTGTTTACAGTTGATCGTGGGATGGTGCCCCTCGCTCCGATCATTAAACCATGTACTTCCCAGGTGCCTTCCATCTGATATTTTTCTCGAAAATACGGAATAGTAGGCTCATAAATTTGTTGTTTTTCTTTGTTGACCTCGGATGGTTGGGTCTGGCTCATCTCAAATCTAACAGTTGGGTCCAGTATAAAGCCTTTACTATTAGTCTTGTCTAGAGCCACGATGTCCGCTCTTCTAATTCCGCCGCCTTCAGACGCAACGCAGTGCACCTCTTCATGGACCTCGAAGGATTTGTTTCTAAGGGCTTGTGCTATTAGTTTTCGGATGTTATGATGGCGTGAATTTCTCAGGAGTTCTCCATGCTGACAGGATCCTAGGACGTGTGCTAAGGTTTCAATCTCGTTGCAGTATCTGCAACGGAAACCGTCCAAGGATCTCCCATGAAGACTTCTCACTGGTGCTACGTTAGCATTCATCTTAATTGCGTCCCGCCGTTCAGAGGAAGATAGACCCTCCTTAGAAAAAATCCATTTATTTCCGGGAGTATATTCTTGAAATAAAATAACACCTTTTCCTTTATGTGGAAGCGCACACCATTTGTCGTACTCTTGTTTCCTAAGATTTTGTCGTAGTTTATGGACATTGATGTTACTTATATCCAGATCTTCAGGTGGAATTTTTAACTTCCTGGAACATACTTTCTTTTCTGCTGCTATGTTCCTTGTAGAAACGACAAGAGGATTCGAGGTTCTCAATAATGTGTTGCAAATATTGAGATGCTGTAAATATGCTTCCCATTGAGCTTTGAAAAGGCTGAGACCCTTATATTTACGTTCGGTGTACAACATCGCGTCGGGCGTGTCTCCTGGCAAACATAAAATTTCCTTCACCGAACTTTTAATTAACTTATCTACATCTTCGAGAAACCGGTCAGAAAGCTGGTGAAGGGGAGCATTTTGAAGAGGATAAACAAGTATAGGCCAAATATACATATTTAAAACATTGAGTTTTTGTTCTGGTTTCAGAAGATAAGTAGATGTTAAAGCTTGGATCTTATTATTTAAATTATTGATTACTTTGGCAATGTCAAACTTAATTTCATCAGAAAAATTAATCCCAAGGTATTTGATTCGTTCATCTCCATCAATACTATTAACAATTGATCCTCCAAGATTCAATGTCGTACTACTCAATTTTCCTTTCTCGATACTTTGCGGTGGGACTCTCACATCCTTGACTAGCTGCGTGAAAACCGTGGTATAAATCGGAGCAACCTTGTAATGCATTTACCGCAGTGATTACGTTGGTAGTGTTAACGTCTACAGCCTCGAAACTAGAGAGTTCAACGATTCGACTCCCGACTGTGACGGTCATCGCCGACGTTAAGATGATAGCATGGATAGTTGAAATTAAAAGGGTGGGGAAATGTTTAAGAACGCATCTTACTTAACTAATGTTCATGTGGTTTTAGAGACGCCAAATACCATAGTGCTTCTATATAAAACAAATGAACTACCTACTGAATATCGATACACTATTCCGTCGATATAGGAGAAAGTCGATGTTCGGCTTTTGCTTCATCGGGAGTGCCAACCGAAAGTGTACTATTATATTTCAAATAAAATTATTATTATTTACTACTACTACTACTACTACTGCTGCTGCTGCTGCTGCTGCTGCTGCTGCTGCTGCTGCTGCTGCTGCTGCTGCTGCTACTGCTGCTACTGCTGCCACTGCTGCTACTGCTGCTGCTGCCACTGCTGCACTGCTGCTGCTGCCACTGCTGCCACTGCCCTACTGCTACTGCTCCTACTGCTGCTACTACTGCTACTGCACTGCACACTACTACTGCTACCACTACTGCACTGCACTGCCACTGCTGCTGCTGCCACTGCCACTGCTGCTGCCACTGCCACTGCTGCTGCCACTGCTACTGCCACTGCCACTGCTACTGCTACTGCCACTGCTACTGCTACTGCTACTGCTACTGCTGCTGCTGCTACTGCTACTGCTACTGCTACTGCTACTGCTACTGCTACTGCTACTGCTACTGCTATCACCTTTACTTTTTAACTTTGCTCTAGAGTATGCCATTAGGAAAGTCCAGGATAACAGAGAGGGTTTGGACGGGTTACATCAGCTGCTTGTCTATGTGTATGACGTGAATATGTTAGGAGAAAATCCACAAACGATTAGGGAAACACGAGAATTTTACTGGAAGCAAGTAAAGAGATAGGTTTGGAAGTAAATCCAGAAAAGACAAAGTATATGATTATGTCTCGTGACGGGAATATTAGCGATTGTTCTTTATGGTTGTAAAACTTGGACTCTCACTTTGAGAGAGGAACATAGGTTAAGGGTGTTTGAGAATAAGGTGCTTAGGAAAATATTTGGGGCTAAGAGGGATGAAGTTACAGGAGAATGGAGAAAGTTGCACAACGCAGAACTGCACGCATTGTATTCTTCACCTGAGATGATTAGGAACATTAAATCCAGACTTTTGAGATGAGCAGGACATGTAGCACGTATGGACGAATCCAGAAATGCATATAGAGTGTTAGTTGGGAGGCCGGAGGAAAAAAGACCTTTAGGGAGGCAGAGACGTAGATGGGAAGATAATATTAAAATGGATTTGAGGGAGGTGTGATATGATGATAGAGAATGGATTAGTCTTGCTCAGGATAGGGACCAATGGCGGGCTTATGTGAGGGCGGCAATGAACCTCCGGGTACCTTAAAAGCCAGTAAGTAAGAAAGTGACTAAGTCAAAAATACTTAGGCGTGAACGTTTTATGACATGATGCCTTACCGGTATGCGGGGTCTTGGATTTTTGTCACAACAGACACGTTGTATACTGTTTTGCTGCTTTCTTTAGACTCAGACACATTCTACTAAATCGGCGGAGCAGTGTACAAAAGAAATCCTTTTTCAGATGATAAAACTACAAGTTATCAATATAGAATGTTCTCGATGGCTTCATAACATGCACAGCAATAGCCACAAAAGTATTTTGCTTGCATAAAATAATTCTGTATAGGACAACTAGGTGGACTGTCTGAAGTTTTTTTTTTTTTTACGAAATCTTTTTTTCATTTTCAATTGCACTTGTGTTCTACTTTTGAAACATCATGTACTTATAGCCTATTATGTAAGTTGCAATCATGTCTCCCTTAAAAATGAGATCGAAGACACTGCATATCAAGGCCAAGTGCACTTACAAGATAACCTATCAATACGGCATTCGTGACGTGATTCTCCACCACTCCGCTATTGATTTTTTACTGCACCATAGTAATTGGATGATGCAAAGGGAGTGTCGAGAAACTGACGGAAAATGTATAGTTATCCAAAGAAAAAGGGTTCGACTGGAATATTCCAAGTCTCAAATACAAGACACTGCGCATGATCGGGGAGCCAGAGCTACTTGAAGTAGAAGAATTAATTAGATTTAGCAAAGGGAGTTAATTCAGGAAATTCCTTCAACTGTCCGAAAATTACTGCTTTGATAGATTTCAGGCCGACTTTCATTCGTTCATATTTAAATACTTGCAACTTTTGATGGTCTTCGGAATTCTGCATTATGCTTAAGTTATGCACTATTTAGAAATATTTGCAAAAACAAATATGGATTCATTCGCTAAGAATGAAGCAGTTCTTGTCAATTTCGTAAACTTTACAGCTTGCAGGGTTTTCCTGTGAATTTCATTAGAAGAATTTCACTAAGCATTCAATATTGAACATTCTGATACATTATAATGCTGTGATTTTTTAAAATAATTAAGCGAGCTTGTCATAAGTATTTATTATTATTATTATTATTATTATTATTATTATTATTATTATTATTATTATTCATGTATTGTGGGTCTCTATCACCACGGCATGGCGCGTCCTCAGGTTGCGGATCGAGGAGACGGCATCCAGATATGGAGGGTAGCTGTGAATATATTGAATAAGCAGTCGCGGACAGCCGATGAGGGGTGGTCCTCCAGCTTGGGGTTGGGCGAAGGGCTAACAACCCATCACCGTAAAAAACAGCTTGTTATGAAACCTTCAAATAAGCCACGGAATAGGGTTATACTACCTGTTGTTCTTTATCGTTGTGAAACTTGGACTCTCACTTTGAGAGAGGAACAGATATTAAGGGTGCTTGAGAATAAGGTGCTTAGGAAAATATTTGGGGCTAAGAGGGATGAAGTTACAGGAGAATGGAGAAAGATAGACAACGCAGAACTGCACGCATTGTATTCTTCACCTGAGATGATTAGGAACATTAAAACCAGACGTTTGAGATGGGCAGGGCATGTAGCACGTATGGGCGAATCCAGAAATGCATATAGAGTGTTAGTTGGGAGGCCGGAGGAAAAAGACCTTTTGGGGAGGCCGAGACGTAGATGGGAAGATAATATTAAAATGGATTTGAGGGAGGTAGGATATGATGGTAGAGACTGGATTAATCTTGCTCAGGATAGGGACCAATGGCGGGCTTATGTGAGGGCGGCAATGAACCTCCGGGTTCCTTAAAAACCAGTAAGTAATTAAGTAAGTATTATTATTAATAATATTAATATCATCATCATATACCTATTAGGACGTAGTGTTTCGAATTTTGAATCTATCTATGCTTCCTCCCTTCGAATCAATCATTTTATATGCTTAGACTGATCTCCATTCTGAAATCAATTGAACAATCCATAGACTTGGAAAATAAATGACCATTTCGTATGATGCAAGTTTTTTCACGTAAGATTTCCTTCACCACCGTAATATAGATTTTAATTGTAATAACAAATTGGACTGGTAAATCGCCTCGCAAATACTAGAGGGGCAGATTGTATCTATGTTGTTCCTTAACTCCAGAATTCAAAGTTCTGCCACATGTAGCTTGAATGGTTTGTATGTTATACTCTCATACCAAGTTCTACGTAGCAGTGGCTTCCTTTATTTTAAAGGAAAAACAAAGAAAACGCTGCTTCCTCGACAAACCTTCCTGTGTCTTTATCAATTCAAGGCTTTTCTGTTACTATTTCTGGACTGAAGTATCGATTTGTCTTTGTACATAAGAATTAGATTTTATTCATGAACACGTGTATCTGGCAATGACTTAAAGAGCCGTGTGGTACGATGGAAGTAGATTTGCTGCTATTTCTAGAACTCCGGTAATTTCGTTACTATTTTTGAGCTGGAAATTTAAAAGATATATCATTCTATTTTACGTTTACTCGTAACAAATTTCTGAGGCGTATCGTGGCTATGGATCATCACATTTTTAAGCCACGTGCAAATGCAACCGCAGAAGAGAAACCAGTTTGGTGACGTTTACGATAGCTTCGCAATCTATTTTCGAGCTAACCGTCGTAATCACAATGTTACTGCACTAAAGTCTTGAACCTTACGGAAAAACACTGGAGCAGAGGGATTCGATCCGGTGCTATGGATTGAACTTCGGCGTAGCTCAGTGGTTAGAGCGCTTGGTAAGTAGAGCAAAGGACCTGGGTTCGATTCCCGGCGCCGGTGAGAATTTTTCTCCTCTAATAACCATTGTTACCTTTACAGATATATTCTGTAGGACCAAAAAATTAATCTTTACGTAGATGCGAATAGATTTTGAAAAAGTGTATAGCTATATGGTGGGTCAAAAGTCGCTTTCCCAAATAGGCTATTCGTTCTTAGGTTTCATACTTGTACATTTATACAGTTGTCATAACTTGAACAAACGAATACTTACTTACTTACTGGCTTTTAAGGAACCCGGAGGTTCATTGCCGCCCTCACATAAGCCCGCCATTGGTCCCTATCCTGAGCAAGATTAATCCAGTCTCTATCATCATATCCCACCTCCCTCAAATCCATTTTAATATTATCTTCCCATCTACATATTGGCCTCTCTAAAGGTCTTTTTCCCTCTGGCCTCCCAACTAACACTCTATATGCATTTCTGGATTCGCCATACGTGCTACATGTCCTGCCCATCTCAAACGTCTGGATTTAATGATCCTAATTATGTCAGGTGAAGAATACAATGCGTGCAGTTCTGTGTTGTGTAACTTTCTCCATTCTCCTGTAACTTCATCCCTCTTAGCCCCAAATATTTTCCTAAGCACCTTATTCTCAAACACCCTTAACCTATGTTCCTCTCTCAAAGTGAGAGTCCAAGTTTCACAACCATACAGAGCAACCGGTAATATAACTGTTTTATAAATACTAACTTTCAGATTTTTCGACAGCAGACTGGATGATAAATGCTTCTCAACCGAATAATAACAGGCATTTCCCATATTTATTCTGTGTTTAATTTCCTCCCGAGTATCATTTATATTTATTACTGTTGCTCCAAGATATTTGAACTTCTCCACCTCTTCAAAAGATAAATTTCCAATGAACAAACGAATAGCTGGTGTAATAAGTGGTGGGTTGGCAACCATGCTCGTTCGTCAACTGTTTTTCCATTGTCATGTTTTTGCCGATATGCAGTTGATGTGACAACAGGATGGAGCACCACCTCATTTTGGAATTAGATACCACCAAGCCTAAATTAGAGCCTTTGGACTAAATTTCTCCTCTCTCGCGTTCTAGTAATACCTTAGTTGCACACTGGGTGACTTTTTAGTTTAGGCGATGAGCTTACACACTTATCTCTCTACACCCTGTTGACAAATAAGTGTAATTCCTTGTAGGTATTGGAACCTCGTTAGGAGACTACCCATGTTCCGACTTCGGAAGACTACGGCAGAATCGAGTCTTTTCTGTTACACATGTGTATCGCATACTATTTTTTTAACGGTCATATTTTTAGAATTACAAATGATGTATAATTTTACGATTTTTTTACATTGAAAATAATACACATTAAATTTATATTTTAAGGGCCTTAGCTGTACCCTTATTAGCCAGACTGCAATCGGAAACCACCCCGTCCTGTTTCTATTGTGCGGAAGAGACAGTAAAAGGTTGAGCCTTTATTACTAGACTTAAAATCTATCTCAAAAACATCTATCGATACCAACAGTTCCAAATATATTGACCGTTATTAACGAGTGGATATGTAGAAAAAATTTAAACAGAGAAAATAGACACCAAAGTTTAAATGCATTCTCCATACATCCTGAAACTCTATCAGTTGGACACATTATATGTTCTATCTGAAACGGACTCTCTGTCTCACTGTGCAATAAATCACTTAGAAAAATAGGGAAACCATAGTAATTTTAAAATAAAGAGAGAAGAAACCTTGCAGAGGCGTCACCCATCGTGGCATTTAAATTGGTAGCGTACTTCATAAAACGGCGGCAGAAACACCTGTTAGAAGAGAAATGTGCAAATGAAACTTGTTGGAATGATTCACAACAGTGTTTAGGATGTTTTAATGTAAAAATCTAAAAATCGCTTTTAGTCCATATGGGCTATTCCATACGAAATCGATCAGTAAAAAACCTCGCATTTTTTTATGCTCTAATTTTTTCCCTATTTATACAACCTGCTGAGGAGAGTGCATTTTAAGAAATATACTATCGAAAGTCAAACGGTTTTCGTATTGTTGAGCGACAAATTTAGCATATTTTATAAAAACAAGCCTCTTTCAGCACTCAGAGCTCTGGAACCATTTACTGCAGAACATTGAACGGGAACTCATTTTGAAGCTGACATTTGGTAGGTTATGTTAAGAAGTAATCCTTATTTTTATTGTACACAGAGAGACAGATAATCTGATTTTACTTACTTTTAGGCTTTTTGCCAATTTGTAAAAACGTAAAAAAAATTGAGAAAAAACCTTGCATTATTAAGAGGGATTCGGCATTGTTTGCTTAGAGGTATGGCAATAAGTTTCGAGGGTATTAAATAGATTATTTTCACACGCCTAGACTTGAACGGCGCAGTACCTCACGCACTGGCCGAGAGCTGAAGATAAGCGAGCGTTGGGCGTCATTTTACTCCTGTGTTTATGAAAGCTTGTGATAAAGCTAGCCCAGCTATGCGCTACTAGACGAAACATCACGTGTTTGTCTCCTGGCCTTGCTTGTCACGGCTAGCTCCCGTCTCACAGTCAGCTGGTTAGTTCACGCGCGTACTATTTATTTTCTTTATTTGATATTTTCAATACTTTCTTATCAACATACCATCAGTAAAAATTGTGTGTTTATTTGCACTTTCAATGTGGAATCTAAGTAAAGGGTGCGTCAGAAAGAACGGATGGATTTCAAACTATCGATACGCAACGAGGAGAGAGATATAGTGAGGGGGACCACGACTGTTGGGTCAGCCATAGAATGCAGTTTCAGTTGAGAATATGGTGTTGGTCTGGTGTACAACGTGCTTTCATCGTAGAGACATTTTTGAAAAATGAAGAGTCTGTGATCGCCACTCAGGACTCATTTCGACATCGGATGTCACGCTAGGATTCCAACTCGGAATACAATTTTGCGGTGGGTGGCTTCGTTTCGTATCACAGGTTCAACAGTAAAGAAGAAATCACCTGGACGAAATTCTATTGCACTGAGATTGTCCGAGGCTGCGGTAAGATCTCGCGCCCTGCGACTTCTTTCTTTGGGACCATTTGAAGGCGTAAGTTTGTAAACATCGATCACATACACTGGACGAACTGAAGACAGCGATTCGTGAAGAAATCGTGGCAATTGCACCAGCTATGACTGTGAAAGTAATGGCGAACATCAGAAAACGCCTCGATGCCTGTATTGAAAGCCAAGGACATCATATGGATAATGTTGTTTTACATAAATAAACTGCATGTATTGGTGAATATGTTGATAACAATAAATTTTTGATTTGATGAATCTTTACAATTTTCTTGCCATGTGAAATCCATCCGTTCTTTCTGACGCACTCTGTATATATTTTAAAAATATTTTTCCTAGGCAAAGGCATCTTAATGAGGAAAAAATCTAAATTTCTCCATTTCCATAAAAGTAAGAAAATCTGTTTATATGTCAATATAAACTTTAATTTCTCAGCATCAAAATAAACCATGATTTTGATCATTGGGTGAAAGGGTTTCGGAGCTACAACAGTTTAAAGTTGCAAATTTTATGAAAATACGATAAATTAAAATATTTTTAATTTAAACACTATGAAGTTCTGATGCCTCAAACTTTGCACAAAGCATTGTATCACAGTTCTCTACGTACAAAAAAAGTTTCATTGTATTTAGAAATTGTAAGGTCAATTTTCTCTATATTTCGGTCGATTTGAGATGGAATAGCTCATATACATTGTGTTTCCTATGTTGATTCTGGCGTGTCTAGGTGTTATCTGTTGTTTTAGGCATTGTTCATTGAAACTGTATACTTATTTTCCAATTCAGGTCCCCCTTAAGAGCGATGATTGTACGTTATATTGCTAAAAGTGAATCTTCTTGGATTTGTAATATGAGCACGCAGTGCAGGCGCTTTGACATCCCTGCATTAAAGGCTCTGGTACCTTCTAGGGTAGTTGGAGACAGTCGATACTGAGTAGCATTAGGGATGTCAGTATTACGTGCTGGCGCCTTTGATCCCAAGGGAATACCGCTGAAACTCATTTCTGTTAGAGGCTGCGTAAACCCTAGGCCATAGTGCGGTCGGAAGGATTAGATCAATGGAGAACATTCATAACCTCATCGGGATTCGAACTCGCCATCTCCGACTTGCAGCGCATTGCTACCGCGTCACCCCTCGCTAAGTTTGGTGTAAAATTTTTAACATGACTCGTTTTGAGAGACGATTTTCTTATGTAGAAAACAATATCTCCATTTCTTCCTGATAAGATACAATATATTGCGCTCATGTATTAGGAAATGTCACATATGGTTTTAAAAATGTCGAAATGAAAACCTCGCATGATATTTAATAAGCCTGTTTCGCAAAAGTCGCTAATTCGGACTTTACTAGGAATCTGTGATTTTTTGCACAAGATACTTGGAGATTAATATTCCTCACGTCAAAGGTAGAAATGAATGCAAAGAGTGTAAATGTGGTGATAGATTCTAACTATCTTACATAGAATTCATTTAGATGCATCAATTGACTTTGTAGAATGTAATCCTATCAGCAATTTTATATTGTCTTAAAAGAAATGCATCGTGATGCACAGTATGTCTGCTTAAGCAACGTTTTGCGTAGGCAGCCCATATAACTGTCGAGACATGTGGGAGGTATTTAATGGTTTCGTAGGCGGAATCAGGGGTGGGTATAACGCTCACTGACATCATCACGTGAATGTTACGAATGTTAGTATTCGTATGATAATTTTATATTAAACAATATGTTATGTTAATTATTTATATTTGTTCTCGTTTTCAACATTTATTCCAGTCTTGGATAATGTTTTATCGAGTCATTTGCTCTTATAGTTCCTGTAACATCGTTTTCTTAATACCCAAGTTATATCCAATTCTTCAAATTAATTTATTTGTTTTGTTTCACTCGGAATAAGCAACAGCCAGCGCTGAACGTATTTTAATAACTGATCCCTCATTTTGAAGCTTGGAACCCGAAGTTTTTCAGAAAAATAGTAACTTTCAGTGAAGCGTTAGTTTTCCTACATAATTTTCCTATTTTCAACAATCCATCTTTCGTCAGAACTAATTGGATTTCAGTATAAAACAAAACACACACTACAATAAACAATAGGATATTACGTGAAGGCCATGACCTGCAGGATTGCTGACATATTTAGAGCTCAAATTAAATTGGTTATTAAAAACTTCAAGACTTACTAAAAATAATTTACAAGTCTGATTCTGCGGTGTGTAATTTTCTGAGTAGAGCTGTGATGTATTGGATATTAAAATCTACAAAATTTGAGGTGGTTTGATGATATTATTACCATTAGAAATGAAATATTATTATAGTTAATGCCATGATGTGACTATTTTTCATTAATATTATACATATTAATGCTATATTGATGATATGAAAGTGAAACGTTTTGGGGTTATAGAATAGAGCATATCTTAAATTAGCTCTTCATTTCTATAATTTACTGAGTGGCGGCTATATATATTATATATAACTACAAAACTTACGTAAGATAATATTGTTATTAAAAATCTAATGTTTTTATAGTTATTAATCAAGTGAGGTTGGGTCTTTTTCATATATTTAATGGCGGTGTGGTGTAGATATTTATATGCGTCATTCTCTTCAGTATTGGCTCGAGAGAGCGCAAAAATTACAGTTCCTGAGGAAAAACCAAAAGGTATTACTTACTGATAAAATAAGAGGCCTACAAAATTATGTAGTCTCCAGATCATTTCAGCAAGATCTCTTAGCAGGATAAAATGATTGTACCCTCTACATTTCAAGTTCTATATGCAGCAGCTACACCAAGATGCTGTGCTATTGTTCGAAAGCATAGCAAACCTGACATTTTTTTTAAGTGTCGCCTACAATCCACATTGACCTTTGCTTTACTCCCACATAAAAAGCCCACCGATCGTCCTGACATTGTTACATGCGTTTTCGCGTTGAAACTCAAAACCTGAAGATGGATAGGTTCAAGAGAAAGTATTTTGGCATAAAAAAACATTCAGATGGAGTATGTTTCATTATTACGAAAGCAAATAACTTTCAAAATGTCTGGTATTCTTCATTGAAAATAGATCTTAAAAATTTTTATTTGAATGTCTAATGAACGTCTAATGAACTTAGTTTGTGGCATTTGCTGCACAAGCCACTAGTAATTTATTAATTTATTTCAATACATTTTGAATGTGTCACGCTCAGTGACACTGCCATGACAACGTCAAAACTTGGGTAGACCAAGAAAAAAGTTGGATTCAGACTGTGACAGACCATATTATGGTCTAAGACATACGAGATCGATAATAACCCGCATGGAGTTTGACTATATCGACGTAGTTTGCTTGCTGGAACATCTTATATTTAATTCTTCCCTCGCTATCTTTCATTTTTCTGTTACGAGCTTCAGATATTCGAACTTGAATGGTTACCGGCGGTAGAATTCGAGCTTTTGTAACTATTGCTCTGGGACTTTCTAGTTCATATGATGTTGCGATGAATTGCGTGTTTCCATTTTAAAGTAGTATTAATTAGAATATTCTAGAATCGCCTGGAATCGAAGTTCGAAATTAAAAAGTACAAAAGGAATATCTAACCTTCTCAGACAGTCGAAACATTCATACGGACACATCACTGACGCTAAGAGCCGTGAACTATCCTCGAGAGAACACTATGAATGAATAAATATTCTTTATTCTTTACTCTCTTTGGAAGTTAATTTACTATTGACAGGATTTAAACACTGTATCTTGCATTTTTTTCTGTATAGATCAGCTGTAACATGACACTATTTTTCGAGACTTTATCAGTAATTCAAAGGGAATTTTATAATATAGCAAAAACGTAAGAAACTTAAAAGTTTGGTGGTGGTAGTGGTGGTGGCGGCGGCGGTGCCGGAATCCAACTCCTGACTCTGGGTGTTACGTAACGACAAATTATGCAGATGCTTAAGCATGAAATGAGAGCGCAGTTCACTTCCTTGTCTCGTCACACCAGGGTCAGCCTCAGAAGTATATTTATCGCCCGTGAATGAGAGAGAGAGTATTGAAAGGCTTCCTAAGTCTTGCACGTTGAACTTCAGTAATGATGTAACGTTCTTCCTCCGATTGCCCATTACTGTGATTTTGTGTGCAGTAAAAATATACCAAATACTCTCATATATAGTTGTACTTAAAATGGTTAATCAAATGAATTAAGCTCCAGAATAAAATAATCTTGGATTGAGAATAATGTTAAAAAGTTCCACTTAAGCACTTGACCCCACTGTCCGTTTCGAGAAGGATGATCAACAAGCCAATAACGTTAACGATGAAAAGAAGTCTATTTACAACCCATGTATTCCTCACTTCAGTGAGAGATACAAAATGAATATTAATACATGGGAAGTGAAAGGACTTCCTTTTTGGCGCTAGGGGAACTTCATTTAAGTTAACCAAAACCATTCTCCTTTCTCTTAAATTTCCTAATGAGGACATTAACAACATTTGTCTAATGGTATTGAGAGATTCATTATCCATTTTCCACAATCACTTGTATAATACTATGTATTTTTTTTACTTCATTTCATTACTCTTCAATGTTTCTCCGAAATTAAATTGTACTTTATTTTTAAATTTGTCATTGTTCCGTATTCTCTCCGCAATCATATTGTATTTTTCATTTAACCTCTGCTTTATATTCTGGATCCTAGTGGTCAGCAATAGATTTCGGCCAGATGTCCCAAATTGTGGAGTTTGTGTGTAAGTTGTTACTATTGTTTAACCTATTTATCATCATCATCATCATCCTCCTATCAGGTGATAGTCCTAGAAGGACTGTTCCGGTCTACAAACGTTTTCCCGCCATCTCTTCACAGGGCGACCAGGTGATCGTTTCCCTGTTGGTCTGTAGTTCAAGATCGCTCGAGGAATCCTTGTTCTAGGCATGCGCTTGACATGGTGAAGCCAGTTGTCTTGATGTTGATGAATATACTGCAGTACAGGTTCCATTCCCAGTTCTTGTAGGATGTCTTCATTTCCTTTATGATCCCATTTAGAGTATCCTGCTGTTCGGCGCATAAACTTCATTTCACTGGCAGGAATTCTAGTTTCATCGCATTTTCATAAGATCCAAGCTTCGCTGACGTAACAAAGGACAGGTCTTGCTAAGGTCTTGTACAGACGAGTGCGGGTATGTTTCTGGAATCATTTGTTTTAATGTCGGTCTACATAATAATACATATTAGGCTATAACATAGAATACCCAATTATTGGGGATCATCTATGTGGTTTTAGGCGTAATGTATCGACTATTGATAATATTTTTTGTATTCGACAGAAACTGGAGAAAAAATGGGAGTATAATTAATTAGTAATTTATTTAATCTGGCAGAGCTAAGGCCAGTAGGCCTTCTCTTCCGTCCAGCCAGACTCTAATTCTAATTGAATACAATTGGTTACATAGTTATTACATTAATATCTAGACCATAAAACAACATGAAAGTAAATAATGAAAGTTAGATAAGTAATGTTAGTGTGACAATAATAAACATTGGTAAGAAATAGTGATGATAATAATAATAATAATAATAATAGTAATTAATAATAAAGGTACAGTACAAATTTAAAAAAGGCATATGACTCAGTTAAGAGAAACTTTATATAATTCTTATTGCATTTGGTTGAGTGTATGTCCCTTGTCATGTGCTGACCTATTTTGTCTCAGCAGAGATCCTGTACCATGCTAACCACATGGCCAGGATGTCCGCAATGTGTTCCTCCTAGTATTGGTCAAAATATAATATCCTCTTCTACACCGCATTGAGAGAGCACGAGAAGATAAAACTGACAGAGAAATAAGAAATTTAAAAAAGTAAAACTCTTCATTTATCTGCAAGCATTGTTTCATACTGGCTGTAATTTCTTTCCACGTGACTAGGAATGATTTGAGTACGTCTTTAATGTACATTATCTGCTGAAGATTAGTATTTTTTAAACTGGCGTACCAATCAGTACAGCTCTTGTCTTACATATTATCTATACTGAAGATTCTTAATCATTATGGACTCCAGTTTATTTTTTACAAATCGACCATTTTTTTCACCACGGCGCACAGACATTGTTCTTGTCCACAATGTTGCTTCGAGTATGCTAGTGAAGTTAGCGTGTAATAAGCGACATCATTTAAACGCTCTCAGTAATTTAAACAAGTGATTTAACAGCTTCTATTGAGGCAGCGAGTCCAGAATGAACTTAACGACTTCAGCTGTTTTGCATAATGTGTTAAATATGTGCAATTCCATAGAAAAAGTGCACCAAATTTTAATATGCAACATAAATATCATCTATTTAAATTTTTCTGGATGTCGATTCTCTTTATAACACTTTCAGTGTTTTTTAATATGATAAAAGATCATCATTAACCACAAGAGATAGGCAACTGGTCCGTTCCGGCTTCAAGTTATCTGTTAAATTAAATATTTACATTAAAATGTTCAAACCTAAAACTATTTGCATTTAAATTGATAGGGATCTGCACTGTTATATTACCGGTTGTTCTGTATGGTTGTGAAACTTGGACTCTCACTTTGAGAGAGGAACATAGGTTGAGGGTGTTTGAGAATAAGGTACTTAGGAAAATATTTGGGGCTAAGAGGGATGAAGTTACAGGAGAATGGAGAAAGTTACACAACACAGAACTGCACGCATTGTATTCTTCACCTGACATAATTAGGAACATTAAATCCAGACGTTTGAGATAGGCAGGGCATGTAGCACGTATGTGGAATCCAGAAATGCATATAGAATGCTAGTTGGGAGGCCGGAGGGAAAAAGACCTTTGGGGAGGCCGAGACGTAGATGGGAAGATAATATTAAAATTGATCTGAGGGAGGTGGGATATGATGATAGAGAATGGATTAATCTTGCTCAGGATAGGGACCAATGGCGGGCTTATGTGAGGGCGGCAATGAACCTCCGGGTTCCTTAAAAGTAAGTAAGTAAGTAGGTCTAAGTAAGTAAGTAAGTAAGCAAGGGATCTGCACTATGTTCATAAAAGTTTAAAATATCATTTTCTATTCCTTATTACCCCTTTAGGGGAGAGTATGGACTGGAACTGTCCTCGCACGCAGGCCGCTCGGCTGGACCCATTGTACTACCCTCGCTACAGATTCCCCTGCTCGTCGCCTCCGGACTCCCCTGATCCCTTACCTTTCCACGTAGGCCTCACCGCGGTCCCTGAACCCCAGTCCCACGAGTTACCATGAGCTCACGGTGCATAGCACTACTACCAGAAACAAATGACCGCATATTCACGGGGTACCGCATCGCTTTCCGACTCTGCATCGGAGCAAGTTCGAAAGAGAGGAAGTGTAATTATGATGGCGAAATGAATCCGAGGTCCACGCCGACAGTTACTTAGCATTTCTTCTTCGATTGGTTAAGGGTAAACCTGAACCAGGTAACTTGTTCCAAACAGGAATTTGAACCCGAGCCCACTTGTTTTACGGTGAGACGTGCAAACTGTTACTCCACAGCGGTGGACTTAAAATGTCATTAAAATTATTGATCTCTCCATCGTTTGCATGGGCATGTGTGGTCTCTTCTGTCTCTAGGGTGTTATGCAAAACTGCACTTGGGAGTCTGTATTGATCCATTCTTTCCACATGCTCCTTCATTTTATCTCATAATTCCTTATTCTAGAAATTTCTTCTTATGATAAAAATTTAAAACTTAAAAAAAAAACTTTAAAACTTCATAATATTAAAATATAATATTGAAAAAAAGATGCATCTTAAATACGCTGTAATCAGTACCGAGTACCTATGACCGCTGATGATGAAAGAAATCACTTCGAAATGGCCGTACGGCGTATTTAAGGTATTTTATCTTGTTTAATATATTTTCTACGATAGTGTGTTTAGTTGCATTTTATACACTGTCATTAGTGCCTAAAGTGAGCCTTTAAAACACTAGTGCGTAAAAAAAAAAGTAATCATTGTAGGCACCGCTATTCATTTTACGCCCTGAAAATGAAAATTTAATATTCAATGCACAAACTTCATTCAGTAAGAAAGTAATATATTTCACAAACTTTACACTTGTGTCGAAAAGAGAACCTTTACGAACTTGTCTTATAAATAACTATGAACACTGAAGTTTTAAAGTGTTCGATGTTTAAACTTTTATGATATCGAACTTATTTAGACTCCATATATTGTATTTTACAAATGTATTTAGTATATTTAATATATTAAGACGCTTTATCGAGTATTTGGCTCGTGTAACAATTCAGCAGTGAAGTGCAAGAAATCGTTGAATTTCAACCAGTCAGAGCTGTCTGTTATTATTCATTTTATGTTGTCACTCTAAATGAGTATTTAGTAGGCATTATAAATAAAATTATAGTGTGGCAGTACAAATCAACCTAAAGGAATAATTATTATAGGGACCCTCCATCACCATAGTGCAAGAAATGGAAAGATAAGCGCAAGTAACGGTTGATTAGTGTTTGAATAATCGATATTCGACAACTGTAATCGATTACCGATAAGCTGTAAATGCTATCAAATTAAAGAAATTAAATATATTTTTTCTGTTCCTCATGAAACTCGTAATATGACAGGAGACATTTTCCAGTTGTCAGTAAGGCAAAATTGAAGGGGTACACTAGAAAAAATATATTTTTCAGTTAGTAAGAACAAATTAAAGAAATAGGTAAATATTCAGGTCATCACCGCCACTACGTATCAATTTTTGGTCCAGGGAAAATAGTCGTTTTTCATTTTCTCAGAACGCCTGCCTCAAGACCTCGCAGAGTGAATATGATTGTAGAGTACTGGTGAAATGATGATAATGGGGAGGGGATACAGAAGAATCCCGAGAAAAATCGCTCACACTAGTTTTATCCGCCACAATTCTCTCCGTAACTAGACGGGAATCAAACCCGGATCGCCATGGTGGAAGGCAGAGGAGACACTTAGTCACAGGAGAGGTAATTCTTCCATTTTTGGAAATGAGAATTTAAAAAATATTAAATCAAATTATTGCTCTGCTTAAAATTAAGCACAAAAGAAATACATGTGTTGCTTATTATTTTTCTTTGAAGAAAACGAAAAAAAATATTGTTTTGCAGTAGTTATATATACGAAACTCCTTATTTAAGCTTGTATATAGAGAAAAAATGGCCGCCCTTCAAACAGCTGTTCGTATCGATTGTCATTTTATGATGATGGTTGCCTTGTAACCTCAGAAGAACAAACAAAAGAGCACAGAATAATTAGAATTATATTGCTGTAGTTGTACCCAGGGATGTAGTCGTAAAAATAGTGCCAAGGGGCTACACGAAAGTTTATTATTATTATTATTATTATTATTATTATTATTATTATTATTATTATTATTATTATTATTATTATTATTATTATTATTATTGTACTATCTTGATTGTAATCCTTTTTACCTTGTGTCAGCAAATGTCCTGTAGTAACAATGTTATAAATTCATAAATATGCTTATGCTATATCCTTTGACCAAAATATAGCGTGAATCGATCAGACCCAGTTTTACTGTCGATACTTAGCGCGGCACACTAGCGCGCACTATCGGATGCAATAGAGAACCTCAGATATTCTATTAACTTTCATAATGAACTTTCGAAACTATAACGTAGCTGTGTAACAGGTTTACTGCTATACACGACGTATGTGCTTGATTATTAGTCTGGATTTACACACGACTTACAAACGAGCTATTCATTGTGTAAGTATTTAGACAATTAAACGTCTATATCAAAGTTATTAGTAAGACCGTAAGTCTAAAAAATGGGGATGTCAGATTTTTCGGGACATACGGTAACATTATTGTAATCGCCCGTTATTACCGCCACTGCACAGGTTTGATAGGGAGAAATCGGGCCAAGTCTCACATTTAATATGATAATGAGTGAAGAAGAAGCGTCTGAGAGGTGATATGATAACACGTTGTAACCATATCCCGCGACAACGTGAGCTATGCCGCATGAAGCCAACAATGTTGACTCTGACGTCACAGGCCGATGGTTCTCAGCCTCGTGAAAGGAGCGAACGGCGCGTCATCCATCACGTGTTGCAGCCGGCTCGCGTGTGCATGTACGTGGTCACTTCGCGGCCGTCTGCCGATACTCGAATGAAAGAGGCCAAGGCGTAATGAAAGTGCGAATCGAGCCGAACCGAATTTCTTCAATACAAGTGCATACGGGAGGTTCAAAATAATACGAGCCACGAGCAACAAGGCGAAATAAAGCATTACAGTGGACATTTAATTGAAACAAAGGAAGACTGCAGCAGTATTATTAGTAGGGACCGGATTTTTATGTAATTACATATTATATTCCTTTCAGCCTAACCGTATATAAATAACAAATCTTTGCAAATCTTGTAATTACCATTAATATATTAAAATTTGATACTACATATTTTTACATATTTACCCGACATTACATATTGTGGCTTGGTAATACATTTACATATTTAGGGGTTTTATTCAATTTTACTTCTCTGAAAGGGGGAAATCACTTTTGTTGACGTCGTACAAAATTTTGTCCAATATTCTTTTGAGAAGATTAGCTCCGTACGTAGATGAAATTATTGGGGATCATCAGTGTGGTTTTAGGCGTAATAGATCGACTATTGATTAGATTTTTTGTATTCGACAGATAATGGAGAAAAAATGGGAGTATAAGGGTACAGTTCATCAGTTATTCATAGATTTCAAAAAGGCATACGATTCGGTTAAGAGGGAAGTATTATATGATATTCTTATTGAATTTGGTATTCCCAAGAAACTAGTTCGATTAATTAAAATGTGTCTCAGTGAAACATACAGCAGAGTCCGTATAGGTCAGTTTCTATCTGATGCTTTTCCAATTCACTGCGGGCTAAAGCAGGGAGATGCACTATCACCTTTACTTTTTAACTTCGCGCTAGAATATGCCATTAGGAAAGTTCAGGATAACAGGCAGGGTTTGGAATTGAACGGGTTACATCAGCTTCTTGTCTAGCGGATGACGTGAATATGTTAGGAGAAAATCCACAAACGATTAGGGAAATCACGGGAGTTTTACTGGAAGCAAGTAAAGCGATCGGTTTGGAAGTAAATCCCGAAAAGACAAAGTATATTATTATGTCTCGTGACCAGAACATTGTACGAAATGGAAATATAAAAATTGGAGATTTATCCTTCGAAGAGGTGGAAAAATTCAAATATCTTGGAGCAACAGTAACAAATATAAATGACACTCGGAAGGAAATTAAACGCAGAATAAATATGGGAAATGCGTGTTATTATTCGGTTGAGAAGCTTTTATCATCTTGTCTGCTGTCAAAAAATCTGAAAGTTAGAATTTATAAAACAGTTACATTACCGGTTGTTCTGTATGGTTGTGAAACTCGGACTCTCACTCTGAGAGAGGAACATAGGTTAAGGGTGTTTGAGAATAAGGTGCTTAGGAAAATATTTGGGGCTAAGCGGGATGAAGTGACAGGAGAATGGAGAAAGTTACATAACACAGAACTGCACGCATTGTATTATTCACCTGACATAATTAGGAACATTAAATCCAGACGTTTGAGATGGGCAGGGCATGTAGCACGTATGGGTGAATCCAGAAATGCATATAGAGTGTTAGTTGGGAGACCGGAGGGAAAAAGACCTTTGGGGAGGCCGAGACGTAGATGGGAAGATAATATTAATATGGATTTGAGGGAGGTGGGATATGATAATAGAGACTGGATTAATCTTGCACAGGATAGGGACCGATGGCGGGCTTATGTGAGGGCGGCAATGAACCTTCGGGTTCCTTAAAAGCCATTTGTAAGTAAGTAAGAAAGGAAAAAAAAAGACTTCTGCTGGGGAAGTTTACAATTTGAAATACATGGATTTAAAAAGTCTTTTTACCTACCCAAGAAAATATATATTTCTGGACCAAACATAACATTCTTAGTTCCAGGAAGTAATAGAGGCACTCACCCCATACCGCCCACTGTAAATATGAGTGAACAAAAGGCAACCTTTCTCATACAACTACCTTGTATTGTAAAAATCACTCGCAAAGTAGCGTTGCTTTCATGCGGTGGAGTGGGACGAGGACGACATGATTTGTCTCGAACTATAATTGTTCTGCACACGTCTTAACAAGCCGTTCCCATTCTATTTGCAACCTTACCCACTCTCTTCCTAATCCTTCCAGGGAAAACCCATGTCAAGTCTGACATGACCCGCAATAAAGTAGCCAACTTTTGAAAAGAAGCTGAAGTAAAGGAACAAACTGAAAATATGTTGAAATATTAAAATAAATAGCTTTTCAGGTTATTGCGTGACCTCTTTACTTTAAATTTAGTAGATCTATACAGAAATGGGATTTTCCGATCAACTAGAAAGTATGGTTCTCGGCTGGAATAATCCTACCGTTCTGAATGAGACAGGAATGTCACTTTTCAAACAACAGTTTGTATAGACGCCTATAGTTTGAAGTTTTACTCTGGTGCTCTATAAAATCACAACTGGGGAGTCATACCTATCCTATACCTGCCAGACATTGATATTAAATATTTTAATGATTTTACATATTTTGGTACATATTCAGCTTATTTTTCTTACATAAATATGTACATATTTCACACCTTGATATTACATAAAAATCCGGTCCCTAATTTTTAGCTTTGTGAGATGTGCTAATTGCAAAACAGGTTTTGCCAGAATGAAATATCTCGGTGTAAAAGAGGCTGTTGTACCAGTAGGGGGTCACTTCGGTGGGCTAATAATAACATTAAATCCGAGACATGACAGTCCATGAAGGACCATGACCGACCAACCGGCTGCTGGCCTCACGTCCACATGCCAAAGGAGAGGTGCACGATCATCCAACCAGAATGGAGGTATCGTGTGATTAGCACGATGATCTCCACAGCTGTTATTGCTGGTTTTCATAACCGAATTTCGCTACTCTTCGTACTACCCAAGTGCATCACGATGCTGAGTGGGCACCGGTCTCATACACTGGCCGAAATTTCATGAGAAAATTTCTTCCCCCATGAGGACTCGAACCAGCGCGCATTCTGTAACGCGAGTCCTAGGCAGGATGCCTTAGACCACGACGCCACGGCGCGGGACCGAATAATAATATTAAATAAATAATAATAATATTTTATCGAAATTAAATAACACTCTTTAACATATAGTGAATTCCGAAAGACCATTCCTCGTATTCGCAAGTCAGTTCAATAAATGCAAACATTTATGAAGGCTACAAAAATCAACGAATTTCTCTTTAAAAAAAAGAACAACAAAATGCCGTAAAAACAAGATGTGGAACTATTTAGTAGTTATTAATTGTAGTTAACAAAGAATAAAAATATATAGTGAAAACAAAATGAGAACCTTATTGATTGTAATTAGTAAATAATAAAGATAATGAACGAAAACAAAATGTAGAACCATTTAGTAGTTATTTAGCAAAGAATAAAAAGGAAACGAAATATAGTGAAAACAGAATGTATTCAGTAATGATTGTTAATTATCAGTGGCGTAGCGTCAATGTAAGCTAAAAAGCTTAGCTTCCCCAGTTAATAATAATTTCATAATAAACCTGCAGTTTATGGAGAAAATTATTTATTAATTTTAATAGAATTTATATTTACGCGTTAAATATAGTGATGCGGCAGCTCAGGATGATTTATGATGCAGCAGTAAACAAGAAGCCTGCACACACCAGCTTCCAAGCAGACCGGTTTCTTCTGTGTAATCCACCCGCACATTTTCCATCCCTTTCTAACTAAGCTACCCTAGTCGCAAGGCTCGCAAAGAAGCTAGCTTTAACATTTAAAATAAGTAGTTTCCGAGTTATCCCTTTTCGTCAGTTAGGTTCAGTTGAAGTGTTAGTGTGCATTGTGGCTGATATAATAAATAATGAGCGAAATAACAGTTCCTGACACTAATTTACTTGAATTTTTTTAGGACAATTATTGTATTATCAAAACTGACTTACGAACAAAAGTGTGATTTAAAAAACAAATGACCGACTCCCTTGCTGTCAATGAAGGACACAACCAAAAGACAGACGCATACTTACGTAATGATACGAATATTGTGATTTCTCTAAGTATGACAGGGAGTGAGCTAATGTTATACGTATACGTGTCTATTTGTTAAGAGATATGCGTAAACCGTGAAATCATATTTTACTACGTATCATTTGAGGTCATGCCTTATTGGTGTTACGATGTTCCAACCAATCTTCGACTGCTGACTTGAAATTGACTACTATTTATTTTAAGACTGTATTTTTGTAATACGTTTTCTCATATTGCATGAAAGACAACTTGAGTTAGCTTCCCCTGCTCAAAATTTCATGCTACGCCACTGTTAATTATACGTAATTGGTAACGAATATAGCCTAAATTGAAAAACAAAAATGCAGTAAAACCAGAGTAACAACCATTCAGTAATTATTATTATTATTATTATTATTATTATTATTATTATTATTATTATTATTATTATTATTATAATTCTGTGGCTCACTATCAAGGGTGACATATGCCTTCTCTTCATATGCACTGCGGAGAGATTTCGGATATTGGTCCACAGTCTAGTGACTAGAAGTTGTGCACCGCCATCTCTCCTAGTCTCGAGATAGATATTTTACACGAAACTCTGATCCCGTCTGGAATCGAACCCGGACCGGATAGTCTGGAAGCAGACGTGCTACCACAGCTAACTCAGCGGACTACATTGAAAATGTAGAAGTAGAGAAGGAGATAATATATATATCTCCTTTTCGACATTCAGATATTTATGATAATGCCATTCTCTGCAGAAAGGGCATGAGTCAAAGACTCGTGACCTTTCTACAAAAACTGAAGATTTCGAAACCCATTACAGCCTGTCTGTGGGGTATATTCGGTCTGTCCTAACTTAATCATTGTTAGAAACTAATTTTCGTAAACAAGTTGACACTTGACCTTTCTGCAATGACCGATTCAGTTACTGTATGAACTCCGCACTTAGTGGAAAAAGGTCATAAATGAATATCGACCATAGCCCAGAGAAAAATATTATCTGATTGTGCATAGCAGTCCTACTTATTAATTCCACAATACGAACTCTATAGTTGGTGGAAGAAGGTCATAAAACTCGTAAATTAATATCGATCATAGTTCAGAGAAGGAATATAAGCTTAAAGGCGGATTGTGTAGGCCTAATATAGTAATCCGAACAAATGTAATATTGTAAAATTCCTTTGCAGAATGAAAAGTTACATTTATTGGGGTCAAATTTCTGCACATTTAAAGGACAAAACTAATTTGTTTCTATCATTACTTACTTACTTATTTACTTACTTACTTACTTACTTACTTACTTACTTACTTACTTACTTACTTACTTACTTACTTACTTACTTACTTACTTACTTACTTACTTACTTACTTACTTACTTACTTACTTACTTACTTACTTACTTACTGGCTTTTAAAGAACTCGGAGGTTCATTGCCGCCCTCATATAAGCCCGCCATAGGTTCCTATCCTGAGCAAGATTAATCCAGTCTCTATCATCATATCCCACCTCTCTCAAATCCATTTTAATATTATCTTCTCATCTACGTCTCGGGCTCCCCAAAGATCTTTTTCCCTCCGGCCTCCCAACTAACATTCTATATGCATTTTTGGATTCGCCCATACGTGCTACATGCCCTGCCCATCTCATACGCCTAGATTTAATGTTCCTAATTATGTCAGATGAATACAATGCGTGCAGTTCTGTGTTGTGTAACTTTCTCCATTCTCCTGTAACTTCATCCTTCTTAGCCCCAAATATTTTCCTAAGCACCTTATTCTCAAACACTCTTAACCTATATTCCTATTTCTTGACAGCAGACTGGATGATAAAAGCTTCTCAACCGAATAATAACAGGCATTTCCCATATTTATTCTGTGTTTAATTTCCTCCCGAGTATCATTTATATTTATTACTGTTGCTGCCAGGTGTTTGAATTTTTCCACCTCTTCAAAGGATAAATTTCCAATTTTTATTATCACAGTACACTGCTCTCTTAAATTGACTGAGCTTATTGGAAATTAAATCAATGGCTTTCACAAAACACGTTATGAAATGTTTCATATGAAATAATCTTTATCTCAAAAAGGAAGTAAAAACGAGCAAAATTATATTAAACTTTTTGTTTGAAATATCTCGAAGAATAACTTTCTGAAATTAATGACATTACTTGCGGTTCACTCTGTAATATACTAATATTATGTTATATTATATTATATTATATTATGTTATATTATATTGTATTGTATTGTATTATGTTATATTATATGTTATATTATATTATATTATATTATATTATATTATATTATATTATATTATATTATATTATATTATATTATATTATATTATATTATATTATATTATACTAGTGGCTTGTGCAGCAAATACTGCTGCAAACTAAGTTCGTTAGACGTTCAAATACAAATTTTTCAGATTTATTTTCAATGAAGAATACTTGTCTTTTTGATAGTTATTTGCTTCCATAATAATGAAACATACTCCCTCTGAATGGATTTTTTTAGGCCAAATACTTTTTCTTGAACCTATCCAACTTCAGTTTTTAGTTTCAACGCGAAAACGCAAGTATCAATGTCAGGACGATAGCAGTAGTTATTTCAGGTCATTGTGGATTGTAGGCAAAAGTTAAAAAAATGTCAGGTTTGCTAAGCTTTCGAACAATAGCATTTTCTTGTAGAACTGAAATGTAGAGCGTAAAATCATTTTATTGTACTAAGAGACCTTGCTGAAATGATCTGGAGAATACAAAATTTTCTAGGCCTCTTATTTTATCAGTACGTAATACCTTTTTATCTTTCCTTAGGAACTGTAATTTTTGCGCTCTCTCGAGCCAATACTGAAGACAATGACACATATCAATATCTACACTACACCGCCGTTAAGTATATGAAAAGACCCAACCCCACTGGGTTAATAAGTATAAAAATACTTGATTTTTAATAACAATATTATTATCTTACTTAAGTTTTGTAGTTATATATAGCAGCCACGTAGTAAATTACAGAAATGAAGATCTAAATTAAGATATTCTCTACATTTACTTACATAACCACAAAACGTTTCACTTTCATGTCATCAATATAGCATCAATATTATGTACAATTAATGAAAAAATAGATGCATCATGATATTAACTATGATAATATTTAATTTCTAATGGTAATAATGTCATCAAACCACCTCAAGTTTCGTAGATTTGAATATCCAATACACAGCTGTACTCAGAAAATTAGACACTGCAGAATCAGGTTTTAATAACAAATTGAATTGAGCTCTAAATATGTCGGCAGTCCTGCAGGTCATGGCCTTCGTGTAATAGCCTATTGTTTATTGTAGTGTGTATTTTGTTCTGAAATTCAATCAAGTTGGCCGTTGTTGAATAAAATTAGTTCTCAAAACTGACAAGAGATGGATTTTGGAAAATAGGAAAATTATGTAGGAAAATTGACATTTCACTGAAAACTACTACTTTTCCGAAAAACTTTAGGTTCCAAGCTTCAAAATGAGGGGCCATTTATTAAAATTCGTTCAGCCGTTTTCCCGTAATTTCCATTACCAGTTCAAATTATATATATAGATTATATTATATTATATTATATTATATTATATTATATTATATTATATTATATTATATTATATTATATTATATTATATGTTATATTATGTTATATTATATTATATTATATTATATATTATATTATATTATATTATGTTATATTACATTATATTATGTTATATTATATTGTGTTATATTATATTATGTTATATTATATTATGTTATGTTATATTATATTATATTATGTTATATTATATTATGTTATATTATATTATATTATATTATATTATATTATATTATATTATATTATATTATATTATATTATATTATATTTTATATTATATTATATGTTATATTATATTATATTATGTTATATTATATTATGTTATGTTATATTATATTATATTATGTTATATTATATTATATTATATTATATTATGTTATATTATATTTTATATTATATTATATGTTATATTATATTATATGTTATATTATATTATATTATGTTATATTATATTATATTATATTATATTATACAGAGTGATTTATATAGAACTGACACATTTCTTTCATTAATTGTTTCAAAACGAATTGTGCTAGCGACAACTTATTATACCTAAAATGTAGGGGAATTTTGGGAGATTATTTACCTCTATAGCAAATGTTGAAAATGTCCTCCATCCTGCATAAGGCACAACTCAACACGTCGTTCCATGTTACTGGCCACTCGTTGGAGGACTCCGCTGTCAATAGCTTGAATCTCCGTGTGATGTTGTGCTTCAGATCGTCCAATGTCTGGGAACGTGTGGCGTAAACCCTGTCTTTTAAGTAACCCCATAGAAAGAAGTCCGGCGTTGTCAAATCCGGAGATCTCGGTGGCCACAGGTTCCTGGAAATTATTCGGTCGTCAAAGGAACTTGAAATTAGTTCCATGGATTCGTGTAGCGCCATCTTGCTAAAAATATCCTTGACTCAGCTCTATATCGTCCAGTTGCTCAACAAACTCCATGAAAATCAGTCGGTACTCTGCAGTGTTCACAGTCTGGTTAAAAAAAAAATTGGCCCTTTTCACTCACCAGATATCCAGTTGTTTCCAATCTGTTTACCAGTCCCAGTATTGTGTTTCTTTTGGGAGGATTGCGAACCCCAAATTCTCTCTGGTATGCCCTTTGAGTAGCTGTAATTGAATTCGTAATCCAGTATTGCTTCGCAAGGAAGAGTCATTGATTTAATGTGTACTGCATTTTCACGTTGACACAAAATGTCGAAAACAGCTGCCAACAATAGGAATAAAACATAAACATCTGCGCATCTAGTGACAAGGAATCGAAACTCCAGAACATTCTGCTTAATTTGGTGCTAAAATTGGGTCAGTGCTGTCAACAGTAGGAATAAAACATACTGTAAACATCTGCGCATCTAGTGACAAGGAATCGAAACTCCAGAACATTCTGCTTAATTTGGTGCTAAAATTGGGTCAGTGCTGTCAACAGTAGGAATAAAACATACTGTAAACATCTGCGCATCTAGTGACAAGGAATCGAAACTCCAGAACATTCTGCTTAATTTGGTGCTAAAATTTGGTCATTGAATGAATTTCCAACGGAATAATTAAAGAAAGAAATGTGTCAGTTCTATATAAATCACTCTGTATTATATTATATTATATTGTATTGTATTGTATTATATTATATATTATATATTATATATTATATTATATATTATTTTATATTATATTATATTATATTATATTATATTATATTATATTATATTATATTATATTATATTAAATGTTCTTCTTTTTCAGTCATATCGTTGTCATAAAACTTATCATGGAATGGATGATTGTGAATTCGGCGCAGCTTCATGGAATGTTCGCATCTCTCGGCTGTCAAATAGGAGATAAATACAATGTCAGCAGTGACTGTCTTCGTAAGTATTACAATAATTCTGCAGATCATACATATAAATCCTTAATTTGTCTTATAAATATAATTCTAAAATGTTTAAAGAGTCGTCTAATTATTATCTACTGTATGTATATAATTATTATCTCTATATCATAAGCTATACAATTCAATGAAATTAAGGGGATCTGATTATTAAAACCAGAAGTTTACAAATTTTATAGGCTACATTAATTATTTTGATCTTACTCTATAGTTCTACATTGTTGCTGCACATGGGACACGCGTTTAAGGAGCATCAGAGGACTTGTAGTCAGGATTATTTTGAAATGTGTATAGTTTCAGGGTATGAATAAAATAAATTAAGTTCTGCAATATTGCCCTTGTTATTTTCACTTGCAGTTAGTTATAAATGCATAAGTGAAATGTGGTTATACTAAGGTCACTTGCTTACATATAAATAGGAAAATAGGCGGTAAACGTGATCCTTCAATCAGAACTCGTACTATGAGGTATAACTCGGTGACTGATGACTTCGTAACACTACACGGTAGATCTACCAATGCCAACTCCAAATTGCACAAAAGCTTAAAATACCGGTAATCAAAATAGTGATTGATTCCCTTTCAACATATCACTATTCATTTATTCGTCAATGATTTAAATGAAATAGCTATCAATTATTTTGGTAAAAAAGGAAGTTAAATGATCTTACTTGAAAACGAAAACGTGCAATGGCGATTTAGTCGTAATAAAATTCGAAAATGTAGATGATTTTTGTATTAAGAAGAATGAACTAACAAATGGAACAGTGAAATTAGTATCGATGAAACATCTCTTTACTAAGCCAAATTGATTATTGTAATATGTAAAATTATTTATAATTTTTGTTGTTGCACATATTGTCAAAGTGCTGATCTTCCAGATGAGAAAAAACCGATATCTTAAGTGTAGGAGATCATTGCCGAATGTGCATTAGGCCTACAGCTTCCTAATATTTGTAACACGTGTAAACCAATTGTTTTTACTTTAATGAACCTGAAGTAAAGTCAGATATTTTTTATAATTTATATAAAATTAATATGTTCGATTTTCGCAAATATAAAAATTTTAGAAATAACTGAGACGCTCTTTGGAACAAGAATTTCACTACAAAATCTTGAATTTGAGATACATTTTAAATCTCGTATAACAGTATTGCGCAGAAAGACATTCAAATGTTTCTAGATGGTGCTATATTTTTTGGAGGGAAATAATGTTTTGTCAGGCGGGAGATATGTTGTTAAGGATTCATTAGGTATATTTTGGAAACTGTTCCCTTGATATAATTAGTTTGCGCGCTTCTGATGTGTTGAGTTGCTTGATTAAGATGATGAATATTTTAATAACATCTGTCATTGCAATATTACTATCAAATATAATTTAAAAAATAGAAGATTTTTGTTGCTATTCAGTGACCCTTCATGTTATGAAATAATTATTTCTCAGTTCGTGAATTATAGCTAACATTGCTCCAGAAAGAGTGACGTTTAGTGTGAAATTTCCAACGCATAAATAATAAATACATAATCAAATAATTGTGTAAATAGGTAAACATATTATTAATTAGTATTGTCATTATTTATTATTATTATTATCCAAACCCGTGTGCTTGTGTCTTGAAGGCCTCTCATACCCATAGCATTCTTTTTCAAGTTCTTTTTTGTTTTATTTTCGTATTTTTTATTTATGGCTTCCATTCATACAGTCATTTCGGCCATTTCTGTCCACAATTTTAAGTAAATGTCCTCACCAATTTAGAGTTATGTTTTCAATTCTACATAATGATACTTTCATTATCATTCATTTTCTTTTTAATGTCTATATTTTGTATGTGTTCTAATCTCTAGATTTTAGCGCTTCTGTGTAGGTAGTCTATCTCTATTGCTATTATTTTTCTCTTAAAATCTACAATAAGTACCCAGATTTAGTTACCATAGCAAAATATATGTGCTTATCCCTCCATCTTGACTTTATAGAGGATATAATTTTCTTATTTGTTCTATTCTTTAACTTCATGCTTTCCAAAACGTACTTTTCTGTTTTTCCTATTTATCCTTACCCCAAAATATTTAGAATGTTCAGTCTTTTGTATTTCTTCTCCTCTCACCAATAAGTTTTCGTTTTTATTACAATTAATGGCCAAATACTCATTTTGTATCATCTTGTATTAGGGAGGTCAGGGATCTGATCCCGGCTATCCAGACTTGGATTTTTCGCAGCTTCCAAAATACTGCCAGATGAATGTTGAGATAGTACCAATTTAAAGGACCATGAATGGACTTCTTCCCAATTCTATGTCGTCTTTCACCATCACTTCTCATATACATCGTGTCTCTAAAAAAATGCCAACACTTACATGGGTAGTGATTGAATACAGAACATCTTTTCATTGCTTTAAAATAAGGTAGGTCATGCTATTTCTACAGTTATAGTGAATTTGTTTTCATCTCCTTTGTAAAATGGCTACAAGGTTCAGCATGGAGCAAAGACGAAACATTGCGGCAGGGATGGAAGGTGTTTCAGTCCCCCACACTGGTTCACAAATCGTATGAAGCCTACTTCAACAGTGATCCACCATCTAGATTTACCGCATTTATAAGTTGACCGAAACCAGCTCAGTTGCTGACAATTATAAAGCGAAGAGCAGTCAACCACGTACAGGCCGATGCCTTGAAAACATAGTTGTTGTACAAGAGGCTTTCTTACGTAGGTAGTCCAAGCAAATCAACAAGACGATACAGTGCAGAATCTGTCTCTCCAGATCAACTATATGGAAAATCTTGAAGGATTTTGGGATACAGCCATATCATATGCGACGAAGATGCATTGGTAGAGGAGGACCAATTCAATGGCCAGCACGTTCACCAGATATTCCTGTGATTTTTGGCTGTGGTGTATGCTGAAGGACCATGGATAAATTATGAAATTAGTGTATATAAATGTGAATCACTATCCATATAAGTGTTAACATTTCGTGGAGCTGCACAATCCGACATCTTCTGCGATAGACATGCCACCCATCTGTGAAGTAATCCTCTGACAAACCTATCCTTTAGCGGGCATTACTGGGGTCCACGGTATTATGGAGAAATCCGAGAAAAATTATATTGCCAAATAAAAAATAATTTCTGGAATTATTTCCTGGGCTCTGACACACAAAGCAAGAACATATGCAAGGTTAGTCTAATATGTTATCGTGAATTTTTGTACTCCACCAGTATTATAACCATCGTTATTTATTATCCTTCCACACAAACTTTTTTAATCTCATTCGATCTACAATACAAATATGAGAAAAAAGTGGGAAACTGTATGTGTGTAGCAACGACCAGAGTATTATGTTATTAGTGTGTGTTTATGTTATGTGTGTATGAGTGAACGGTTAAAAATAAACTTCTTTCGGAGATATTTCCTTCTTAGATCAGACTTTACTTCTGTATTTAATTCTGGAAATAACTACATGGAATAAAATATTTAAAGTTTGTGATAAATTCTTAATTTCAGCAATTCTAGACGAAATCTTAGGGAAATTACTATTAGAAGACAGAACTCTTCGCACTTTTCGTAGGGCACTTGGTTTCTCACAAGTTATTAAGAAGGTAAGTGGATCATCTATGACAGAAATGTTAGTTCGCAATAACATTTCTGTTTTTATTATGTATCAGTAGAAAAACTATTCTTTATTCTATGTACAGATGTATCTTTTGTGCCGGTTCTTCAGCTGTCTGACACCATCCGGCGAGTAGCGATGTGTCACTGATGGGCAGAAAGTTGTGTCAACTCACGGAACATTTAACTGGTTCTTCGGTACTATACTTGTTTTTTTTTAAGGATGGGACATGACAGGAGCGTTGCGATCGGAAAAAACAACTGAATGTCACACAGCATGGTAGGCCTGTTGCTTTGGTAACAACGGTTGAGTTGCCAAACTCAGAGAGGTGTGAAAATTATTACAATAATCTTAATTTTAAAGGTTTTTTAATAGTTCCTTCACAAATATTCATTGAATTGATGAATATTGGTATATAATATTACTATACTGATGTAGGATATATTTACTACTAACAATGCCGAAAAGCATTGTTGTACATTGGTATTTTTCTTATTTTACAATTGTTATGGGAATTCAGAAATTATTACCTATATTATGTTGGCGGAATTGGAAACCTCAAAAATTAATTAAGAAATGCTTTAAACAAATTGTTCTTTGCGTTTACATTGTTGTGAAGGTTCAAATGAACGTATACATCTGTTTTGTGCATATAATTTTTTATGTTTCCAATTCCGCCAACATAATATAATAATTTCTGAATTCCCATAACAGTTGTAAAATAAGAAAAATACCAATGTACAACAATGCTTTCCGGCATTGTTAGTAGTAAATATATCCTACATCAGTATAGTAATATAGCCTATACCAATAATCATCAATTCAATTAATATTTGTGAAGGAACTATTAAAAAACCTTTAAAATTAAGATTATTCTAATAATTTTCACACCTCTGTAGTTGCCACATGGCGAGTGCTTAATAGCTCTCTTGGCGACATTTATTGTGCACACAATGTTAGCATTGGTACGTTTCGTCTTTGATTCTCTGTCGATTTTTGTATTGTTTTCTTACCTTCGCGTCAATTGTCAATGAATGTTTTAACGTCAGCCATCTTAACGACAATTGCTACCTTCCATCAGCTGGTGGCATGGTAGTCCATATTGGCAACATGGCACTGTAGTTCCAAGCTCGGCCGCTTATCTGTCATGTCCCATCTTTCAAAAAAACAAGTATAGTTACAATTCTGTATCACTAAGGCCTGTTTCACAATGTACTGGGTGTCTGGCTCAGGCTTTTCATAAATAGGCGCCTACACAACACGAATAGAGATGCCTTGCAGACGCTATGTTCGGTCCAAGTTTGTCGAGTATAAGAAAACCCGAACTTCGCTGTGGAGAAGCAGATCTGTTACGTTCGTCCGAACTAGCCTTTTGAAGTTGGTTGCCTTTCCTTTCTCTCCCATCTCATAATGCTTTAGCTGCGTAAGAATTTTAGAACAAATCTTGTGATGTTTTATTTAATTGTAACCGCAAATAATTTTATTACAGAAATGTGATTACAGATACACAGAAATATACATAAGTAAATCACAATCTCTGTTTACTATACCAACTTCCGACAGAAAGCATATATATAGTTTATATTCTTCACTTAATTTTCAAATAAATCACAGTTGCTCGGTAATAATAGATGTGTGATTATAGGGATGATAAAAGTATTATAACATGAACACATAATATAAAGTAAATTGTTTACGTCCATAAAAATAAACGATTTCATTTTCATACTACACACCATTATAACTTACAGTAGTCAATCTGTCTATAAATAAAATATTCATTTCCGTAATGTACAGATATGGAAATAAAATTTGGAGCTCCCTTATTTATTTATTTATTTATTTATTTATTTATTTATTTATTTATTTATTTATTTATTTATTTATTTATTTATTTATTTATTTATTTATATATTTATTTATTTATATATTTATTTATTTATTTATTTATTTATTTATTTATTTAACTAGCTAGCTAGTGAGTACAAATTACATTTATAAAACAAAAAATCTGAAAGTTAGAATTTATAAAACAGTTATATTACCGGTTGTTCTGTATTGCTGTGAAACTTGGACTCTCACTTTGAGAGAGGAACATAGATTAAGGGTGTTTGAGAATAAGGTGCTTAGGAAAATATTTGGGGCTAAGAGGGATGAAGTTACAGGAGAATGGAGAAAGTTACACAACACAGAACTGCACGCATTGTATTCTTCACCTGACATAATTAGGAACATTAAATCCAGACGTTTGAGATGGGCAGGGCATGTAGCACGTATGGACGAATCCAGAAATGCATATAGAGTGTTAATTGGGAGGCCGGAGGGAAAAAGACCTTTGGGAAGGCCGAGACGTAGATGGGAAGATAATATTAAAATGGATTTGAGGGAGGTGGGGTATGATGGTAGAGAATGGATTATTCTTGCTCAGGATAAGGACCAATGGCAGGCTTATGTGAGGGCGGCAATGAACCTCCGGGTTCCTTAAAAACCAGTAAGTAAGTAAGTAAGTAAACAAAACTGTATTGTGTAAGTTTCGTTTACAACACACTGCTCATGTGCAGTAAACAGGAATCCTGTATATTTGCTACTTGTGGACAGTCGTGTGAAATTGTTGCCTACATACACGTGTTGCAACAAAACTCGCTCCAAATTTTAATTTCGTGTCTGTACATTATTTTAGCTTATAGTCCCTAACCTTTTTCTTATTTATACAAGGTAGGCCCGGGAAATATTACATTTTATATTGGTAATCATGCAGTTAATAATGGATTTTTCCGTCAATTGTTTTGCCCAAACAAAAAAACTATTAATGTCATTTTGTTATCCATGCATGAACCGTTGGTCGCAGATCTGCCGGGGCAGTGGAAGCATATATTCGTGAAAATAGTGTTATTTTCGCGCATCGTGAGTTATGACGTGAAGAGAACCGTCATCACCGTATTCCGGACAGAAGAACGATATCCAAGTGGGTGAATTAATGGAGAACAGATGGTTCAGTCGTGAATACGAAACATGAGGGGCCATATATAATAATTCAGCCGTTTCAACACAGGAGTGACGTGATACTGGGAGATCGAGAATCTAATCAAAGCTGAGTATGAATTTCTCATTGTATTTTCGATATTTTTTTCGTCCTTAGAGAACCAAGCAAAACATGCTTGCAGTATTAGTGTCTAAACAACAGAACGTATGATCCGTCCCAGGAATCTGTAGAGTAGAAAGACGAAACAAGACCTTTGCGCAAATGGAATGTGGGAGGGTTAGGGACAATGATCGCTCTGGGGGAGGTGTCGGTTGAACGAAGCCCGCTGTCGCTTGCAAGGAGAGGATCATTTCTATGTGAACTATACTCTACCTTCTACCACGAGCATCTTACCTCTTACAAGCAAACGTTCTCATGGGGGCAGATAAAAAAGTTAATTTTTTTCTTGCACCATTTTAATAATGTCAAAAGAAGTGCTTATACAAATTTTGGCCACTCGACGCAATTACGAGGCCGTCCAGAAAGTGATTTTGTCTGGGGCCATTTACAGAAAAAAACATAATTGCATAGAAATATTTATTGAAACAGATACAGAAATTGCTAATCTAGTCTTTCAGGTGAAGCTCCCTGTAAAGCAGATTTGAATAATTTCAAGGGTAAAATTGTTCCGGGATTGTGTGAACTCGTTGTGGGTGTCTGGCGTTTCGTCAGCCCACGCGAGTTGTGTGGATATAAAGGGAAAAGTTGAGACGGTGTCGGGTGGAGTTCCCGGGTAGCTCAGTGGTAGAGCGCTGGTACGTTCAACCAGAGGTCCCGGGATCGATACCCGGCCCCGGAACAATTTTTCCCTTGAAATTATTCAGATACAGAAATTGTTGCGCTATTTGTCAACATATCCCCACTGGAATTGAGACATTTGTCATACCATGGGATCAATTTTTGTGTCGTAGAAGTCGGCCGCCTCAGATCGGAACCAGCGTTTGACTGCGTCTGCACCTCTCTCTGTCGATCCCATGATATGACAAATGTCTCAATTCCGATGGAAAATGTGTTGAAAAATATCTCAACAATTGTTATGTCCGTTTCAATAAATTTGTCCAACGAAATTGTGTTTTTTTTTCTGTTAGCGGCCCCTGGCGAACTTATTTTTACAGCCCTCGTAATTGCTGTCGAGTGGCCAAAATTTGTATAAGCACTTCTTTTGACATTATTAACATGGTGGAAGAAAAAATAACTTTTTTATCTGCCCCCATCAGAACGTTTGCTTGTTAGTGGCATCGAGCTGATGCTACCCGCAATACACTCCGACACAGATAGACTCCGCCCCCATATGCGTGAAGTTACTCTACAGATTCCAGGGACGGATCATAGTTCGCAAGAATACACAATCTTCTTCCCCATACCTCCCATTAGTTTTTTTTTTCTTTCCATGTTGAATCTTTCGTACACTACTTTTAACACTTGAATATAAATAATTGAATATAATATTTTTTTCTTTGTCCATGGCAGGGCAATTAGCTTGTCGTTATTCACCTCGACTCAACAAGCATCCTAATAGATGTCGCTAGTGTCGAGAAGCTCAGACCACTTAGTTCGTCAGAAAATATCCAGAGTTCACCACTGGCGGTGGATCCACATTACATTCGTAATGAATAGACCGCGGGAGTGCGGGCCCTATACGGCGATTGCAGTTGGCTATGCAGACGGGTATAGAGTATGACGTAAGTCTCTCTCGCCTTTCGCCGTACTGTTCCGTGCATCGAACCCGAAACATTCAGAGTGTCATACTGAAAGTTGCGTATTTGAAATGACACATATTACAATGCCTAAAACAACTCGTTCACGAAGTGCAATACTAAATAATTTAGTGGAACAATTCTGACGCGATATATTTAGGTTATTGTAGAAGGAGAAAGTGTTGTATGTGTCGTGTGTAATTTCAGATTATTACGAACTAAGAAGTACTATTTTGAAAGACACTGTAATAGTAAAACACACAAGGAAAATGTTGAACGCAATTCAAACAAAAACCTATCGAGTTCAAATGGTGGGTCACAATTCAATATAGTTTTATGTAACCTGGTACACACAAACATTCCATTCAGAACTTTGGACAATCCCCACTTTAGATCATTTCTGGTAAAATACACAATTCAATATATTCTAGAAGTAACAATACGTAAAGAATATTTACCCATTTCGTACCAGAATACGATTGCCAAAATTCCAGAAAGCGTGGACGATCAGAAAGTATATGTGGCAAATGTGGTGGTCGGTGTAGTTTCCGAGAACTGTGTTGGGAAGAAATTTGCTAACTTCAGAGAAACTAGAAAAGGTAAACCATGCAACTATTGTCCAAGTTTTTTATAAGGCTGTGCGGCTTTTATGGCCGGAAAGGATTAAACATAATAATGTACTTCTTTGTGTCACTGATACAGCTCCATATATTATTAAGGCAGCATAACAACTTAAAGAGCGGTATTCCAACACGGTGCATTTAAATTGTCTGGCGCACGGACTGCAAAATTCCGTCGACATCGCATCAATTAGATGAGTACGAAATGTATGATTATTGTATGTATGCAATTCATATACTCAAGACTGTACTTCTGAAGCACGCACGGTGAGCTGCTTACCTGAGAGTTCATTACACTCGCCACGGAACGCTCCAGTCATACTTAACTTGACGGTAAAGGGCCCGCACTCCCGCGGTATAGTAATGAATAATGATAATAGAGAATTGTTGGGATGTCACAGGGGAACCGGAGTACCTGGAGGAAACCCATGTGCTGCCTGGACCACGGACTTGCCCAACACAAGTTATAAATGCAGGGTCATCAACCTGGGCCCCGTGGCAGCCTCAGTAGCTAACGTTCTATAGCTTTCTGATTCTAAGTGCACAAATGTTATTTCTGTTTTCTTCACACATGAAGGATGTGCGGTAGTCTTACAGTTAACAGAATTTGAACTCTTATTGAACCAGTTAAATGTACCGTGATTTCAGTCATCTTCTGCCCAAAAGTGGTTCAGCATTGTAAACACAGCCAGATCCTATCTGACAGACACGCGTGAAAGAACGCTGCTAGTGGAACGAAAATTGATAATCAAGAATTTAGTTTTTATTTATTTTATTTTCTGGAAATATATTTTAAAGTTTCCGTAATGAAAATAATTGATATCAGTATATAATAGCCTCAAAATTGCTCATATAAAAATTGAAAGGTCATTTGCCCGAACTTTTCAAACTATTGGTAAGATATTAATAACAGATGGATGATTCGAGATGTTACGAAGAATCATGGATAGTGAAAGATTGGAATTTGCTGTTGGCAACAAGAATTCCAAAAAGATACAACTTTTCACTTTACAGTAATAGGACGATTATAAAATTTTTACCACATACGACAAATTGAATGAAATTGTTAATAATGCTCGGAAATTTTAATAAAAGATAATATATTGTAATGGTTTACTTTCTGTATCTTCCCGTTTATCATTAATTGTTTCTTTTTATTTTTCTTCCTTTATCTATCTTTGTGTTTTTCTTTATTCGTCATCCTTTTTTTTATCTGCCACCCTTTTCTTTATCCGCTATCCTTTTCTTTATTCGTCACCATTTTCTTTATTTGCCAATTTTAATCATTACCTCTTGTCATTTTGTTGTCCTTCGTATTATATTTCTTTTTAAATCTCTTCCTACACTTCTTCCTTACACTTTCATTCATTTCTTTTCTCACTTTCACATTTCTTTCTTCTCCCTTTAGTCTTTTTTCGCTCCTTTTTTATTTCTCTCTTCCTTTCGTCTATCTTTCAGTTCTTAACTGTGTAGTCTGTGGTTTTCTATCTCCTGATGTAACAGGATCCATTCTTTGGCGTTTTTAATGTTCTGAATTGTTTGTGTACTGTTTGGAATCTCGCGTGGTGTGATTTTACATTCCTCTTGAACAACGGCGACACTAGCATTTTTTATTTCGGAATTCATTCTGGTGACCTGAGCGCCATCACGGGAGGTAACATTCTTTTGTGCACCACACAATTGCAAGTGTTCATTATATTAAATTAGTACTTACTGTACGGTACTATACTTCTTTTTTTGAAAGATGGGACATGACAGGAACGTTGCGATCGGAAAAACAACTGAATGTCACATAGCGTGGTAGGCCTGTTGCTATGGTAACAACGGTTGAGTTGCCAAACCTACAGTTCGCACGTGGCGAGTGCTTAATAGCTCTCTTGGCAACATTTATTGTGCACACAATGTTAGCATTGACACGTTTCGTCTTTGATTCTCTGTCGATTTTTGTATTGTTTTCTTACCTTCGCGTCAATTGTCAATGAATGTTTTAACGTCAGCCATCTTAACGAGAATTGCTAGCTTCCATCAGCTGGCAGTCCATATTGGCAACATGGCACTGTAGTTCCAAGCTCGGCCGCTTAACTGTCATGTCCCATCTTTCAAAAAAACAAGTATAGTAAAGGAATTATGTACAGTAGTGGCAAAAAAACCGGACCGACCCTTGTAGCTGATTTCAGAGCCTTGTTCACTCCAGAGCACGATAGACTGGTAACTAAGACTTTCGTGGTTCGAATCCTGCCTGGGAAGGAAACTTTTTTTTGTTCCTTCTTCAAATTTATTCCCAATACTTTTCGATTGCTGGTAAAATTCATGTTCTGGGAATAATAAGTTAATTAAAATCGAAAAGTATTGGGAATAAATTTGAGTAAGGAACAAAAAAAGGTTTCCTTCCCAGGCAGGATTCGAACCACGAAAATCTTAGTTACCAGCCTATCGTGCTCTGAGTGAACAAGGTTCAGAAATCAGCTACAAGGGTCGGTCCGGTTTTTTTTGCCACTACTGTACCTCCTAGACGCAAAGCAAAAATAAAAATATTGAGTTAAAATGTACTGGTAATCAGTACCGTAATTAAGATTAAATCACAGAAACTCTTTGTTTAAGCTATGGAGCAATTGCTAAGGAAAAGTTGTGAACTGAATGTAACAATAATTAAAGTAAGAGTAAATTTGATTGGGAATAATCTGAAACTAGTTTTAGTAAAACTTTCAATATTTGTGTAAGATGAAGAGAAATAGAAAAGTGGGTAGCCTACAGGTAGGCTATGGTAAGTAGTTTTTTTTTTTTGGACATGCATGTTGTTATTTGTGAAAGAGTTCTGGGTAATTTGAATATTATGAATCGTAGTAATAAAAAAAATATGAACACAAATATGAATATTCAGAAATTTTAATACATAAATGTGTGTGATATGTCTGTACTATTTTCACGAAATACAAAATATGTATAACTCCAGTGACTTTGATATTGTTATTCGTTGAGAAAGATTAAAGCCTTTTTGTGGAAGGGTTGATTATGTGCAATATTAATATTAACTTCGTTTTATTCCAGGATCTACTGCCACTTCTTACAAACGTTCATGAAGCAAAAGTTATAGATGCAACTGTGAAGTAAGTATTTACAAAAATATTCTAATGGATAGTAAATAGTTTTTCATGTTATATCTCTAAAGAAGTATAAAATAAAACGAAACTTGACCTTGTGATTATAGAATTTATGCTCCTCTTATCTTGAAGTGAAATCGAGTAATGTTTATCTGTTAACCATACAAAAAAGTAAAGTGTTTCGAGAATAATAGTGACTTATTATAAAGAAATAATTTTCTTCAGCAATTTCATGTTTGTTAAAACATTAGTAACCTTTCTTTTATGTTGCTTATGGATTATTCCATGTGAAATAACTCTCAAGATGTGAAAGGAAAAATTTATATTTATTAAATGCTACATATATAAGTAAAAATAAAATTACTAACAAGAAAATGATACCCGTACATTAATAATATTTATTTAAAAACGATTAAATATCACTGAAACATAACTATCACAGAAATTTTATATACGAACAAACAAAGAAAGCCTTTTGTCTGTCTGTTATCACTAGAAAGTAAGGACACCTAACTTATTGAACAACAGAAGTCCGTTTTTTATACATCTTGATTACACACTTAACACTTTATATCACTTAAGAATTTAGTTATAACAACAACTTTCTAATGCTAAAATGAAAACTAATTAGTAGAGGACCTAGTTGATTGGTTTCGACTTCGTGTTAGTCAGTCGAAACTAGTTAACTTGCCCTTAGTTTTCATTTTAACATTAGAAAGTTGTTTATTATAACTAAATTCTTACCTAACTCAATTTTTTAGTTAATTAAGTCTGTTTAAATAGAATAATATAGGCTATAGATGTCCATTCATTCATTCATTCATTCATTCATTCATTCATTCATTCATTCATTCATTCATTCATTCATTCATTTTATTCCATAGATCTTACATGAGCAATGAAGCTTTAAGATGTGGAACAAGTCGAAATTTTACAATATTACAATTACAATTTTTACAAATTTTTATAGTTTTACAATTTAGTAATTTTCTACAATTTTTACAAATTTCTGCAATTTTTTACAATATTTTGGCGAGATGTAGTGAGATGAGGTGAGGTCCGAGGATTCGCCAAAATATTACCCGGCATTTGCCTTTTGGTTGAGGAAAACCTTGGAAAAACCCAACTAGGTAATCAAGTCAAAGGGGGTAATCTAATCAAAGGGGTTGACGCCAAGGACTCGCCATAGACCATCTGGCTTCAGTCCCACGGCTGTGGAAAACCTCGGAAGAAACCAAAGACCAAAGGGGGATCCAACCCAAGCCCGAACGCAGCTCCGGATCAGCAGTGGCGTAGCATGAAATTTTGAGCAGGGGAAGCTAACTCATATTGTCTTTCATGCAATATGAGAAAACGTATTACAAAAATACAGTCTTAGAATAAATAGTAGTCAATTTCAAGTCAGCAGTCGAAGATTGGTTGGAACCTCGTAACACCAATAAGGCATGACCTCAAATGATACGTAGTAAAGTATGATTTCACGATTTACACATGATTTCACGGTTTACACATATCTCTTAACAAATAGATACGTATACGTATAACATTAGCTCACTCCCTGTCATACTTAGAGAAATCACAATATTAGTATCATTACGTAAGTATGTGTCTGTCTTTTGGTTGTGTCCTTCATTGACATCAAGGGAGTCGGTTATTTGTTTTTTAAATCACACTTTTGTTCGTAAGTCAATCTTGATAATACTATTGTCCTAAAAATTCAAGTAAATTAGTGTCAGGAACTGTTATTTCGCTCATTATTTATTATATCAGCCACAATGCACACTAACACTTCAACTGAACACAACTGACGAAAAGGGATAACTCGGAAACTACTTATTTTAAATGTTAAAGCTAGCTTTTTGCGAGCCTTGCGACTAGGGTAGCTTAGTTAGAAAGGGATGGAAAATCTGCGGGGTGGGTTACACAGAAGAAACCAGTCTGCTTGGAAGCTGGTGTGTGCAGGCTTCTTGTTTACTGCTGCATCACAAATCATCCTGAGCTGCCGCATCACAATATTTAAAGTGTAAATATAACTATTAAAATTAATAAATAATTTTCTCCATAAACTGCAGGTTTATTATGAAATTATTATTAACTGGGAAAGCTGAGCTTTTTAGCTTACATTGACGCTACGCCACTGCGGATCAGCAGCCCAACTGAGTCTTTACTTTGTAATTTAAATTTAATATACATTGACTCTTCCTTGTTACACCCAGAATTTATTCAAAATTCTGTTTGGGCTTATAAAAATACAACAAAATCTGATTTCGTGAACATTACATCCAAAAAAATAATAATAATAAATGCAGTTCATCTCCTCTAAAGCCAGAAGTACTAGCTACTGAGACAGGGATTTCCAGAAAACTTTGTAAAAACTTTTATTTTAATCCCTAAAATTGGAGGCCAAAATCTAGGAAATGTAACAAGAACTAATTTAGTAAAGTTTGTTCTTTAGTTTGGTCTTGTCATATTTTCACAGGTTTCTGATAGTCCTACTTTCTCTTTTACAGAATTTTAGTGAACTTGACAATACCAGTAGAGTGCCTACTTCCAATCGACATAATGTCCAAAACGGACACTGGTCGGCATACAATATATGAACTCAATCAGTTGCTAATGTCTGGCAAGGATGCTTTTGTGGACTCTCGGAGCACTAGGGCTGTTACGGATTACATGAAACGGATTCTAGACAAGGTAATTATCTAATTAAAATATCTAGATTTACATGGTGCTTATAACATTTTGGACTATATGCAAAAATGTGTACCACCAATTGATTCTTTACATAGGTTTCAGTTATCAAAATTTTTTTATGAACAACCAGTATCACATAGTTTTCTAGAAAAAAGACTGATACGGGTGGTCTGAAACACCTCGTATTTTGAAATTGTGTTTATTGTCTGTTTTTTTATTGTGATGTCTAAGACGTCATTTTTGTTGCTACATAGGAGTGCAAATTATCGCAAGTGGAGTGCGAGAGCTTGAACAACTGTCTGCTATTGCTGCGGAACATCCTTCACATCCCAGAGAGTCGCATTCTGAGTCCTGGTGGCTCTTTGCACTGCAGCAAACAAAACCAGATTCTATGGAACCTTTTTACTCAGAATGTAGATAGAATTCTCATACAACTGATGACGTGTTCACAGAAGGTAAGACTGAAAATCCATTTCTTCTTCATTCTTCCTCTTTCTTCTTCTCTTTACTCCTCTTTATCGTTCTCTTCCAGAGAGACCAGAGAAGTGTCTATGTGAGCTCCTGACCTAAAGGTCATTTGTCTCACTTCGTTCACACTGTCCCACTGGAGGGACTTGAGTAAAGAGAGAAAGAACAGAAAGCCTAAATTAAGAGGCACAGTGTATATAAAATGGAGTGAGACGGACCACGTGGAAAACCACGAGACAGTTGGAATGTTACACATTTTTATCATTGGCGGTTCCTCGGGGAGGGAAGGGAGGAACGTCCTCCTCACATTTTCTTCTTTTGAAAGCAAATACCAAATGAAATATATGCCTTGAAATTCGAGAAAGATTCGATAATTTTTAAGTTCACAGCTATAAGAAAACCTCGATTAATCGAGTTTTAAACCACGCGCACTCATGTGCTGCTAGAAAACTGTGAGAAGGATGCGAGATTGTTTGTGTGGAGGAAAGTCAATCCATCCCTCCTTTACTGCAGTTAACACACATAGACAACAGCGTGCTAGCGGCCAGAGAAAGAAGCAGAGTTTTAAAGCAAGTAAATGAACGGATAAGGAGGAAATCCTCCTCTGAATCAGCGCATGGGCTAGAAATAGAAACCGACTGATCTTGCAGCAAGCTCGCTACCGCTGCCATCTAACGATGCTGCATTCAACCAGACTATAACACATCTAGGAGGAGACACAATAAAAACAGTTTTAACGTAAAGCTATGAAAGACACCATATAAACTTTTTTAAAAATTATAAATCAAAATATATTCATTGCACTTTCTATAAGCTATCTTCGTGGTTTGAAACTTTCGAGGATATCTGAAAGTTGAAGTTGGATTTATATAAAACAAAGAGGAAGTAGTTCTAAGTTAGTATTGCAGATCTTTGGCCTCTGAAATTCACTTCCATTCATTGTCTACTAAACAGGACAACAGCCAAGTTGTCAGTTTTGTACAAATATATTTGAAATTGAAGATACTGCAAACTACATTATTTTTAACATAAAAAAATTAATCGGCCATCGGCAGCTTTGAACAATAATGGTAATATGACTTTACAAGAACTGATATTCTTCAAAAGCATTTGATACTGAACTTGTAAAATGTATATGTGGCAACACAGACCACGTGGGTGTATGCAGTGTTCTCGCTTTCCTAACAGATTATTTCTCATTCCCATTTCCGTAAAACGGTTCCGGTTACGTGTTAGTAGCTAGTCTCTTCCAACACGTGTGATGCTGTAGTGTGCGTGAAAAATGCTGCGATGTTGTGAATTTCCTTGTAATTGTTAATTTGTGCAATTATTCAACAATGAATGGAAGTGAAAAAATATTATATTTTGGACAATTTAGGAAACTCAATTTACAAAAACAGATTATTGCTATACAAAAGGAAAGGCCAACCCTAACTCTAACTGATCTTACATGTATGCATATAGGCTAATTTGTAGCATGCTTCTCTCAAGAAGGTGTCATTTTGCGTTGTTAACTTCTTTCCTCCTCTTAAGAAATATGCAGGAGCCACCATTGATTTTTATCGAAAAATTACAGATATCTGTTTATTAACGTAAAAGTAAATTGAAAACTATTGTCATTACAATAACATACAGATTATTAAAGATCTTTATTTTCTGACTATTGTACATATAGGCTGTTGTTGATTGTTTGGCCAAACACCTGCATAGAATTGGAATATATCAGTCCCCTAACTACCCATTGTGCAACTCAAACCAAGAAATGGATTCGGAACACCTCAAAATCTGTGCTTCAGTGGCTGGCCATGATAATATCTTTGAAAAATATTGGAGTGCAAGAGGTCAAATGACTTTATTGTCAGACGCCTGGCATTAGAAAATAACAACAACATATAGGCTGTATTACCATTACACAATCCATTCCTGAGTAATCAACAGTTGAAGATATCTTGGCGCTGGGTCCTACACTTAAATCCAGGGGTGTACGCAAGGAAGTGTTGCTGCCCCTCCTCTTAACTTAAAAAAATAAATATAGGCCTATTTCAATATATTTGATTGTTTACATGGATTTTCCTGTTACGGTATGTAAAGTGTTACTTATATACAAATAACTGTTGACTAAATATATATAAGTTAAAATTTGTTAGAAATAGGTTGACTGTGAAAAAGTGACATTTCAAAGGTTTTATAAAGATATTCATGAATATTTTCTATTCGAACATAGAATAATATTATTAATATACCGTAACATAATAATAATAATAATAATAATAATAATAATAATAATACACGAAATTTAAAGTACCGATAATGTTAATTGTAAACAATTTTAATAGTAATTACCCCCTCTCCCATGACAAAATTCTGCTTACGCCACTGCTTAAATCTAATGTAACTCTGTTTTTGTTGAATGACTTTCTAGCATAGACGTTTTTATCGGTAGAGCCTACATACATATCTTCTAGTCTTCACAATAATTACATACATATGTTAAACGTAATATCCCGATAAACAAAGCCAATGAATGTACTAAAACGTTATGACAAGTTTCAGTTCGAGTTTTACCAATAAACTGGGATATTTTTCTTTCCAGGCATACTGGGGTGTAACGATGGTTCAGTTAATTGCTTTGATGTACAAAGACCAGCATGTTGGCACCTTGCAGAAGCTACTCAATCTATGGTTTGAGGCATCATTAAGCGAGAGTTCTGAAGACAATGAGAGCAATACTTCGCCACCTGTAAGTATACCCGTACTTCACTACCGGTACTGAATTCTGATTTTTACATTATCTCTGGATAAAGCTTAAAGTTTTTAGAATAAAATCTCACTTAATGTAAAAAACGTAATCCGCAATTATATGCTGGGTTTATTTTGCAATAGGCTATAAAAAGAACAAGACTATCGTTTGGAATACTGAGTGTTAGTAAGCCTGGTGTCAAGTAGCATTTCTTATAGAAAGGAATGTTCGAAGCTTAGGGTGATTTTTTGCATTTCTCGCGATACAGCCCTCCAAGCGGCTAGCGACTAGGAGTACTAGGAACAATAGACTGTGCTATATTTCGCATTGTTGTGAAGAAAAGGAGAAGTTGTGTAAACTGTGAAATGTTCGTTACTGGTTGTAATAAATGTTAATGGCTAAAATACAATAATTGGGGTAATAATATGGGACAAGGAGGAGACGTTTGTAGTGCTATAAATTGTAACAAAAAGAGGCCAGAGTTATCCTTCTTCCGAAAGATTCAGCAAGGTGAGTTTATAAAACATACTATATACTTCATGAAAATAATAAATAAACCTTATATAGCCTATTTAATATTTCATTTCATAATGGAAGAAAGGTGTTAATTTTTCCAAAAGAACACGATAACGAAAGTATAATACATTTTATGCTCGACCATGCCGAAATGTAGTAATTATACACCTGGTAGCAGACCTTTAATGTGTGTCATTAAAGTACACCTACTCATTAAAGGTCAGGTCTTTCAGCGAATGACGACTCAGGTTACAACTGTTCAGCCAATGACAGGTCAGCTTTCTACCGTTATAAAACCGCAAGTATCGATTATTCTCGGATATGCAATCGAAAGAGAATTAGCGAAAAGTCACGGAGGCTGGAAATCCAATACTGTCGCAGAAGGTTATGTTCTGTTACTATAATAATTAGCGTTAATTGTAAATAATATTCAAATAAATTCAATTTGTCATCTCGTTTTTCAATGTCTAATTTAATTTGAATGTTATCTCTGTAGGTTCTTATGGCCTAGCAAGGTCAATGTGAACATCTGTTCCTCGGAAAAAATCAATACTTTCGCGTCTGCGCACATCTCACAACATACGGGACATTGGCCAAGGTCAGATACAAAGAAAATTAATAATATCAAGTTAGAAATATGGTCGAGCATAAAAATTCGTATGAAATTCGCCTATAATGGTAATTAAGAAGCTCGTATGAAAATTATGAAACTCGCTTGCGCTCGTTTCATAAATATCCATACTCGCTTCTCAGTTACCTTCATTATAGGCTCGTTGCATAATGTACTATTGTCGTCTAAACGATTGATTAAATGGCAAACTTACTTAATTTGCCATTTAATCAATCATTTATATTTAGGTGTTAAAAGTTGTGCACCGCAAGATTTAAGATGAATTTTGTCGTCTGTTAGGAAGGGGTCTGTGATGAGGCGATAGTAACGATCAGAGTGGCTAGCAACTACTAAGTTCAACTGTCAATGAAATGAAATGCGCACAATGTGCATAGGATTTGTAGCTTAGTCTTTGCAGAAGTTTGTGAGCGAGGTTTTCCTTTCCCAGCAGTTTTCAGCGTGATATCGTCCACACGGCTTCTGTCACAGTTCACACACACATTCGTTGTTGGGTTCGTGATATCTCGTGGTGGCACAGATCTTATGGTGAAAACCATGTACTGCGTAACAGGTCACTATGTGTCTCAGTTCGTAGTTTGTGTTTCTCCAGCCTCTGGTTGTCATGGCGTCTGTTATGTAGAACTCGCTCCAGATGGCGTTCTTCTTTCCTCTGAGTACTTCAAGGGCTTTCTCGTATGCTGGGGTGTCCGGCATGCAGAATTGCGTTCTAATATCTTCGATGAAGAAGTGTTCCATCATTAGTTCGTATGTTAGTCGCGAGTGTGTTGTTCTTCCTGCTCCTAGTACTCTTTTCATGAAGGATGATTTGACTCGTTCAATTTTTCCCATGTCGCTGACTGTTAAGTTTCCCATATGATATTTAGTCCGTAGGTTGCTATTGGTGCTATAGCTGACCTAAATAAGGTCATTGCCGTTTTTGTTTCTAGTTGTTGCAGATTCTTGATATTGTACATAGCTTTTATTGTACATTCTACATTCTTTCTTGAATGTGGATTCTGTATGATTTTAATGTCGTTTGAAGTGTTACTCCTAAATATTTAAATTTTTGCACTACCTCAAGTGGCTCGTTCTGCAGTGTCAGGGTGTATTTTTTTTTCTTTGTTTGCCGCCGTTTCTGAAGTTCATTTGTTTTGTTTCTGGTGGTTTATCCGTAGACTATTTTCATCGGCCCATCTCACGTGTTTATTTAGGACCTGTTGTAGTTCTTCTATGTTGGACGAGCCTATTGCCATGTTGTCTGCGTACATAATCAACGATGCTGTGATGTCCTCTGTGATTTTTGTTATGTCAATGTCAACTGTCAATGGATGCATATTCCCTACGTATTGAGCTTCGTGACTGTATGTACTAGACTGTGATATCACTATCAACATCGTATTGCAAAGACAATTAGATGTTTAAAACCAGAAGTATATAATATGCCGTGTCGTTAAAATCACAAGTATAATATACCGTGTGGTACTTTAGTTATCAATGTTATCATAAACCTCTTGTGTCTGATCACAGCCGTGGTCTGACGTACCACAAACTGGACATGTTGTGAAAACTTAATGCAATAAAATTTTGTCGAAAAAAAATAGAGTTTTAATGTTCACATCTTACGCAACAATCCTATTCTTGTAATATAGCTACTGTTATTTTTTAACCAAGAAAAACCTGTCAACCTCTGTAACAATATTTTAGTTAGAAGATGTATTGTTCAAATGTATTTCAGGACCAAGGTTCTGGTGAATCTTCACCGATGTTGACTTCTGATCCCACCTCAGATTCTTCAGACACTGGAAGCAGCAGCAAGGACAATCGAATGCATATTCATAGCAATAGTAAGATGGACATGGATGGCGGTTCAGGGAAGCAGGTGACTGACTACAATAATTTTAACCGTTTCATTACATTCGATCTAGCGTTATTAGTACTGTGTTAAATTCAGTTTATCTGTTTTGAAATTGAGTGACACTTAGTCAAATAAAGATTGTTTCGTGAACACTTCGGGATTTAAAACTTCCTGTAAGAGTTACGTGAGCCTTGTTACACCTATGTGTTTCGGATTGTGCCTTGTACTTGATGCTAACACTTCAATACATTACAGAAAGAAGGAGCAGTGTGTGTATTTGTTTTTTTAAAATGCAGTGAAACTCTGTTAAGAAGCTTCTACATAGGCTATTTGAAATTTAAGTCAATATTTACTCTTAAGGCCCGCTCCCACTTAACAGAATCAAATCGAACAGAATTTCTCTTCGCAATGTATTTAAGGGTATATGTACGTGAACGACTACAAATATTATCAGAAAATGCAGGTTCTAAATTTCTAAAATTTTATAAGAAAATGAACTCACAATTGGACAAAAATTACAAGATACCGTACCACAGCAAGATTTATTAGAATCTTCATCATTACGATGTTTGGTGACGTATACACGTCCGTTGATGTGACATATTAATGAATTTAAATACTATTATAGTCACAATCATGCCATGGTATGAAAGATTCCCGCTCGAGGTTGTGAAATTTTTCTTTCATACCATGGCATGATTGTGACTATAATAGTATTTAAATTCATTTATTAGAACTTAAATATCTGATAAAAGTATAAAAAAAGATTACAAATATTTTTCAAACCAATTTTGTCAGAGTATGAAAAATAAAAACAAAGAAATTTTGCACTTATATAATTTGGTAACCATAAGATTGTTGTGGTCTCTCTGACATCTTTAATATTTTTCCTGCATGTAATAAACACTTATTTCTGTAAAGTAGACTACTCTCCGACATGTAGAGTTGTTTATTTTAACAAAATTAATTTTTTATGTGTCCTATGTAAAAAATATTAAAATTTACATACTTTTTTGGTACCTAATTTTTCTGTTTTCAAAGAAATGGGCATTATTGTAGTCTACCTTTTGCATAAATTCATTTTAAATCAGTGTACAAAAATTCAGAATTCTGTCTCTAATGGTTGCGGAGTTATGAAATATTATGTGTGAAAATTTTCAAATTTTGGAAAATTTAATTTAAAGTAAAATGTGAATTCTTAAAAATATTATTAGTAACCTTTTTTTATACTTTCATCAGATATTTAAGTTCTGATAAGTCTTGTTGTGATACCTTATAATTTTTGTCAAATTGTGAGTTCATTTCTTTATAAAATTTTAGAAATTTAGTGCCTGCATTTTCTGATAATAACTGTGGTCGATATACCCTTAAATGGAAGATAGCAGAAAGCGGCGCGTCAAATCATACCGAATCGAACAGAACAGAATTCAGATGGTAGAATATTTATTCCACTGCCGGAACAATTTCTTGTTTCGGGTGTGATCGTAAGTTCTCGAAGCCTTCGTGAAAAAACAAATGAACCATATCCATTCTTGGCGACTTAATTTGTTTACAATTGAAAGTTATTGCTGAAATAGTATGTATACAAAAATCACAATTTAATATGAACGAAGAAAAATTAATAAATCTCGTGCAGAATTATCCTCTTTTGTATGACAGCACAAAACACAAAAGTACTGTTCAGTTCGATTCCACTAGATATGAGCAGCAACAGACTTTTCGTTTTGTTTCGATTCCGCCAAGTGGGAGCGGACCTTTATAGATTTTAGGAGTCATATTCAAGCCGTACACGTTTTTAAGTCCCTCTAGCTTTGCTCGGAATAAGTACTTTTTTATATTCTACAATTTTTTTATTACTACATAGCACTTCCTGTTTTCTCATTAGCTAATGATTAACTGCTATTTTAAGTTACAATAATTTAATTGATAATGTTCAAATTAACTTCGTTAAGAAAATGTGTCATTACAGAAATACAGAGTGATTCTCACTTAATGTTGACATTTTTTTTAGTAAAATGATGTTCCTATGACTACTTACATTCTCCCTCAAAATTTATCTTGCCTACACTAGTATGGTACATAATAAAAATTACGGTATTAATTTCTTTATAGGTAGGTACTGTGTACTTGGTAGTACCTGTAGTTATGCTAATGAGAAATAAAATGTGTTCACTTGTAATATGAAGCACATAAAAAGTATAATACAGCGAAATTAGTTGGGTATGCTCTGGTTTTGTAGGAGCCGTTCCCGGCCAAGAGATGGCATGATCACCGGGAATAGTGCGTCTGCATTCTCGGCGCGCAAGCAATGAGTGACACTGCAGTTTCACTTTAGTTGTGTTGTGAGAAGTTGGCAGTGAAAGTTGTAATCTTAAAAGTTCAAGCTAAGTTTAAAGTGCTCCGTGTAGGCTACTGTTGTAATGATTTATTCCGCTATACTGGAGAATTAGCACGGTCACTTTGAACCTGCCGTTACGTTTAGCACCAAATTTAAGTAAATACACAATGTCACCAACATAAGAACGTGACGTTGGTGTGTGGCGTAGTTGGCGGGAGAAATTTTTTCTCTCTCTGTCTACCTCCTTCGTTCTGAACATTATTGAGAGATAGCACCACTGTTAGCGACAATGTGTATTTGCGTAAATATTGCGAGTAAATTATGACGAGTGCCTTAGATGAGAGGCTCGGGACAGAAACAGTTTTGCTGTAGCGCATGCGCGGACCTCTCATGCAGTGGGAGCGTGATCCTTACTTGAATTTATTTTTGCGTGTACTTGCAGATTAAATGATTGAGATCCCTTCTTGCTCCGGTTACAGGCCTTGCATTTACGAAGGTTATGTTATGTTAGGTTAGCTTAGCTTAGATTAGCTTAGCTTAGGTTAGGTTAAATTAGCTTTGGTTAGGTTAGATTAGTTTTGGTTAGGTTAGCTTAGCTTAGCTTTGGTTAGGTTAGGTTAGCTTAGGTTAGGTTAGCTTAGGTTAGGTTAAATTAGCTTTGGTTAGGTTAGATTAGTTTTGGTTAGGTTAGCTTAGCTTTGGTTAGGTTAGGTTAGGTTAGCTTTGGTTAGGTTAGGTTAGCTTTGGTTAGGTTAGGTTAGGTTAGCTTGGTTTGGTTCGTCCATGTAGTAGTTAAAATTATATAATATGACAGTTTTTGATTCGTAATATTGTTAAAAAATAATAGGCCTATAATGAAAGCGGTGAATAATTTCATGGTCCTTAAATTTTTTTTTCGTAAAAGGCTAGGTATTTTTCTATAGGCCAGAAATAAAACAGCAACGCCGTCATAATTACGTACTTTACGCTTTGGCGAACATTAACCGGAAATTTACTTTCCGTCATTTTAATTGTATTCCGTGAAACACATCTTTTTCCTGTTAATTTCCTTGTGATAACCTAGTTTATTATCTTATTACATCTTCATTTTCATTAATGCATTCAAAAACTGCCATTGTACTACATAAAACCTTGAACTTGACTAATGGAGTGAATTATTTAAGAATATAGTCGCGAATTTGACTACCACCATTTCGATTATATTTTGTTTGATACGGCTCGGTACGGCCCGGTGACTAGTGGCCAGCGAGTAGAGTCGACTATCGATATTGGTCTGCCGTGCGTATTATCCAGTTGTTCCATTTATTCATTACGTGAACGTACTTGTACTTATCTATAGTCTATACCGTTGCTTACGGGATTACACAAGCTGGCGCATAGCACGATCGAGAGTAGGTCTCTGTGAGTCATGACAATTTCTGCCGCCAGGTTCGCCTCTCTGCCCTATGAAATGATGAATGGTACCATTACAAAGCATTGTGCATCGAGAAAATAGTTCGATTAATTGTGCATTACTGATTGAGTACGAATATTATAAATATGCCAAGCATATTACAGTGTTATTTGAAGTTTGTTCTTCCAATTAATACCATAAAGTAATGAAATAATATAGCCTAGGCCTATATGTGATTTTATACTACCGGTATTGATGTTGATCGTGGTAAATTAATCCAATTTCACAGTGTTGTCTTTTGTATTGTGGTTCATAACAATTATAACAGTATGTGCGTGGAAATGTTTTTAAAATAATAAATTCTAGCTCATGATTTTAAGTGGTCGTTTCAATGGGAGGTTATATTGGAAAGATGATCACAAATGGATAATTTACTGCAAGATACAAGAACTGAATATAAGTGAGTGTTCCGTTGAAAGTGAAAGTGAAAATTTCGTTTTACAAGAGCTAAGTAGGCGTACACGCACTAAAATACTACAGCGTTTACTATTACTATGCTCAATAGATTAATCAGTAGGCCTATAGAAATGTTTTCACCACTGCAAGAAAAAATCGCGCAATAATTATACTTCTCAGTTATTGTGACGTCCGTATTTTTTTAAAAAGAGAGGGAAAAGTTAGGCCTTCTTGCAAATGCGTAATTATGAATTCAAGGAAATTAAAGATAATGCATTACCTTAATTAGTTGCAATATCTTATTTAATAACAATATTAATAATATTAGGTGAAAAGGGTAGGCTATAGTGCGTATATGTAAGATGTCAAGTTAATTTATTTCCGGAAATGTTTGGTGTATGAACTGAAGTACAGAGCAGACAGTCCCTCAGTTTATATGTAATATGTTTTAATATCAAGAATGACAGCCTTTTATTGTAATATAATTGAGGAGTAGAAGTTTGCAAATTACGTCTATTGTCCATAAAATATTGTACGAAGCATTTAATAAGCAATGGTGAGTCCTTTAAATATCCCAAATGTCAATGTCTTTTAAGTGTTCTGCTATGAATATATAGGGCAGAACAGCGCTCCGAGCGGCGGAATTGGCATTACGAGGGAACCACTTCAGACTCGTTTTTCAAGCTCTATGCGCCAGCTTGTATAATCTCGTAAGCAACGTTCTATACAATACACCAGTGATGTGCAGTCTACCCAAGCAACCCAAGCACGGCTTGGGCAGCACTGATTGATTATAAGAATCACGATATCTACGTAAATCCAATATTAAACTTTCTGTTTACTCATAAAGTCGTGAAACGTTTCTAAATACGTTTTGTTAATTGTAAGTCGCGTGATGGGGCATATACAATGCAACTATCAACTCATCTGGCTGAGAACCCAAGAAGAGTTATTCCAAACTAGGCCTACTTACAAAATAAGACCTAAAACTTATTAGGTCATAATTGAATTTGCATTCTTTCTTTAATTTTTAGAAATAATTGCAATATTACAGCTGTTAATCATATTAATTCATTGTAAGACGTATGAAACACTTAAGTTAGTACTGGTACATACTGGTACTCACCTGAAGTTACGTGTGACCAATTTGAAGTTTTCACTCTACCACTCCACAGTTAAGGCTGTAAGCTCTTTTCAATACGAAATGACAGTGACGCAAATTCCCGTGAACATTATAACGATATTATTAATCATAGGCTATTTCACAGACTACCACTACCATAGATATTTGTTACTTCACCTCTCCACAGGAAAAATAAGGAGTATGCCTAAGCTTCATTGGAGTATTTTATACCCCTGCATCATCATCATCATCAGCTTTACAGCTCAGTGTGGGCCTCGTATTTCTTAATGGTTTTTCTCCAAGCTGTTCTCTCCTTAACCAAACTCCACCAATTCTTTATGCTCAGTTTCTTTATATAATATAGCTTCCAACACTCCACTAAGTTGTACGAAAAAAGCTATTAGATCTAAACTTGTTACGCATGTGAAGGTATTTTTTTTAATTGGTTACCGGTATTTTACGACACTTTATCAACTACAATGGTTATATCGCGTTTTAATGAAATGAAGGTGATAATGCCAGCGAAATGAGTCCAGGGTCCAACGCCGAAAGTTACCCAGCATTTTCTGTTACTGGGTTGAGGGGGAAAACCCCAGAAAAAACTTCAACCAGATAACTTTCCCAACCGGGATTTGAACCCGGGCCCAATTATTTCACGACCAGGCGTGCTAAACGTTACTCCACTGCGGTTGACGTGAAGGTATTGAGCAGAATGTTCTTAGACAGGTTTCACTGTATTTTATCTGTAATTTAGGGACAGAATTGCGTACAAATAAATTCTACTTTTCTTAAATGTGTGTAGCAGTGATAGGTGTGTGCAATAATATTGACACTTGTTTCTAGTATTTCACAGAAATGCTGTTTGAAATAGAAATTTGGACATATTACAAGACTTTAACAACTGTTACTGTAGCTCACTGTTTGAAATTGTAGTTTACTTTTTATACTTGTATGTAAAAGTATCTTCAATGCTTAATTCCTTCATATAGAAGTTGACTTGTACACATTATTCATGGCCCTGCTTTAGTTTAGTCTGAAATAATTAAAATGTTGCCCAGCTCTTAACCAAACTCGCTTTCTTTCCTAATGACGATTTTTTTTAAATCTTCAAAATTATGAACGGATTTCTGACCAACTACAGTCGACCATAATGAACTCATACTTTTGATTTATCGGTAGTATTGTAAATTATAGTAGTTTGTATTTCAAATTTTGGTAGTATCATGGTAATGGAGAGTTACATAAAATAGCTAATTGTAAAAAATGAAGTTATTAATTATATAGGCCTAGTATTAACCAGTGGCGTAGCATGAAATTTTGAGCAGGGGAAGCTAATTCAAGTTGCCTTTCACGCAATATGGGAAAACGTATTACAAAAATATAGTTTTAAAGTAAATAGTAGTCAATGTCAAGTCAGCAGTCGAAGATTGGTTGGAACCTCGTAAGTAACACCAATAAGGTATGACCTCAAATGGTACGTAGTAAAATATGATTTCAAAGTTTACACATATCTCTAACAAATAGACACGTATACGTATAACATTAGCTCACTCCCTGTCATAGAGGAATCACAATATTAACGGGCAATAGATACAGTACATAAGTATGCGTCTGTCTTTTGGTTGTGTCCTTCATTGTCAGCAAGGGAGTCGGTCATTTGTTTTTTAGATCACACTTTTGTTCGTAAGTCAGTCTTGATAATAGAATTGTCCTAAAAAAATTCAAGTAACTTGGTGTCAGGAACTGTTATTTCACTCATTATTTATTATATCAGCCACAATGCACACTAACACTTCAACTGAACACAACTGACGAAAAGGTATAACTCGGAAACTATTTATTTTAAATGTCAAAGCTAGCTTCTTGCTAGCCTTGCGACCAGGATAGTTTAAGATACAGCGTATTCCGAATCTCACCGGTCTGGTGGCATCAATGACGTCACGTTGCAGCGAAATAAGGAACAAAACTGCTGGAAGGATCGATGGCTGTCATGGCAACTGTATAAGTTGTTGTCTGTGCTACGCTAGCAAAATTTTGCGAAATTTTCGTACTGCCATCTCGTTCCAAGAAAAGATAGCATAAACAATTTATTTCTTGAACCGGTAGTAATAACTGGTCCGTTGACATGTTCGCTCATAAGCCATTAACATATTGTTTTACGTTGTGCTCATTACAAACAATACAGCAGAACACACCACCATGACACAACTGTGCACGATGTTATTCGTCTGCTAATTCCCGCCCTATACAAGAACCAATCAGATTCACTGATGGCGGCTGATGGAGACTGCCACCACCTCTGCAAGTTGATGGCACCGGTGCGACACCGGTGGAGCATCAATGACGTCATCGGTGGAATTCGGAACACCGTGATGCCATCGGATTGCTCACTGGTGAGATTCGGAATACGCTCATAGGGATGGAAAATCTGCGGGGTGGGTTACACAGAAGAATGAGTGTAAGAAACCAGTCTGCTTGGAAGCTGGTGTGTGCAGGCTTCTTGTTTACTGCTGCATCACAAATCATCCTGGGCTGCCGCATCACAATATTTGACGCGTAAATATAAATTCTATTAAAATTAATAAATAATTTTGTCCATAGACTGCAGGTTTATTATGAAATTATTATTAACTGGGGAAGCTGAGCTTTTTAGCTTACATTGACGCTACGCCACTGGTATTAACCAGTATCCATTTTTGTAGTAACTTCAATCCATCCATAGAAAATGTGCTTCATAGTAACAAAATCAAGAAACATACTTATGTACAAAATAGTAAATTACAGAAAAAAGTTCACACTTGACATGTAAAAAGTTTTTATAGATTTCACGAGTAATGATATGACAAATTAGTGTTATCGAATATTTGTCTGCTCGTTGGTTACAGTTTCTGTTCACAGACTGCCGTCTAAAGGGAATGTCTTTCAGAATTGTTGCTGATGTGTGTACACGCATTTGTGTGCGTGTGTGTGTGCTTGCATTCTGCCTGTGATATGTTAATCTGATTCTCTGTCATGATATCTTCGTGCAGAATTTTATAGGTACATTCACATTATCCCTCAAAAATGAAGCAGAAACTCGCACAATGCTTAAATTATTGTTACAAAGTGAGTTCTAGCAAACATTCCCAGAGTTTTAGTCAGCCGACCAAAGGCAGGTGCCTTCATTACCGCCAGTGCTTGCACTCGCGAACTCACTGTACTTCGTCGGATTAAAACTTACGTACCTTGTACTAAACAACATCCAGTACTCGCTCTCCTCACAGCAGCATAAAAAACTCCTTCTCTCTCTTTCTGCATCCTCATGATTTTAGGTATCTGAAGTTAATTTAACCTTAGATTTAGCAAAGTACTTTGAACAGATGATTGTCAACATTTAATCATTTTGAAACATGTCAAATATTTTTTAATCTAATTTTGGTAAATATGGAAGAATGATAAAGAATGAAGTTTCCGAATTACCCAAACAAATTTAACGTAGAAAAATTCTACCACTCAAAATAAATAATGCATTGAAAATATCCAGTCTTTTTACAATAAGTATGAATCATGTCGAAGTGTTGAAAGTAATACGAATTTGTCTTTAAATTGAATTATTTTACAGTAAATATTTTTTTCTGTTTATTGATGTGTGAAGACAAACATAATTTTTTATAATTTCAGACTAAGGTTTGTCATATTTCCAATTTCACCCGTAGAAGGCCTTTTATTTCATTTTATTTTTTTAAACAGTTGTTGAAGTATGTCCATGCTTCTTATAGTCATTAGAAAATTGGCATTGTGATCTTGCCAGTAAATATTTGTGAGAAAAAAATTAAAATTTTGACTTCATATTACATTACTGTGAAATCTGAAAACAAGTCTTTATTTTGTGCGACTGACATGTTGTTTTCCATATTTGATGAAAGTGTCCCTAACAAAAGTTGTTTCTTTTTCGAAGATATGCAGTCACATCATTTCAGAATCCTACATTGAGGGGCGGTGGAGCTCCATCACCATGCGTTCATGTGATCGCCATGTTAGTATTACTCAACATAGAAAAGAGTTCTGTAAAATGTTGTAGACATATTTGTAAGGTATTAATATGCCACATAGCACGTGCCAACTTTATACACATACATCAACAAATTTAGTACAGTAACTTTTATTGTAATGATGTTAGTATTGCATTGTTTGGCGATCTATAGTAGCATGATCTTTAAATAATGCAAGCAAAATTTAAACACACAGACCAGAAGAAGACGAACTTTCTGTAATGTTACAAACCTAAATGTTTCGCAAAGACAACTGTCCACGGCAAACCATGGCATGTGGGTCACATTCACTCTGAATCTATCTGAGTGGAGCACGAACAGTGGACACATTTAAATTTTTAATTGCAAATTTATTTTACAACAAAATTTAATCACACCGTAAATACAAGTTTCGGGGTTCTTTATGATGAAATTCGCTGCATTATTTTTGGGGGGACTACCTCTGTAATTACAGTGTTGTAAAATAAGTTTAATTATCAAGAACATCCTAAATATACGCAGGTTGTCTTGATAATCCATTTTGAATCTTGTGTACACTACTTTTAACACTTGAATATAATTAATTAATTAATTAGTGGACTTACTCGTGTTAATTATGTAAGTTTGTGCGGCTTACAGCTGTTTTGGTGCTTCACACACCATCCTCAGAGCCTATTAGATCTCGGCGTAATCTCGAACTTCTCTACCTGTTATGTGGGTGCGTTTGATTGTTGAAAGGTGTTGAAAAGTGGAGTCAAATAGTGTGTGTGTACTGAAATTGATCTGTGTGTTGAGAAAAAACACACCCTGATCAAATTCTCATCACACAGATCAATTTCAGTACACACACACTATTTGACTCGACTTTTCAACACCTTTCAACAATCAAACGCACCCACATAACAGGCAGAGAAGTTCGAGATGACGCCGAGATCTAGTAGGCTCTGAGGATGGTGTGTGAAGCACCGAAACAGCTGTAAGCTGCACAAACTTACATAATTAACACGAGTAAGTCCACTAGTTAATTAATTAATTATACGCAGGTGTTATATATCTCGCAAGTACTATCAAAACAGTTGAAGTGGCCCATATGTGCAGGTATGCTGGCATCTAAAACTAGTAGACAAATATTGTTTATATACTACATTTATAGATAATTTTTTGTTCGCTAGCTTCCCACAGTGACATGTAACCTGTTATTGAATTTAGCAAACTTGAAACTTTTTTCTGCTGCCATTGTCAGAGAGATCAATAAAGTTGAAGATGATTGATATTCATTCATAAAATTTGATTTGAACTGTACTCCGTAATTTGTGTGAACTTAAAATTATCAGGAGATCGACTGATTATTCGTTATTTAATGCGCCGAATAGTAAAATATAGCCAAAGATCTGGAAAAAGGAGAACATCGTAATTTTTATGTTCACATATGGAGAGCATGAAATATTCGAGTGATTCCAAGATTTTAGCATAAAGGGATAACCTTCTACATGTCACTGAAATAAGTTCGAGTTATGAGACAAATATTGTGTAAATATGTTCTATGACAGAATTAACAAAACTTTAATTTTTTCCAGCATGTGGCACGGATATCTCACGCAGATTCGAATAAAACAAATGGAAAAAGTAAGTATTATGCATTTGTCAATAAAAATATATGCTCAGTTTGCTGATGTAGTACGTGAAATTGATTATTGTGATTGATCATCACAACCATCACATTTGAAATGATATCGGAAGTGACAGTGACATTAATGAAGTGTTAAAAGTGACTGTAGGAAGAGTTTAAGCATGTTTTATTTGATACTGCTTATACAGTATTGTTAAAAAGAGAAAACAGTAGCCAGGCAACCTTATTTAGTATTTAACTCTATTTCAGACGGTGATATTATGTACTGGTACTCACTATTAAAGTTGTGTACGTTTCTTCCAGATTCCAACGAAGTACAAAGAAAGAATCAGGCAGGTCCTGGTGCATCTCGTAAAGGCAATTCTGGGAAGAGTTCTAGTAAGAAACAAAGTGACGTCGAGAGTGGAATATCGTCACTTCACTCACAGGCAAGTGTCCAATGTTATATTAAAAAAAATAACATGTTTAGATTCATTCACTTTAGTCAGCTGACCGAAGACAGGTTGGAACCTCATGTTTTTCATTATATTAATTTTTGGCACAATGAAATCTATTTTAATTAAAAATTTTATGCTGTAGGATTTTTTAAGCATCAGGTAATAGTCGTATTTCAATTCTCAAAAATATCGAAATGCAAATGTATATAAATTCAATATAAATTACCTGCTGCTTTTCAGCTGACAAGAAAGAAAACAAAAAAAAAGAAAGTAGCGTTTCCTTTCTTTTCACATAATTTTATTCTCTTCAATTTACTGTGGGGAATACAGAATACAGAGAGGTGCAAGGCGAGCATTTTCATAGACATTCGAGTGAAGAAATAGAGGTACCAGAATCGTTGGGATGTGAACATGCTTGCATACTATTGCTAGTAGGTTACCTCAAGAGGAATGTTCCAGATGCAAAACACGCACAAAAGTCCTTGAAAAGGTCTCTCCTTCCACAATAATGGTGTTCGTGTTTCATTCTATATACTGTACATATTTTACTATTTACGCAAATCTAAGTCTGACTTGAAACCATAATTAGCAGAGACCGGAACTTTGGCAGGATGCCTTTTTAAATGTGTTAAATCTATCTTCATTTTGAAAGTAAATCTGTACGAATTATATCTTTGTGATTGAAACGTCACAGTTTTATGTTGCCCTTTTCTGCCTTTTTTAATATAAATGCCTAATTTACAAAATAAATGCTGTTTTACCTTTATTTGATTATTTATCTATTATTTATTAATTTATTATTAAAAATTGCCTACAGATATATTTTAATTTATTTCTATAACCGCTACAATGAAAGTGACTTCACCGAATGTATAGGCCTATTATTGCCTTTCAGTCAGTTCATATTCTCTTTGCAACAATGAGTTCTGCCGTGCAAAAATGTATAACAGTATATACCGGTATCGCTTGTGTTTATTTGACAAGGCAACAATGAGTGCGGGTCTAACGTTATTTTTAACGGTTAATTTTCTTTCAGTTTTCATTGTGACGTTGTTGTAGCTAGCAGCAAGATGCCGAAATTCAGTGTTCCTTTACGTAGTAAATTGCAAAGTTACGTTAATACTTTTGGATCCGACGTATTTTGTACTGACGGTAAAATACTTACATGCGAAATATGTGAGCAGTCAGTGAACTACGAAAAGAAATACTTCGTATCGCAACATATCAGTACAACCAAACACAAAAATACACTTTCCAAGGAAGAATATTTCTTTGCTTCCAGCAGTAATTGCAACATCAAGTCGAAAATCTCAATTTGCATTCGACTTATGTAAAGCTTTTCTTGCTGCCGAAATCCCTTTGTGGAAATTACAGAATCCTACATTAAGACAGTTTTTGGAGAAGTATACGAACGAATCTGTGCCTAGCGAGTCAAGTTTGCGAAAATGTTACTTAAGCGAATGTTACGATGACACAATGAAAATCATTAAAGATAAAATTAAAAAAAGAATCGTATCTGAAACTGGATCGCATGAATGTCCAAAAGAAATGTTTCAGTATTGGTATGACATCTGGAATGAAATCCTTGATGGTCCTGGTAAATTAGAATGTATGTGTACCTATTCTTATTACATTATGTTTTAGGAATTCTTTCAGTTCGATTGCAGTTCATATGGGTCTACTTTATTTTGAATTTAATTGAAACTTGTTAATTATTTTCTGTTGCTCACCTGCCAAATGAATTAAAATTATTGTTGAAATGTGTTACCATGCAGGCAAGCACTTCACATAGTCACCATCAGTCCCGCAACTGGCAGTCAGAGACAACGGGAAGCCAGAAGCCAGACTTTCCCTCTTCTTCTGAAATGTCAGATTGTGGTTATGGGACTCAGATGGAAACTCAGAAATCTATTTCTACTTCAAGTAATGAAGATGAAGGACCTCATGCTAAGAGGTATGAATACGGTATAACTATAGAGAATGTCTATGATGCAACAGTGTTTCTGTTTTTATTCTCCTTGTCATTTATCAGTTACAAGTTTGATAGAACAACAAAGGAGACAGGTACATTCGTGGAAAGGAAAATGACCGGTTTAAGGATGTCCTCATAGTGGCCATGTAGTACAGCTGTACCGAAATTTTGCATTATACTATTTTCATAACCACAACACTATATTATTTAAGACCAGATTTAATTTTTTATCAGTAGGCTACTTAATTTTCCACATTTTCTATTCTGTAGATAAAGTCTCGACATTTCACAGTAGCCGACTGTGTAAATATGAATGTGGTAATCTACTGTATATAATTCACACATTATTAAATGGTAACCACCATGCTGTACTTCATAATATGTTAAACAGAAGTATCAGTACCGATATAATCCTTTGTACACATTTCATACAATATTGTATGATACCAGTACCGGTAACTAACTATATTTGCATTTGTACAGTACGGTATATGAATAATTTCGAGGGAAAAATTGTTCCGGAGTCGGGTATCGAACCCGGGACAATTTTTCCCTCGAAATTATTCAAATCAACTTTACAGGGAGTTGTACCTGAAATCTTGATTTGCACAGTACGGTATATGTTAAACATAAGAATTGGACATGTTTCTTATTGTAGCTGTAGGCCTAAAGCAACTATAGGAATATTATAAAGCGATTACTGTGATTAAAATCAAGAATTAATGTGATTATTTGAAAGTAAACTTCATGAAACATAATTGATGAAAATAATAGAAGAATGTATTGTAACACGTGACTTCTTAGAAACCCATTCTATTCTGTGCAAGAATATTTTGAGTTAGAAAATCAAGCTGTAGATATTTTTTAGGTTTCTTTCTCTGAATTTTATTATTATTTTGTAATATATTAGGAAATTCTCATAAATTGTTAAGTTAATTCTTGTTTTATTGTATATAAATGGAGCGTATCAAATAATATTTGAAGAGTCCACTGCAAGAATGATGGATGTCATTTGGAATACATTTTGCAGGAAAAGCAATTGAATGTTTGAAATGCTTAGCGCTCAAAGTTTAACTGAGATTTTCCAAATGTAATGTTCATCTTACGATGTTGGCTGACGTATATATGTCCGTTGGTGAAATTTTTCTTTCATACCATGGCATGATTGTGACTATAATAGTATTTAAATTCATTGAGATTTTCCGATCATTTCTGGACAATGACTATCAGTGTTAATGCCTTCTAACCCTGTATGTACATTCTATGTGTCTTAAGCAATGCATTGACAGTCTTGGTTCATTTTCGACAAGGAAGTGACATCCATCATTCTTGCAGTGGACTCATTTGTGATCAGTGTGTTACAATTTTCATCTAGATATTAGCCTATTTTTGATAATCTTGACTCTCAATTGTAAACTCTAAGGAGTATTTGTGATCATTTTGTTTTATCTTTAGTGTTGTAATAGAATATTTTTCATTTTTGCACTATAATTTCACACGTGTAATTTGACAATGTCATTAGCTTTTGCTATAACGACAGCTAATAAATACTATACTATACCACTATACTATACTATACTATACTATACTATACTGCACTCCTATGAAAGTGACCAGTTTTACTTACTACCGGTACACAGATATTTCGTACATAATGAATATATTGGTATTAAAATTTATTTTTCTGCATGTTACTTTAGTAGGTGTACCTACTGATAATTTGATTCACTAATACTTTTCGTTCTTCTCTTTGTATTTCAACAGAACATCAAAACATAGTCACCAAAAACCTCTTATTATGCAGAAAGTTCGCTACAATGCTCAACAAAATATTATTTTACAAGATAAAAAGGAATGGAGGCGGAAAAAGCTTGTTAAAAGAAGCAGAACAAGGTTAGTTTATTAATTTTCATGAAGTAATTATAGATGCATGAAGAGGAGAAAGTGGTACAGTACTCTTAATGCAACAGTGTGTGTTTTGAAAAGTCATTATTATACTCAGAAAGAAATTATGGAATTAATTATAATATGCTAGAAGAGAGGAGGTAAAGTTACTGTATCGATGTGTTTTTATATTTATTGAGAAGCAGATTATAATATACGTCTTTTAGACATGCGTAAGCATTTGTTGTTACATTATTTACATTTATTTTTGTTTACTGTATATCAGAGTCACATGAGTACTGGTACTAGTGCTGGAGGAAAGAAGATGAAAGGAAAAAAGTAGTGGGAAGAGATTGGATATGAGAAGTAACTGACTGATGCATATACTAATTGTTGTATGTTTTCTTTTAAGCATGAATGTGAAGGCACTTTTACATCATACTCCGACAGACGAAGACATCTCTAACTTGCTGAAGAAGTTCACGGTAGACTTCCTACTGAAAGGTTACGGCTGCCTGGTGGAGGATCTCCATCATCAGCTTCTGAGGAGCAAGCAGAGTGTTCAGATCGACACCTCTCACTTCTTTTGGCTCGTTACCTATTTCCTGAAATTTGCCGCTCAACTTGAATTGGAGCTGGATCACATAAGGCAAGCTCGTACTTTCAGTTGTATGCACACTAATTTTCATAATCTGATTTTACATTTTTGTATATTTATGGTTCTCTGTATTATAAATGTGTTTGCTTTCCAGGCCTGTACTGTCGTTTGAAATTGTATCATACCTGACCTTCGAAGGTGTGAACCTTTGTGAACAGCTGGAGTTGGCTACGCAGCAACAAGGCAGTGATCTGAAACCTTGCCTTCGCAGAATGCATTTAGTAAGTCAAAACTTGTATTATTATTATTATTATTATTATTATTATTATTATTATTATTATTATTATTATTATTATTGGTGAACTAAGGCAGTTTCATACCAGCATTTGTATTCTTAGCATTTTGTATTCTCCCCCCTCACCCATTATAGTACCAGTATTCGATTGAGAGAGTTGATCAAACACAGTATTTTATTACGATATAGCAATCTGTCTGTGTGATACTGGTATGTTATTAAATGCATTATTTTGCAACTAGTTTCATTCCCAATTGACTCATTTTCCATATTGTGTGATTAGTTTACACAAAGATAACACATCCTCGCCTTTTAGAAATCTTGTATGTATGTATGTATGTATGTATTTATTCACACTGCAATGGGTATATACCCGGTGGCAGTGGTAACTAATTACACTCAATAATGACAATAATAAACACAATTAATAAAAATACAATTAATAATAATACTAATAATTAATACTAACAACAATTAATAATAATAATAATAAAATAATAACAGGGAACATCCTAAATTAAATGAAACACGATCACTTAAAATAACATTTAAAGTACCGTAAATCTAATTTGTATCTTAACCCTAAGTTCGAACTAAAACCCACGAGTATGATATGTTCATATCTGCACAAGTACCTTTCAGCACTACACTCATTTCGCTGTCAACTCACTCACTGCACTGGAACTATGACACATTTCACTGATTCTATCCTGATTTCACTAACACTTCAAAAACATTTCACTGTTCAGATACTTTGCACTGCCACTATAAACTATAAAGCTTCACTGACAGGAACACATTTCACTTACACAACACACTTCACTGACACAACATACTTCTTCACTGATACAACTGTTACAGAATGTTCGACGTTTTCATTACATGTGAAATATGTTGAAAGATAACATGAAAGTCACTAGGAACAAATGGAATGTACAAGGTTATTCAAAAGTAAGTTACATTTTGACGTCGCCATAACCTTCTTAAGAATTAAGATATACACAAAACAAGAACACATTTATACTCAAAAAGATATGGGGTTTATTGGATTCAGTTTAAATACCGGTATTGAATATATCCGCTATTTTGTTCTTCAGCAAGCAACAATCTTTCTTCTTTGTTGTGAACAGATTTACTAATAGATCTGGTGAAATGTCTTCAATTTGTTGCGAAATTGCATATTTTAGTTCGTCGGTAGTCGTAGGATTAGTTAAACTCAATCTTTTAAATAATCCCACAGCCAAAAATCTGCTGGATTGATATCAGGGGAACGCACTCGCCAGGTGTTAGGAAAATTATGTTTTGTAAAGTCAAAACCATTGTAAAACACGGTCAATGATAGTGATTTAAAAATTCAATAAGAAGTGAATTTAGTTTTGACATATAAACAAAATCTGTTACCATGTTAACAAAACAAATAAGTGTGATAAATGAACAAATCCCTTCGGAATATGTATTATATGTATTTCTCGTGTTAAAATCTATTGTACCTGGTTAACATGTTTCGGCCTATTATGGGCCTTCTTCTTGAGTTCTGTAGAAGGCTCATAATAGGTCGAAACATGTTAACCAGGTACGATAGAATTTAACACGAGAAAGACATATAATACATATTCCAAAGTGATATAGTGTTAAAAGCTGTGTAATCAAGATGTATAAGAACAAATCCCGTTGTTTGATACATACAAATGTGTTACCATTTTGTGTCTACGTTAATTTTTTAAAATGTTACATCTATTTCAAAATGTAACTAACTTTTGAATAACCCTATGAAATAAGCCAAACTTAGAAGTTTTAGTTTTTTATAATCTGTTATTTATCAAATATGAGGTTATCTAGCATCGTTGGAATTGGTGATAGATGGTATTCAGCAGGACATTTCTATTCTATATGTAGTTAGGGAAAAAAATCCTACTAGATATCAGCCAAGGCAGGATTCGAACCCATATCTGAACTAATCCATAAATTTGTAGACAAAATGCTCTACCGCTGAGCTATGCTACTGGCTTAAACCTTGGTGCTTCAAGACTATTTTAGATGTGTCTGAAAAATAATTACTGTTGCCTTGTAAAAATCTTGTAACAAGTTTCCGTATTTGCTATGTCGTATGTTGGAGAAAAATGACACTGTAGCTGAAAAATCTGAAACGGTTGTCCTGAGGCGTAGGTTGGAATCCTGCTACCTGGTTGGGTTCCCACTACCCTCAGATTCCCAATAATTGTAAGGTGAATGTTGGTAAATTCATGGCGAATCCACTGAGTCATCTTTCCAAATTCCATCTCATTATAATCAACTCCACCACTGCTAGACAATCTTGCAGTTGATACAGCGTCGTTACATAACCAATTTAAAAATGTTTTCCTACTTCTACCGAACTACTGAATTTACTTTAGTATTTGGCTTATTATGGATGTGAATTTGAACTTTTAGGTTGTAACTGCAATCCGAGAATTCATTCAAGCAGTCGATACATACAAGAAAATAACTCATTTGACAAGAGAAGATAGAGAACATCTTCTGGAGCTCCAATGTAAGTTCATCAAATTATAGCTTAACTTTAGTTTAACTGTTTATGATGCTAGTAGTAACTTCTATTTCTAGACAAGATTCTGAATACTGTGCGTGTCATTTGGCGATGTTCTGTAATTAGAAACACTTTTTATTTGTCAACCCACTGCTGTGTTCTGAAGAGGTGGTATGACCTGAATCTCTTACGTGCTGTAGTTATTACATTTATTTCATCCACATCAAGGGAAGTGTTATTATACGATACTAAGACCAGCCTCATGGTCTAGTGGTCAGAGCTTCTGGCTATAGTTCATGAGGTCCAGGGTTCGATTCCCGGTTAGAGCATAGGAATTTTTCCTTAAAGGGGATTATTCCTGTGTTCGTCCATGGTCTGGAATTTAGATTAAGTTTAGATTTAAGACCTCTCCTGGCACTACATTATCATAATCATCCTATCACATCATGTAACTCCGCCTTCCAGGCGCCCCAACCTCAGAAGTGGGTTACAACTAAGCCACGGCCAGGAGAGAAGACCAGAAATGTCGAAAAGACAACCTGGTGGCATTGGATTAAAAAGAAAAATTATACGATCCTAAAACAAACAGTCCTATTAAGGTTCTTATTTACAGACGTATATTTACATCGGAATATGTATGATAAGAACTTTCTTGTGTTAAATATTATTAACGTACCTTGTTAACATGTTTCGACCTATTTTCGGTCATCTTCGGAACTCCGAATAGAACAAGAAAGTTCTTATCATACATATTCCGAAGTGATACAGTGTTAAAAGTTGTCTAATCAAAATGTATATTTACAGTTAATCATATGTAATCAAAGCAAATTAAATTTAAAATCGGTTATTTTTGTAGTATGTGCACAGTCTGTCTTTTGTAATTCTGTGATGTGTTTCTCTGAGACATCTTGCACGTAATTTTATAGTGAATATGATATATTTTCAGTTGCAGCCTTACAGAATAATTTTTAGGACCTTTCCAAACTTGTAACATAATGTACAATAAATCTCGATTATCCATTGCTAAAAAAGCGTCATATTTCAATGGTGTACACTGAGACCCGTATTTATGCATGGGCTACATATTATGCCCGAACCCGAGGCGGCAAATCTGTAGAGACAGCAGAATTTTGAGAAAAGAAAAAAATCGAATTGAAAATTAATGTTCGATGTTTTCTTAATTGTATTGTATTGCATTCGCATGTGCTTCAGAGAGTGGCATATGTTTAATTTTTGTTGCATTCCACTTTTTTTTTTTTTTTTATAATTTAAATGCTAAATGTCTTAAATTTGCGCAAATTTTTTCGGGCAGCACTACCTAAATACAGAGCTATGTACAATATATAGTAATAATTTATACCGCTCTTTATTTTACTTTCTCCATTGTACCTACCACAATCGCTTAACTTCACTGGATGCATAACTTTCGTTTAGTTTTCTGTCAAGGTTAAATAAACACTTTCATTTTCTTTGGACTAACATAAAAATTACAAAAATTACACTTCGTATCCCCTTACTAGAATATTTCTTTGTGGTTAGTAAACTTAGAATGAACATAAGAAAGAAAATGATTGTAGTAAATTGCAAAAAAAAAAAAATAAATAATGGACTTTTAAAGCATCTTAAATGGCACCAAATAGATTTTAATCCATTAAAACGGATTGGAGATTTATCCTTCGAAGGGGTGGAAAAATTCAAATATCTTGGAGCAACAGTAACAAATATAAATGACACTCGGGAGGAAATTAAACGCAGAATAAATATGGGGAAAGCGTGTTATTATTCGGTTGAGAAGCTTTTATCATCTAGTCTGCTGTCAAAAATCTGAAAGTTAGAATTTATAAAACAGTTATATTACCGGTTGTTCTGTATGGTTGTGAAACTTGGATTCTCACTCTGAGAGAGGAACATAGGTTAAGGGTGTTTGAGAATAAGGTTCTTAGGAAAATATTTGGGGCTAAGAGGGATGAAGTTACAGGAGAATGGAGAAAGTTACACAACACAGAACTGCACGCATTGTATTATTCACCTGACATAATTAGGAACATTAAATCCAGACGTTTGAGATGGGCAGGGCATGTAGCACGTATGGGCGAATCCAAAAATGCATATAGAGTGTTAGTTGGGAGGCCGGAGGGAAAAAGACCTTTGGGGAGGCCGAGACATAGATGGGAAGATATTAAAATGGATTTGAGGGAAGTGGGATATGATAGAGAATGGATTAATCTTGCTCAGGATAAGGACCAATGGCGGGCTTGTGTGAGGGCGGCAATGAACCTCCAAGGTCCTTAGAAGCCAGTCATCGTTTTGGCATGGGCTCAGGTCCCGTGACAAACATAGCAAACATTACATCAGCTGTTGGATCAGCTATATAAAGGACGTTGCTGAGATATATATTTATTATTTTCAGTGCAAATTGGAGCAACAGAAGATTTGAAATGTTTGTTTGTCCTTCTCATACGACAATACAACCCCAGTATACAGAACAAACAGTACCTCCAAGATCTCATTGTAACGAATCATATTCTGCTTCTGTTCCTGGATAACGTTACCAAACTACCAGAGTACAAAGGGAACACCAATCTGCTGGAGCATATTAAACAGTAAGTCTGATATTTTTTGTTCTGTCTCGTCTGTATTTTGATAAATCATAGTGTAGTTGCTTTTCTTGTCCAGTGCACATATATTTTGATCAGCACCTTTTCTAGTTCTCCGGTAAGTAGAGAAAATCTTGCCTTATTTTCAAAAGAAAACTTTATTTTTAGAGAGGATGTAAGAAGTTTCAGTGAGGATTTTCTTGTTATGTACAGTGACATTTTGTTTTTATGAGTACTGCCTTTCGTGATAGATTTTCTTTCTGCAAGATATAAATTAGAAAAGACAAGTTAACTCTATACAGTTTTACCTCTTTGAAATTGAAGCTCACTATTGAAATGTGTAAATGAGCTTTTTATTATATGACCACCTTACACGAGACAGTATATTTTAATTTACCCATTTGTAAATAATGCCAGCCCATCTCTCTGCCGAGTTCATTTGCAGCTGCTTTTGATCAGCATGTCGGTCTTCTTTCATTGTGTTTCGTGTAAAAATTCTATCAAAGTAGGAAAGCACAGTTCTGCTTCTGCATCTAAAAATAAGTATAGTGCAGTACTGGTATTTTTTTATGGTGACAATAAATTCATACCGGTACATTGAAATACTTCTAATGAACCAGTTTTTCGAGAAAATAACAAAAGAAGTGATTGTATAGTTGGTTCTATCAGGACTCGTCAACTGCCCATAGAGATGATTAGTAATAAGTATGGCTGCCATAGGCGGAGGGGGGCACAGTAGGATGGTAAAGTAAGCTAATTCATAATACGTATTCATATCATGAGCATATGAATGCGTCCACAGGCATAAAAAAGACAAATACATATATGTACAGATACGGACTTAAAATATGGAGCTTGTCTTGATGGAAATCCACCTTTATGTAGGCAACAATTTCGCATGACTGTTCGCAAGTAGCATAAATACAGGGGCTGTTATTTACTGCACATGCGCAGTGTGTTGTAAGCGAAACATACAATAAGGGAGCTCCAAATTTTGTTTCTGTGTCTGTGCATATACAGTGAAAAAAATAAACATTCATTATGCCGTCTGAAACTAATACCTTGCTTACATTCGTATAGCAAAAGTCAGTTATATTATTTATATCAAATAAAATAATATTGCCTATTTTCGTTAACAAAATCCTGAGATCTTTGTAGCCATTGGTGCAGCTCAGTCGGTTAAGGTGCTTGCCTGCGAATCTGGAGTTGCGCTCAGGAGTGGGTTCCATTTCCGCTTGGGCCAAAATCAAATCCTTCGAATAAAATCCTACCAAAAATGGTATACCACATAGATTACCTGCTTAGGTTTTTCCGAGGTTTTCCCCAACAGTAAGGCAAATGTCAGGTAATCTATGGCGAATCCTCGGCCTCATCTCGCCAATTATCATCTTGCTGTCACCAATTCCATCGACGCTAAATAACCTCGTAGTTAATACAGCGTCGTTAAATAACCAAGTTTAAAAAAAAAAGATCCTTATATGAACTAGAGAGCTGCGCCAACACTGATTGTGCAGGATGCTTCATATTTGTCCACTTCGCCATTTATCACTTCTATGAGGTTGAATGTCATCACTCGCAATAATAGCAGATGCATCAACACTTACACTGTTATCCGTAGTGTTAATAGGCTTTCCATTATTACTGAAATATTTACTCCACACTGTTCTGTACATTTAAAAAAGGGACTGATATCTCGCGATGAAGGGAACTGAATGAACTCTATCTAGAAAATGTTCCAGGCGTATCCCTATTCTTTCTTACTCATAATAAAACAAGATAAGTCGTATAATGAATATCTATATTTATAAGCATAATAATAATAATAATAATAATAATAATAATAATAATAATAATGATTTATTTAACCTGGCAGAGTTAAGGCCATACGGCCTTCTCTAACACTCAACCAGGAGTAAAAACTGCGTTACAGAAACACTACAAATTTACAAAGTACACACAAAACTGAATAAGATAATAATAATAAAATGTAAACAACAAGTAAGAAGAAATCAGACATAATATATAACATAGAGAAGGAAAGAAAAAGCATAATAAAATGTGAACAGCAGGTCAAAAATAAATGAGGCCTACAAAGTATAAAAAAATAAGACAATTATTGATGATAATAGTAATAATAATAATAATAATAATGATAATAATAATAATAATAATAAATAAGAATAGTAATGATAATAATGATGATAATAATAATAATAATAATAAATAATAATAAAATAATAATAACAGGCCTAATAGTAATAATAATACTAATAGTAGTAATAAAACAGTGCAGTACAAAGCATACAATGAATACAATATTTTTAAGTATACACAGTAAGGAAAATTATGTTTATATATAGCTCAACTTATCACATTAGAGATATACCATTATCGGAAAATATGAAAACAAAAATATAAAATAAGTTAAATATCACTAGAACATAAAAAAATATGAATACGTGGAAAGATGCAATACAACACTTGTCATAATAGTAAGTTAGTTTGGCAACTCGTCATAAGATAATTTTCTAACTTGGATTTGAAAGATTTCAATGTTCGGCAGCCCTTGACTTCAGGCGGCAGAGAGTTCCAGTGACGAGAGGTAGCAACAGTGAAAGATGAGGAATACAGAGATGATGTGTGAAGTGGAATTTCTAGCGTGTTATCGCGTTGTGATCGAGTATTAATATTATGATAGCGAGAGAGAGTATGAAAACGAGCGAATAAATAATAGGGGGATGAAGTGTGCATAATTCGATATTAGAGAGAATGTGAGTGCAGATTCTCCTCTCATGTAACCTAAGCCTTGATAACTTCTCGAATGTTTACTTAAATGTTGATTTGTATACTAATTTGCAAGTAAACCCATTATAACTCCTCAGAATTATACTTTCTTCATACGTAATCCTAGAAAGAGACATTAGCCTATATAACTTGGACATAGAGGGGTCATTGCTCCCCCTAGCCCCCTTGTATCTTCACCAATGATGTGGCCCTGTAGATTCTCCGATGTAATGCTGTGTGACTTTTACTTGTATGGTAGTTTGAAAGACAAAATGTATGAAACAGACCTCCATACATTGGAAGAATAGAAAGACAATATTAGACACAGAATTGAAAACATTACAGTGGCCAGCTTCAATGAGTTGTAGTCCCATAGTTCTAATTTCTGGCAGCCAATCGAGGTTGCAGGTCGGCTACATTTAAACGTGTGCATCTTGTGATTTGCTGAGGAAGACGTTATTCATTTCTTAAAGCTCGATAAATACTTAATATAATCACCCGCCATTTTGGCTCTTTCGTTGGCACACGAAGACGTTATTTGCCGCTCAATTATTTGCTGAATTACAGTGCGTTTGATTTATTATCATAGGAGGTACAACATGATAATGTTTAACGGTGTGGCAAATAGATTCCTGGTATGGTAGCTCGGCAACGAAAGAACAAAAATGGCGAACGATACCACCTACCTAGTCTTTATAGAGCCTTCACTTCCTAAGATGTAAGCAAAGAGGAGGAGTCACGCCGGGAATAACAGCATCGCGACTATAGTAACAGTATTTTTAACAGATACCGGTACAACTTTTGTTTGACACAGCGAGGGTAACATTTTTAACACGTTCTGTGATGTAGAATGAACACTTAATTTAACAGATGTCATTGTAAGCTACGTGTTGCCAGTCTGCCTTCGACCAGTTAGCTGAAACGCGGAAGACTGTGTCCACAGCGAACTTAGCCTTGTATGTGTGTAGTATTGCAGCTGCCACAACACAAGCAAATAAAAGCAATTAGTATTAAGTTCTTACTTAAAAATATTACAAACATTTGGACATTTTCTTTCACATGATGTAAAATGTGACATTTAATTCTTTACGTCTTTGACATATTCGTGTACTTGGAAGGAATATTCGAGATGGAAGACTTACCTTTATTTTAATGCTAAACGTAATGCACTTCCTTTTAATGTTTTTGTGCCGATACCAGCGTGAGTTCTTGTTCAAAGTGACAGGAATAAAGTGGAAGAATAGCATTATACAAAATATTGTTGATGACATCATCTCTCAGCTGAATGTGACATTAAACCTATTGTCAGTAGTTGCTACCTGATCGTGATAATCTAGCATTTCATTGGAAGACAATGTTGGAAAGCCTCCATCTTATTTTAAATGTTAAAGTTGAAGAAAGTGATGATGTAAGACATCAGTTTTCCGAATGCTTTCTTCCTTCTTCTACAGACTGAGGATGTTGAAGTCCTATCATTAGTCATAACAACAGATTTTCACTGTACATAGATTAATTGATTGAAAGTATACTAATCTGTATATTGGCATATTAACATAATTTTAGAAAATACGGTAATAGTACTTTCTTATAAGTTATATTTAAGTGTACACAAGGTAATAATAATGATTGTACAAGTTTTTTCCCCCCCCATGAATTGAACTAATTGGAATTATCCTTTTTAAAAATATCTTAATCAGTTATTACTATAAGATTATTAAACTAAAAATATTAGTTCTGAAGATGAACTATTCAACCAAGGTACATTTTCCAACTTCGTTTCAATTTAACAGAAGGAAGTTATTTCTATAACAAATCTTTAGTTAAAAATATCATGTAACTTTTACAAAAACCATTTTCATTTTTATTGGAATGACAATTATTATGTTGCTTAATTCATACTGCTACAAACAATTAAATTGTCAGAAGAATATCACAGAATCTGCTATGTTGCATATTTCTAATAATCTGCATTTTTGTGTTAATTAACCATTTAATAAGACATTTTATCTTATTGGTACAATATAGAATGTAATGTAATTATTAAGAATTTTTATGCGAGACATGCTCCACGGATATTTCAGAATTCATCAAAATGGACATGGGATAAATGTCTGTTTGTCTATAAACAACATTTTCAGCAATGTAGAAATTATGTAATAAATTTTATTATTTAATTTGCAATATCGAAATCTTCCGTTTTAACTGGTGTAGTGAAGAAATTATAATAAAGTTTATATAATGGTTTCTTGGGTGTATGACGAATAGTTAAGTACCCGTCATTAGTTAAAAAATATTGTTTTTACTTTCAAATTGTTTTGAAGATTATATCTTCCAGGATACACAAAGGAATGCCACCTATTTGTCATCATTAATGCAGTAAGAATTTAAAACCATTTTTAGATGAGTAAAAATCGTAACTGGTTTTGCAAAAAGTTGACTTCATTCCGTCATGACGTAATTTAATAGCTTATAATTTATATTAATAGATTCCTTTAAAAAGTTGTCTTAATTTTTTAATATCTTTGTGATACATATGTTTAAATGTAAACCAAAGCGTTTTTTTTCTTGTGTTAAAAAGCTGTTGTATTCAGTACAGAACAGCTCAGTTTTTGTAGTCAGGACACTTTTTACAATGATTGTTGTTCCACATGAACATTTTTAGCTTTGTATGAAATGATGAATACGACTTTAAAGACTTCGCAACAATTTTTGCACACCTTATGTGTTGTGTTTTTATGTTTGAGCAACAGTAGCACTTGGAAGCTGGTCACGAGTTGATCAAACGGCATTTAATTTGCAGCTTCTCCTTCGTCCTGGTAAGTGTTCTGAAACGAGGGAATATGCTTCTTACTGATTTCTGCAAATCGCCGTTATTTCTTTGATCTACTACAGCTTAAGGACATTTTTTATTATATTTGTTCTATAAGCGTATATTCTTGGAACACTTATCATGCAAATACAATTTTCCTATCATCCAAAGCATAACTTGCCTTTCCAATTGCAAGATATTTCAATTATTTCTTTATTTATTTAATATACAAGTACGTCATGCTATATACAGTACAAATATTTGCTGTCATTGTATTGTATTGTAGGCTACTGTATTTATTAACATTCCATGGTATTCATACATGTTTACAGCTAGAATATGGAACAAGTCAAAAAACTTAATACTATTATAAAGTTTTAATTTATAGTCACAGTCTAGATGAAATATATATAGACGAGATTTACAATATAGTCTACTAGTACAACACAAAGTTTTAGTATCAATTTCATGAAGTGTTATTGAATGTCATGAATTCACCTACAAAATAGAAGGCGTGAGAAATTAGGTACTTCTTTAATTTAGCCCTAAATAATTTTATGTTTTAAGTTTCATTTTTTATATCGATAGGGAGGCTAAAAGTTTTCACGATTACATACGAGGAAGATTATTAATGAAGAGATATACTGACAAGCCATGGGCATTATTTGTAGTTTTTTGAAAATAGTCCTACACGATTCCCTAGATTTGGCACCTACTATTATTCTAATTACTTTTTTTTTTTTTTTTTGTAATAGAAATATACTGTTACTATCTGTGGAATTTCCCCAGAATATTATTCCAAAACTCATTACCGAGTGGAAGTATGCAAAGTATATTGTTTTTAAGGTATTGATATTTACTATCTTTTGCATAGATCTAATAGCAAAACAAGCTGAATTTAGTTTGGAGGTAATTTCTTTAATACGATTTTTCCAATTTAACACATTATCGATTTTTAAGCTAAGAAATTTGGTTGTTGTTTCTAATAGGGATCTATTATTAATTATTGCGCTAGAAATTTGCGACGTTGAATTTGGACAGGATTTAAATTGAATTATGTTAGTTTTGTTACAATTTAATACTAATTTATTGACTGAGAACCAGTCACATATTTTGAAGAGAATTTCCTCTGTTGAAGATTGGAATGTGTTGGAGTTATTGGCTGTAATTACTATACTTGTGTGATCTGCAAATAATATGGGATGACCTACATCTTTTATTTAATAGTGTACTCACATAATTCAATTTACGAATGTCTAAATGCCACTACACGTAATGTAGTTAATTTTTTTATGCAGAAAGGAGACTTTTTCGTGACATTCTGTATTTTAAAGTTTTTTTTTAAATGTTTAAAATTTAGCTGTGAGCACTCAGGGCAAACTACAGAGTGTTCGAGCCAAGATGTCTGCCACTACCATGAAAACTGGTTGGCGGGTGGGAATGATGTGAGTCCTGGCGTTAAACCACCCGCTAGTATGGTAGATTCAAGTCAGTATTCGGTGTATCTTTGTTTTGCGCGTTTGTGTTGTGATGTATAGTATAGAACAACGCATTTTTATATGCAAGACTTTCGTGAAATATTCGTGGAGACCTAGATCATAGAATACAGTACAGTACAGTACTGCGTGTTCAGTTCAAAGCGTGTCATGACTCGCTGTATATCGTCATGTGGCTAGTCGTTGAGCCTAGAGAATTCTATCTTCCTACACTTCCGCAGAGGCGTATTACGTATGTGCCAGAGAAGTTGCGTAGCAAGTACGGCGTTCATTCTTAAGAGTACTTACCGATACGTACGGTAACACCTGTAGTGGCAGGAATGTGAACTGTTTGGAAACACGTACTGAGGTGAGTTTTTTTCTCACTGTCGGGATATGTGGAGAGGGTTAAGACGATTACTTAGGTATTTGTTGACATTAACTTCGACAGTCAACATGGACACGGAGCATTTGATTTGTATTGTGGAATGTTGCCATACGCTACCGATGATAACAAATACCCTGCGTACGACTTGCCCGCGCAAAACATAGTTCGAAAGAGGTTATGGTAGAACACAGACTTTACAGACCGCCATCTGTTGCTACGACGTTCAAGTTATACCGTACATGTTCTCAAGTTCAGATTGAACACCTTGATTAATAGGCAACTTCTCTGACATAAAAGCTGAAACTCGCTTCAAATCGTTGACTCACAACAGTGACGTCATAACACACTTTGAAATGAATACCCAGTAGAGCATAGTGTGATCTAGGGTGGAGAACGTGTTGCTGTAAATTCAGACATCATTTCCTCTATGAGCCTGTGCCAAATAAGAAAATAATACACAAACTCGTAAAGAAGAAATTCATAGCGAGATAGGCTCTGTTCAAAATAAGAAGCGTCAAGTGAATAAACAGGTCTTAACTGAGAAAACATTAGATGAAATAGGTTTTTGATTAGAACGAAGCCCTCAGAAACCTTTGCGCAGATTAGCCCAGGAAGTAGGGGTGTCAAAAACCTCATTTCAACACGCTACTAAATTGTTGAAGTTAAAACTGTAGAAAACCCGTGTAGTGCATCACATAAGTGAAAATGAACTACAGAAAGTGTCCGGGAATGTGCTGAAGCGAGTCAAGCATGCTTGAATGCTGAAGGTCACCATTTCCAGCAATTACTACAATAAGGTAAGCCTTTTATTTCAGTATTATGAGTTTTATTTTGCCGCAAATTACGGTTATTGTTTGGCGGGAGACGGGCGACCAGTATAACATGCGGAGGCCGTGCAGCCACTGGTAGTGAGTGGACATCTTGGCTCGAACGCTGTATAATGCTAACATGAGAATTTATTTACATTATTTTCACTTGGATGTAGGGCATATTTTCTCCTTAATATTTTGCATCGAGAAAAATAAAATTAACAATATAAATGAGAAACTTTAATTTAAATAAATACTAAGAGACAGGAAAGACAATTATTAGAATTTAAATTTAAAGAAATATGTACCTTAAAATTGAAATTCAAATTATTATATGCTGGATGATGACTATGACTATGTTTATGATGATGATGATGATGATGCAGAAAGTGGCAGTGTCAACATTTTTTATTTGGGAAAGGGGTATGCGGGTGGGCAAACTTTGCCCCGTATATATTTTAGATTATAAGAACAGATTGTTACTAGTATTAGCAAATGTTTTTAACATTATTAGTAATTGTTGCCGTAAGATTTATTTTCTACAAGACAAAAATAAATAAAGTGAAGAAGACTTGAATGAAGATTTAACCAATTGAAACATAAATACAGTATTTATCAGTTTGTGCATAGTGATAAGAGAAGCTGTGAAGTACCGTAATTGCTAAGGGAAAGTTGTAAACTAAATTAACAGTCATTAAAGTCACCTGTAGATATTGGATTCTTAGGTACCAAAAACAGTTTCAGGTGTCTAAAAAGGAAAAAACAAAGAACTTGTACCATTTGTAAAATATATACCTTATTATCGTGGGATGACATAACAATTATTTTATTATTCTCATTTCCAGATTTTTGAATTGTAAACTATAAGTAACATACTATATTTTCAAAAATGTTTACTTCCAAATTTGTGAAATGTGTTTGACAAAATAATTCGTAGGAGCAGAGAGACTTTCAGTGTTTAATGAAATATCACAGCACATCACGATGCTGTAACATGAAAACTCGTTTACCCACTCTACCCACACTATATATATATATATATATATATATATATATATATATATATATATATATATATATACTGGGTGTTCAGTTCAAAGTGTGTCATGGCTCTCTGTATGCCGTCATATGGCTAGTCGATGAGCCTAGAGAATTCAATCTTCCTACACTTCCGCAGAGGTGTATTACTTATGTGTTAGAGAAGTTGCATAGCAAGTATGGCGTTCATTCTGAAGAGTACTTACTGATAGCCTATGTACGGTAACGCCGGTAGTGGCAGGAATGTGAACTGTTTGGAAACATGTACTGAGGTGGGTTTTTTTCTTACTGTCGGGATATGGGGAGAGGGTTAAGACGATTACTTACATATTTGTTGACATTAACTTCGACGGTCAACATGGACATGGAGCACCACATGTAGTGCTGCTTTTTTTCTCTGATCATTGTATTTTGAGAGTCAGTTATCCATAAAAAATAGTTCATAGCAACTTAATTAAACAAGGCACCACTATATATAAACCAAACCATATGCAAGGAATTACATCAAGGGGTTCTTCATCCAGCAAATCATTGAAAATTGTCTTTTAAAAAATTTTGTCAATTTTCCAACCAGAACAGTAATCGTGACTATACTACTGCTAAATTATTTCTGCCCATATATTGATACTGAATTGTTGTTGGTGCCTTGATTGAACAATAATGTGGAAATTTTCTTTCATCCAGTGGTGATTGTCGTCAGTTGGATAAAGTGAAGTTTCAGAAGTTAGATAGAGACATAGACTCTAGCTTAATCCGTTGGAAAGATTAATCTAATTAGGAAACAACAAGATTTCTAACATACATTTATATGAAGTTATTTTTATTAATTTTAGGTCCCGAATCTGACCTCCAAATGGATCCCGCATGATGAAAAATTCTATTTAACATTTACGTGGACAGATTTTGCGTATTATTTGTTCCATTTTGGTACTTATAGGTCTAATAGAATTGTACTTGAATTTTTCATTCATTGAATAATTTTTGTATACTGATAAAAAAAAACTAAACAAAAATACATACCGGTACATGAATAAGAATTTTAGTAAGTAACACTTACTGATTTAATTTTTTTGAAGTAATGCTATTATACACAATATTTTTGTCAAGTTTAACTCAAAATAATTATAAGAAATCAAAAGCAAAACTGTACCTTGAGATGTACATTCCAGAAAAAGAAATGGGTCGTCTAATTTTACAAAGTTCCAGATATGACTCAGTGCTCATGCACAGTAAACAAGAGCGCCTATATATATGAAGAGTTCACGGGAAAAACGATGAATGTCACAGTTTTGTTAAGGTTAATGTCATTATCTAATTCAATGAATCACTGCGAAATTTAATGTTGTTCTTATGAAAAATGATAAAAAAAGAGAATTATTATCACGAATACAGTAATCCTTTCCTTTATTTTCTATAGAAACAGCACTACATCTTGCAGTTATAGACTCCATTAGATCATTATCTAATCCTTAACAGAAATGTGACATGCTACTTGTGGACAATCTTGCGAAACTTGTTGCCTATATACAGGAGGACTGCCTTCAAGATTCGGCCCATAACTTTTTTCTGGTACTGTACTCATCTCGCGCCATTATTGAACAATAATAATCATTGTGCATATGTTACGCTGATTGTTACACTCCAGCTACAACACATCAGTTGTATTAGGTGCGGTATGTGTTAATGTATGTAGTTTGCAGTATACAAGCACTAATTTTTTTTCTTAATATTAACATCCACTGACGTCATCCAGACCATAAGCTATATATATTTGTAGTGATCCTGCATTGCAAGCTTGTAATATAATCGAAATGTAAAAAGAATCTTTACAAAATATTGATTTCGTGCCTTCATTGTTTCTTCTGCGTAATATTTAATTTGTTACATTTATTTTACATATTTGGAGCAAGTTAGTTCTGTCAATAGAACTACAGGTTATTGACTGGAATAGTCCAAGTTCAATTCCAGGTAGAGACACAGTTTTTCATGTCGTTATAGCTTCGGATATCTTCAAACCCATCTCAATCACCTGTACAATTGAGTAAAGAGATAGAAATGGATCTGAACACGACTCTGGCCATTTCAGAACCTTCTATTGCCGAAGTCTCTACCTATCTGTCTTCTGTATGCCTCTTTGGCATGTAGATAGAGGCTTTAATTTTATTTTATGCCTTTAAACTTGAACATTTTAACATAGTGTGATGCTAAATAAACATAGATTAATTGTATAAAATGGAGGTCAAATTTCTTACATGTGTTTAATGATCATGTTGGTTATCAAAATTTCAGTACTGGAATTAATAACTACACTATATCTTTGGATATTTAGCTGATTGTTCCATTTGCTCAGCAATATTGCTATCATTATTGAAGAAGTCGTTGAAAGTTAGAAATCATTGTGTTTTATTTTGTTTGTTTGCTTTTTCTCCATTACAACACAATCTTTTATTTGTCTCTTAATTGAAATCTATTCTTTTTATTCGTTAATTTGTTTCAAGCAAATAAATATTTAAGACATTTTCACAGAATATCAGTGAAGACATTCCGGAAATATAATGAAGGAGAGTGTGGTCCAAACTTTACTGTTTAAGATGACACATTATTATTTGTTCAAAATATATGTACCGGTACAGTCTATGTACATAAATTAAATCTGCGACTATTCTACAACATTTTTGAAAGCGTTAGGTTAAATTTTTTAAATGGCTGTTTGTTTCTATAGCAACATGTTTAAAAGAGTCTTCATACAAGTAATTAGAATCTTGTGTGATTTTAAATTCATTGTGGTCTTCTGTTGAAGGTGGTTGATTGTACACATGAAGCGGTCTGAAATGCGCAAATAATTTTCATTAATCAGAGTTTGAGAGATTCTTTCAAAAGTGAAAGGATTTGAAATTGAAATGTGCATTGTAAGACGAAATTTCAGATAATTATGTTACACTTACTGTAGACTGATACGTGGTTTGAGAAAGAGAGCTCTTGTCACATACTTGACAAAAAAAATTCTTAACAGACTATGATCAAAACATCTCTTGTTTGAATGAAGAATATATGTTAAATGTATTGCAAGGATTGTGTTCTGTGTTTATATTGTTATTTTATGTTTATTTTATTATTTGCTTGCTATCTACTAACGCTAATATGTTGCACATGTATTACTGAAACATGTTTTTACGTTATTGACTTGTATGTTGCATTTTTTTATTTATGAACATTTTCAGTTTTCATTTTGCAGTGCATCAAGGTCTTAATAATAGGGTGTTTCAGATGTTTTGTGAAGAAGAACCCAGGAACTTTGTAACATCATGTAAGTTCAGATATTCTACTTTGAAGTTTTCATAAACTATAGAAGAAACGAATTTTTATTTTAAATATGATTAAATACGATATAATGAAGTACCAATGAAAGTGTTCATGTAACTTACACTATAATTCCTATTAAATATATTTGGAATTCATAAAAACACTGACCAGTATTATATGGACACATTATTTCATTGGTTTAATTTTCTTCATTTCATTTATTGTATTTCGTAGATCTTATGTCAGCATTGTAGCTTTGAGATAGGGAACAAGTAAAAAAATATATATATAAGAAAATAAATCTTCATTCTTGAATACACTCTTTTAATATTTATATAATCACCGATGTACTGTTAAGTTATGTCAATAAATACTGTGTTAACATAAATTTTTGGTGTTGTTACCTGATTGACTAGTTTCGATGTTGTTTGCATCATCCTCTGAATCCTAGGATTCTACATCTTGATTACACAACTTTTAACACTGTATAACTTCGGAATATGTCTGGTAAGACTTTCCTGTGTTAAACTTCAATGTACCTCGTTTACATGTTTCGACCTATTTATGGGTCATTTTCAGAACTGGTCGTTGTTGGTCTTGGCGTCACATCCAACCAAAAAGTCAGAAACTAAACACACTAGAACAAATGAAATATACAGACACACGAAAACACACCCCAACGAAATTCTCAACATACAACTCAACTTCAAAACACACATACTCTTTGACTCTACACTATACCACAGGAACACATCCTCACAGGAAACAGAACAAGTGGCGCCAAGACCAACAACGACCAGTTCTGAAGATGACCCATAAATAGTTCGAAACATGTAAACGACGTACGTTGATATTTAACACATGAAAGTCTTACCATACATTTTCCTAGGATTCATTGAAACTAGTCAATCAGGTAACATCACACCAAAAATTGATAATGTTAACACAGTGCAGCCGTTATTTATTTATTGAAATAACTTAACAGTAATCAGTGAAAATAGAATATATAATACATAATTACTATCACCCTAGATCATATATACCCCAGATGTCAGCCTTCTAGGCTTTGACGTTAACAACTTTTGTCAGGTTTACTATGCTGCCGTCTAGTTGGTACATAAGGAGTCGCGTCATAATTCCCATTTGAATTGCATTAGCTTCAAAGTGCTGCCGATTTTAACATAGCAATGACCTATCTGTTATATATATGATCTAGGCTATCACATAAGAAAGTTCCATGAAGATATTTTTAAAATAACAAGTGCATGTTGATATCTAATGTTTGTGAGGCTCTCACTTGTCAGTATTGCTCTGGGAATGCTGTTATTGCAGTCCATTGCTCCGCACAATGGGGCAGTCCATAGGAAATGTCAGTACCCTGAGCAAACATGTTTTGCTGAGACAACATACTGTGCTAATTACCGTTACCATAGGACATTAATTTGTCTTTTTTTTTAATTATTTATTTTAACGTCCAATTAACTGACACCGAAGGCAATGGCTGATGATGTTAAAAGTAGAAAATGCGGCATTTATTGTTCTTAGTATTTATATTTATAAGTAAATGGTATCAGGCCACATATTACTGCTTTTTCCTGCAAAGGAAATCACATTGTTCTTGTAGGCTAGATGGGAAAGTTAATTCCCCGTGGATAGGGAAAAGAAAACTCTTTTTATTATGTATGCTTTTGCGTTGACCAGTTATAATGAACTCCCAGAACAATTTCAATGGTCTGAGTTACCAGTAGCATATTGGTGGCTTTGATACCCTCACTCCGACGAATTTTGATGCAACCTGATTAACAGGGAACGGATTTATATGGACTAAAAATATATGAAATATGTAAATATATATGTAGTTATTTTTACCAAAATATGGAATTAAATATGGACTTAAAATTATAAAAATGACTATGTACGTTAAATATTGGTACATTTTAATCAAACTAAACAAAAATATAATGGACGTACCTTATCTTCCAATGTAGTTTCAACAAAACACAATTTTTATTGTCTGTTACCATAACAATAGGTTACAAACATTTCTTTCAAGTGCTGAAAAGTGAATCTTCTTCTATTGTCTCTGAGGATAGATTTATACTGACTAAAAGAGCGTTCGACGTCACAAGAAGTAACTGGTACATAATTCAATTTCACAATGTCTGCTGGGGATAAGTCCAAGTTAATCTTCACTGTTGATTCACCACTCATCACAGCAACAACCTTTTGTAGTTCTTCATATCCAGGGTTTTTGAAAGTACAGTGTCCACCTTAGCTCTTACTGCATCTGCAACTTTACCTCTACCACGATTCAGTTGTTCCACAGTACTATTTATAATTTCAAAACTTTCAGATAGTGAAAGGTGCCTATTTTGGAGACTTTTGAGCGTTTTTATGATGCATGAAAATGTATGCTGAATGTGAGCTAAGTCATTCTTCACACTTATGTCACAGGTAACTGTTTTCGCAGTATCAATTGAGACTGCATCTTCAGAGTCCAATGCAAGGAGAACATTGTTAATAGAGTCTATATGTTCGGCATAATATTCAACTGCTTCTAGCCATGTACCCCATCTAGTTAAAATTGGCTTTGGTGGCAATGGAATTTCAGGGTACATTTCTTTCAACACGTTAACTCTACTGGGAGCTTTGAGAAATACTTTTTTCACTGATGAAATCAACAAATCTACTTTAGGAAATTGTCTCTGACCACTTCTGCCACACGATGAAATGCATGCGCCACACAAGTAAAATGAGTCAATTTAGGATATACAACAGATAATGCTTGTCCAGCTTTGACCATATAAGGGGCAGCATCGCTAATAAAGAATAACACATTATCGTACATAATACCCTTTGGCCACAGGATACCCATAGCTTCGTTGAACAGTTTAACTATAGTTTTGTTATTGCACTTTTCTAGAACATCACAATGTAAAAGAATTCGTTCAGAATATTGTTCACTTAACAAACCGATAACTACATTACCAACAAGTCTACCTTCTTTGTCGGGAGTCTCATCAATGGAAACCCAAATTGAACTATCTTTAATTTCATCTCTTATCTTCTGTATTGTCTCATCGTAGATGGATGGAGCATACGTCTTCCTAAGTGTTGACTCATCCGGGATTGTATGTTGAGTATATTTTTCAAGGAATTCCCTGAAGACCTTATTCTTTAGTTTGTAGAGAGGAATATCAGCAGAGATGAGAGAACGGCACAGGTCGATGTTAAACTCAGATCTTACATTCGATGTTGTTGGTTGTGTTAAAAACAATTGTCTCTGCTTGGAATTTAGTTGTTTGTTGGCCTGATGTTTACTAGTTGTAATGTGTTGTTGCACCAGGAACTTTTGTGTAGATGATACTGCACACTGACACAAATTACAAAATAATATTTTATTGTCAGTTGATAAACCATCTTCTTTAAATTCTGAAATGTAACTTGTTAGTTTTGATTTTAAATTGACTGAATGACGTACTTTTGGCATATTTACCGTCTTTATAGTATGATTTACAAAACTGAACCTATGTGTACTCTGACTGGCATTTAACTGTTGAGCTGCACAACTGAAGTCTGTTAAAAATTTTAAATTAAATTAATACAGTTTTGTAACTTACTTTCCCATTGTTGATAGGACTGCTAATTTTCAAATAACTCTGATGTTAAAGGGATTACTGAACATGTGTTTAAATCTCTATTGTTGAAATGTATTTTTAAAAGTTAATGGAATTTTGTTTTGTTTTATTGTTAAACCTAATATAATATGGACTGTTTTATATGAAATATGGAAAATATATGGAAATTAACGAAAATATGTACTAAACTCTAAAATATGGAAAAATATGGAAAATAAAAGTAGGATTTTTCAACCCTACACATTGTGAAACATAAAGATAATGCAAAATATAAATTATATTAGCTTTATAAGTAAATATGTATTTACATATAAATCCTTTCCTGCTGATTAATAAAGAAATAAAAACATATTTATGCAGACTAATATTGCTTTTACCAGAAAGAACGATAAATTGAAAGAAATAGCCATTAAGTTGACGACTTTCTAAGATTTAGCAGTCCTAATAATGTCCCTTCTTTGCTTTACGGATTGTCCACTTTCACTAAGTTCTGCCCATCCGAAAGTACTCCTCCTTCCCCTTCTCCGCCTCAAATTGAGAATGCTGACGCAGCTATTGGAAGCCATCTAATTTTCGACGGTCATTTGGCCTCGACTTGTCTCATACCAATTTCTAATCCTAAGCTGCTGTCAAGTTTTAATATCATTTTCTGCAGTCATATTTGTGCTGAAAACTCTCATTTGGACGAACATTTCAAAATGTATTTTAAGAAGTCGCATTTACCTTTACGATTGATAAGTTTGAAATCTGAATATTGTCTACATCGCATATGTAAATAAGATTTTGTGTATTATTTCAATGTACCGAAGTACATAGGCCTATATATATATGATATGCGTAAATCACGAAGTGATTTAAGACGGCGCTTATTCCTTCGGATCCCGGCCAACTAGTCACTCATAACGAGTGCACCTCAGCACATGTATGGACTTCGGTCCTATGTTCATAGACATCTATGACGTAGTGCAGAGGGCGGCCACTAGAGGGAACCCAAGAGTTGGAACTCAATCAGAGACAGTTCTGTCCGGCGCCGGGGTTGTATCCGGTGTGGCTTAGTGGATAAAGCATCAGCACGTAGAGCTGAAAACCTGGGTTCAAATCCCGGCGCAGGAGAGAATTTTTCTCTGTTCCATTACTCTTTCATCGTAAGATTTTGTGTGGCTGTTATTAATTAAATTACTTTTGAATTGTAGCCTATAGGTGAATTATGCGAATATTATCTGCATTATTGACATTTAGCATGAGTTACAATATTTTCATTGTTTAAACATTTCTAGTTACAATTTGTGTTTGAAAAACTGTACGAAATTAGAGCTGGAAGTTTGTTCATTAAATCAGCTACTTGTCCATGTCAGAAATGTTGTTGTTCCAGAAAATAACACATCATTATAATCAACAAGATGGCGAAATTATTGCTTGGTTGATGTCTGCTACTCAACTGATTGGCGGTGAAGTTCTCTTTCAACCCAGTAGCAATGAACAGTTTTATTAGCCTGAGAAGAGCTTCACAAATCAGTAGGTGATCTCCATCAATTGGTACGTCCTTGTTACACAGCAGATGAATCATTGAAGCCAAAATTCCAGTCTTTGTGTACAGGCTTGGGCAAGCAGTCATGCTGAGTGGAAAGTCTGAATTTTGTCACTGAGGATTTGTTAGATTCTTTAGGGCAATGGATCGATAACTGAGAAGATATTCGAATGATTTACTTGTTGCATATCGGCATATTTGGAATGGTCTCTATTGTTCGGTTAGTAACATTCTTTTGCAATGGATTTTAACTTGGAGTTATTAAACAGAACGAAGTTATTGCTCATGAGTGAAATCCAGAACACACAAAATACAGAATGGACAAAACGAAACGCCACCACGGCTCAAGGAAACTGTGCACTGCGAGTCCAGGTTTTATGGTTCTATTTATCCTCGTAATAGATTCTGCTTCCACTCCTCAGCTGCGAAAAAATTCATTTTTTTTTTTTTTTTCGTTAAACGAGGTAATGTAAAATTTAACACGAGAAAGACAGATAATACGTTTTCCGAAGTGATATAGTGTTAAAAGTTGTGTAATGAAGATGTATAATGCATATTTTTACGAAAAAATCTTCGTGGAGAAAATGTCTGCGAAAATTCCGTCGTCGGTTTCTCGACTTTCTTGTGCGCGAGAAACAATAATATACAGACTCATAAAAGAATTTAATGAGACAGGCTTAACTCAAAATAGGGAGCCTCAAATGAATAAACGGATCTTTACAGAGAAAAAATTAGACGAAATAAGTTTTTGATTAGAACAGAGCTCTCGAAAATCTTTGCGCCTATAAGCTCAGGAGGTAGGGATGGCTAAAACATCAGTTCAAAACGGACTAAATTTGAAGTTTAAACTGTACGAATCCCGTGAGGTGCATGCTTCCAGACGACGCGACTAAGATTGAGGAAAACCTCCAACAAGAATTACAGAACATAAGTCAAAATTAACAGCAGAAAGTGTCCGGGAATGTGCTGAAGAAATATGAAACTTGCTTGAATGCAGAAGGTACCGGTAACCATTTCCAGCATGTACAGCAATCAATCAATCAATATTCCCATCATTCCTAGGTGGAACATAGGGCTCTCAGAAAGCTTCTCCATCTGACTCTATTCCTGGCCAACGCCTTAATCTCACTCCATGTCTTCCCCATCGTTTTTGCTTCCGTGAGAACAGTTCGTTTCCATGTTATCTTGGGTCTGCCAATTCCTCTGCTGCCCTGCGGATTCCAATCCAATGCCTTCCTGGCGGGGTCATCTTGAGGTCGGCGAAGTGTATGTCCCAACCATCCTCACTTCCTATGCCGAATTTCAAGTTCAACTGGTTTTTGTTTAGTTTTTAACCATAGGTTTTCGTTGGATATCTTGACCGGCCAGAATATTTTTAATATGTTTCTCAAACATCAATTAATAAAAACTTGTAGTTGATTGATAATAGCTTCAGTTATTTTCCAGGTTTCACAGCCATATAAAGGCACGGATTTTACATTTGTGTTAAAAATTCTCAGTTTAGTATTTATTGTATAGGCAGCACTCTTCCATATACGCTTTAGCAGCCCAAAGGCATATCTTGCCTTCTTTATTCTTACTCTCACATCGCTATATGTACAGCAATAAGGTAAGCTTTTTTTATTTGAGTTTATCTTGCCGCAAATTATGAACACAGTTTGGTGGGAGATTTTTTTTTGCCAAAATAGCATGCAGAAGTCGCTGGATTTTTAGTTAAGTTGTGGTATTTCGTCTCGTCCACTCTGTATACCATCAATTCTATTGCATTGTTTCATAAATTATTAATACAAAATGGGAATTTGAAATTGTAGATTCGCCCTTCACAAGTGTAGCAAACCTAAAAAGTACAAATCGCGTTAAGAAAGAAAGTAGGTAGATAATATAGGTATGTGAAACTATAGATTGTTACTTAATACCTGTAAGTAAATTTCTTCACTCTAATAAATTATGACCGGAAAGTTGAAGAATGGAAGATATGATATGATATGATCTGATATGATATGATATGATATGATATATGATATGATATATGATATGATATGATATGATATGATATGATATGATCTGATATGATATGCAGGCTGTTTCTGGTGGATTCTGTGTAGAATCTGAGGACATGTCCTTGAGAAGAAACTAAATAGAAATATTCTTACACTATTCTACTAAATACACCTTAGTTTTAGAGTAATCTGTTTTTTGTGTGTTATATTAATACTACTACAAGTGACTCGGGTTTTAGTCGGATTTTTATGAGTGCAATACACATAAATGAACAATAAAAATATTCTTATAGCCACATGTACTTTTAATTTTAGTGTTTTGAGACATAGCTTACTGCATGTAAGAGATATTGAGCTTACTGTTGAAAATGTGAAGCATGGGATACATTTGGATTAGACCACGGTATAAAGAAGATACTGTGATTAGACAGTCACTTATTGGTGTCAGTTTTAACATAAGGGCCATGTGGCCAAGGCTCATTTATAGACCTGAAATATAACTTCCATCTTGTGTTGTTCAAATCAGGTTCCTTGAAATGGGTAAAAGAAAACGGAAATAATATTTTTATGAATTTTTAAAGTTCTCTTCTCTACTGACGTATCATGTCTGTGAAAAATAATAAATAAAATATACTGGTAACAATATCAGTGAAAACTTAACGTCGTTGTAAAAGTTTACCTTTTACCTTTTCAGATAATATAGAGTTGTTTAGGTAATAGCACATTATTGTTTGAAAATTCTGTTAATGGAATGCATTTTTATACTTTGTACAATAATTTTTTTCTTACACTATGTCATAAAAGCAGAAATATCCAATGTTTTGGAGCTGAATATCGGTGCCATCATCAGAGAAAGAGAATGACTCTTGTTAACGAAGCCAACATACAGATTCCTCTTTCCTCGGCCTCCTAGAATGCTGAATAGGAACTAGAAAAAAATATTATGGTTATGACGATGTTGTAGCATTGCAGTAGGCTTAATTGCTATCCTGGTTATTGTTGCAATAATTAATCAACGACTTTGCACTTATGAAGCAACCAAAAGCTAAACCATGATTAGTTCTAGTTGTAATTATATTGTCTGGGTTACATGTGCAAGGAACTCTGTAGCAATTTAGAGCAATAAATACAGTAGGCCTAGGTCTTAAAAAAATGAAACGTTACATAAATAACAGACTCGATGCTGGAATATTTATTTTCTGTTATTATTCTGATATAAAGTTATGCATGTAATATGTGTTTTTTTATATACTAGATTGATATACCTATTTTATTTTAATATTTTATAGATGAATAGTAGCTATTTCTAAATGTAAGATTTCTGAGTATTAAAATGAAGGTATGGCTTCCTTCTGTTTACTGTATTTAGTCTTTACTATGGTCTAATTCTTAATTTCGTTGTAGGTGCTATTGAAATATATGTGAAACTGTCGCATCTTTTAAATATGTTTATTCATGATAAACGTGGTGTACAGGTTTGCAACAGTGGAGGTGATGCGACAGTATGGACTGCTCTTGGAAGACTTCCAAAACAATGGGGAGTTCATAAATGACTGCGTCTTCACCATGATGCACCATGTTGGAGGAGATTTAGAGCAAGCTTCTGCACTCTTTCAACCAAATATTCTCAAAGCATTTTCACAAATCTGGGAGATGGACTTCGAAATTTGCGATGTAAGAATTTTGTTAGTTCTCTTCATTCATATACCATAGATAAATAAATGGAGGACATATAGTATATGTTACACAAAACCCTGATATTGCATAAAATCGTAATTTTCAGCAAGATAACTAAAAGAAATATTCTTAGAAACAGTGATTATTTTTAATACGAGAGAGAGTCAGCAAGTTATAAATTGAAGTAGCGACCTATATTTTTCAATGAGACCCCAGAAGGTAGATGGCAGTATAAGGTTCGTTCCAACAAGCAGTTCATGGATCAGTTCATGTACGGTTCCTGTACCATCTTATGCACATGCACTAGTTGAGCATCTGCTATGGGATTGAAACTGGACTGGACGCTGTTGGAACGCTTTCGCGGATCGTTATGTACTAAATCCAGAGATGCTATAACTGTGATCGTCTTTGCTAAGAACAGGATGCTTAAAATTATTATCGTTTCGCAGCTAATTCTAATTGCAGAAAATAGAATTTCGATCATTTTCTATAAAAAGATGACAAAAAATATGGAAGGCAAGAATTCCGCAAATTCAGTGTCGTGTACTGGGGGATTCTCATCTAAAAATATTTATTTTTTTTTTAATTATTAATTTATGTACGTTATTTATTATACTTTTTATCAAAGCTGCATGTTGAAATTGTAATTAACTGTTTCAATACCCAAATAATTTCCTTTCCTTTATTTTTGAAGAAAATTTAAATTAAATCTCTAGTTTTATTATTCGTCTGCACTGTCACTTTTCATCTTAACCGCATTGATGTGAACAGTCGATCATGTCTTTCTTCAGTATCCAAGAGACGATGACCTTTTGCGCATGCGCATCTCGCGTACTCTTCCGTACATGCCTCAATCTGCTGACTACTTCTGACTGTTCCGAACCCGTGTTGGAATGCCCGACTGCAGTACATGTTTCCGGTTCAGGACTGGCTCGGATTGTGTTGGAACACTTTTTCTTTACTGCGCATGCTCACAATAGTTACGGACGGTTCCTGACTGTTGTTGGAATGAACCTACTATTGATGTGCACACAATAAAAAACAAAGAAGCAACAGTTGCAAGATGTTGCGAGTGGAATGTTCGTCTTTTCTTGTTAGAATGATGTGTTATTTTTCAACTGAAATTTTCATTTTGTATTTTTCACAATTATGATGGAATTTGAAAATGTCTTTCACCAGGTTGTACAGTACTTGCTGTTTAATATTACTTCGTCATTGGCAAAGTGTAAAGTTAGCAGATTTTGTTGTTGTTAAATTACCTATGTAAGTGATAGTTGATTTTACTCGTTCATTTTCTAGCAGTATCTTCCAAACAAACTTAAAAATAAATATTTGTATAATTTTGTGCAAAATTTGAAAGAATGCGCAGATTTTATTTATTTGTATTTTGTTATTTTTCAGGACTGGTCAGACTTAATTGAATATGTCATCCACAAGTTTATAAATACGCCCAGAGTGACTTCTCTGACACCAGAATCAAGTTCCACTGGATGTGAAAGGAAAGAATCCTTGGCAACAAGTGGGGAGTGTGAAAAACCTGAAGCAGAGTTAGTATAAATACAATAGAGATCACTGAACTTCCAGAATATTATGTAGTTGTTGATTTCGGTGATGCTGTGCTTGAAGAAAATAACATCACTTCCAAGTACTGGAAAGCGAGATTGTTAATGATTTCGTTGTTACAAACAACTCATTAGAAACCAAACCATAATGTTACTTTTATAAATATTCATGTTCCTTTTAAGATAGGACTGAGAGAGAGGTTGAAAAGCGTCATCCAATTTTAAGGAATTGTTTAGAATTTATGTTCAGTGAAGATTTGCTTGAACCATTTAGTACAAAATATAATGCTATGTTACTAGTAAGCTATTTTAGCTAGGTACTATTTTCGATAAAGAGAAAATGGTTCCAATACACGTCGTCCTCAGACATAACGTGCACACATTCTTTTGATTTAATGTCCACTTAAAAAATACTGATTTAAGTCCATTTCTGTTCTGCTCCACAGCTTTTATCTCCACTAATATAATGCCCTCTTATACAGGGTGCTCTAAAATTCCCCTTACAAACTTCTAGGACTTGTTAGGGGACTGAGTAGATAATATTTTGAATTGGAACCCATGTCTGGAAACGTACCGTTTCCCTGCTACAGCCGTTTGAAAGCAAGCACTGCCTGAACGTATGTCACGTGTCTCAACAAGTAATAGCTTCGAGATTCGTCCGCCTGCAGTGTTACATGATGAGGGGTGCTTACATCAGATCATGTGATGTCAATTGACGTTTATCCTACCTTTCGGTTCGGCATGACGGCGCATCTCCTCACTTTTCACTTGCTGTTCGGGAACATCTGGACCGACGATTCGAACAAAGATGGATAGGTCGAGGTGGTCCAATTGCATGGCCTCCACGATCACCGGATTTGACTCCATTGGACTTTTTCCTCTGGGGTCGTATGAAGAGTTTGGTTTATGAGACTCCTGTAAAGACAGCAGAAGATCTGGTGGCACGAATTGTGGTCGCTGCAGGAGAGATTGCAGATACACCAGGTGTGATAGAGAGCGTTTACCAAAACATTATTCGTAGGCACAATGCGTGCAATGAAGTTGGTGGTCGCCACATCGAACCGCATTTGTAGTGGATTTGAGTGTTAACCATCATTTGAAAGGGACAAAAACAGTTTAAGTTGAACTGTAAACAAAAGTGTTTGCGACAAATGATTTAGTTTCCTTTTTGTTTCTTTGGTTATTAATGAGATGAATTATTAATGATGATTATTAATGAGATGAATTGTAAAACAAGTGATGTACTGGGTCACGCCTCATAATAAAATAAATTACTTGTAAAAGTGGTCGCGTTAAAAACATGTTTTCAAACGGCTGTAGCACGGAAATGGTACGTTTCTGGATATGGGTTCCAATTCAAAACATTATCTACTCAGTCCCCTTAACAAGTCCTAGAAGTTTGTAAGGGGAATTTTAGAGCACCCTGTATAATGGCTATCTCATTCGTACTTATAGATAAATTATTGAACTTATTTGATATTATACATCTTGACATTTGATATTCTTGTAGATACCAATGAACTCGTAATGGAATTAGCATTGTACATAGGAAGAACCTATGTAAGAGAAACATGAATCAGTGGAAGAAGAAGAGATTCGAACCTGAAATATGAAATGTTAGTTTCGATACCGTAGGTCATCAGATTTTAGGTTTGATACTGTACATCAGTACCGGTAATGCACTATAAATATTGTTGAAGGTTGAAATGAGCGTCAAATTGTAACATATCACTGATACTGTATCACAAATAAATTTGTAAGTTTATGAAATTCATTAGGAAAACCAAAGGAATAACGGAATTACCATTATGAACCTGCGTCAAAATGTTAGACATCCCATTAAAAAGCCCTAAATTCTGAGTTTACGATAAGTAGAGCAAATAGTTCAGAATTATTGGTACGGTACATAAGAATGAAGACATCATAAATTCTCCGAGAGGTATTAGCTGTCTTCTAAAGTTTTATGAAGATGCGGAAATGGAAGGAGTAGAACTTGATCAAATAAGTAGAATTATACGTCCTCAAAGAAAATAACTTTTTTTTTTAATTTGTGGACTTCAGGCATTATGGGCATTCTGTTATTTGGGCATCTTCACCTCAGTCCTCATTTAGTGGACAGAAAATGGTGGACACATAATTTATGAACATTACCAAATGGATATTGTGTCTATGTTCCAGCAAAAAAATATATTATGGTTTGTTAGTTTGCTAATGCTAGGTCATCTTATATTTTGCTATTCTGGAGCGTTAGAGATGGAGCGGGATTGGGGGGACCTGAGAAGCAGAATTCCTTAATTACGATTAAGTTTATAGGGTTATGATTAGTATAGTTATTTTTGACTTGAGAGAGAAGTGACCATTAAGTTATTCCTGGAGCCCTCTTCTTTCAGGTCCAGAATTATTTTGTGTATCACACATCTGTGACACAAAATCACTAACTTTACTTGGTTTGGAAGGAAGCTATGCCAAGGATTTTAATCATCTTAGCCTGGTTTGAACTCTGAATTTACGGTTTAGCGGTGGCGGGCGGTGAGGCATTCTGGTGGTGGTGCCAAAAATGAAAAAAGGTTTTACGCAAATTACCCTAGTGAAACTGATAATCACAGCTCACGTTTACATTATGTTAAATAAAACATTAATTAAGCCAGCTATTTTACCAGGTGTACAGTTAATAATGCATCTAGTAACAGTTACAATAACATTTCCGAAACTAATAACGAAATTTACAGATACAGATAATGCAAAACTTTCACAGTATTGTTAGTCAAATACAAATAAATTTTATATAAAATTACTGGCAAAAACACACGAGATAAACAGTGATATAGATAATAAACGAACACGTTTGGATTT